>BPLT01000019.1:2655000-3205000 GCA_019656295.1 Rhododendron mucronatum var. ripense
ATAGGATCCACGTCGATAATTCTACCACTACATTCATTCACACACCCATTTAGAGCATCCACAATGTAATAATCAAAATCAAAACATTGCTAAAGTTAAAAATGTATGCTTAAAAAAGTGCTTACATTGTAATAATTAAAGTTAACAACTTCCTAACCAATAATCAAATTTGAGCATTTGAATAATTTGAGGGAAATAAACGAGGAGAAGGGGTATCAAGATCCTTGTTCGTGGATTTCACTTGATCTTCTTTTGGCATGGCAGAAGCCCTATCTATGGCTTTTTTCGAGCCAAGTGTCAGTGAGGTTGTGGTCATCATTTGCTTAACAGTAAAATTGCCACCCTCGTGTTGTCTTCTTAGCCATTATTCAACATACGATTGTGGTGACCCCCCTCAGTTATTTTTTGATTTCTTTTAATTAACAAGGAACTTGGTTTGTTGGAGTTCAACAAAGCCAAATAAGAGCCGGTTTCAGAAATTTTCTTACAAAATAAGTTTTTATTTTAAAACTTATCAAAAAAAAATAAGAAGGATTATTTTACAAAATTTAAATAAGTAGCTTATTTCACATTTTCAAACTCAAAAATAATATAAATGAAAAATAATTTTCTAAATTTTTTTCACTGTATTAGAGATTTCATTGAGATCTATCAAATAAGATCCATATTGATACGAAAATTATTTGCGTAAACACATAATTTTTGAGCTTGAAATTGTCTTCTTATAAAATAACTACTTATTCACCATTTTCTGGAACAAGCTTTATTACTATTACACAAAATATAAGAACTTATTCTCGTTCTGGAACAGACCCAAGCTAGGCTTAATTTTTAGGCCAAAATAGTGAAGTATAAAACTCCTAGTAGAACTAAAGAATAGAGGTAGACATCTCTTGGGGCCATCTCATTCTATGTATGTAAAACGATTGTGGGAAGAGCTATAAGAATTAGTCTGAGATACGCGTAAGTTAGTTCGGAACACTATGTATTATCAAAAATAAAAAATAAAAAATAAAAAAATATAGAGGTACGGTAGTTGGTTTTCTTTCATTTTCTTAATAATTTCTGACAGCATTTTAATATGTGATGCACATCGTTGTGATTATTTCATCTGGATTGGGCTTGATTTTAAGAGAGATTCTCAATCCTATCACATTCAGTAAACGGGCATGAAAACTTAACCCAACCCAGCTCGATGGGCCTAAATACATATCCCAAACTTGTAAATAAAAAACGGGTTGGGTTGGGTTGGCGGGTGTGCACCCCTGCTAGATAGTAGTAGGTACCAGTGTTGTCAATCCCGTTCCGTACCGGCCGGTACATACCGAATTTGTTAAAAACCGGTATCTTAGCCTTTGAATTCCGTCCCGGAGTAAATACCGGTGCTAACCGGAGAATACCGGATTTACCGGATAATCTCGACCGAGATAAAGGTACCGCTAATTTCGTCCGGTATGTTTCACTGCTGAGATCTCTGGAATTACTTCCCAAATCCTTCAGATCTGCGTCTCCGGTGAAAGTTGTCTCGTCTCCGGCGACCTCGTTTGCTTCTCAAACCATTCCGACGAAGAAGTCCGATCGAGAAGAGGAACCAAATCGCAGATAAAAAAAGGAAAGAAACAAGATCGGATCAAAATATGAGTATCAGAATGTACTCGGAAGCTTTTAGAATGGCTGTTTCATCTCCATCTCCTTGGTATTCTGGAAGATGGTGAAACTTTTTTCTCATTAATGGAGACTGGAGAGAGAGAGAGAGAGAGAGAGAGAGAAGGGGCTATTTTGAACGGCTGAGAGAAAAGGGGCCGAGTGTCTGGGAGTCTAACTTTTTAGGGTTTTGATAGGGTACAACACAACACACTCATTTTGTTTTTGGGTTTTTGACGAACATATATACACTTTATTTATAAAAAAAAAATTATAGCGAGCAATCCGAAACGGTACCCGGTATTATACCGGTACCGGTACGTACCATACTAGTAACAAAACCGGTACCTTGTCCGATACAGTATTCAGAACTTTGGTAGGTACCAATGCACATCATTGTCATTATTTTATACGAACCAAGTTTGATTTTAACTATCAGAGTTATTCTCATGCCCATCATATTTACTAAACGGGTTTAAAAACTCAACCTAATCCAACTCGATAGGCTTAAATACATATTCCAAACCCTTAAAAAACAGGTTAGATTGGGCAGGCTCGTGTGCACCCCTAATAGCTAGTAGGTACCCACCCAAACTTTTGAGGACAGAACCCAAACTTGTTAAAAACACCTCAATACATGGAAAGGTCCATTAGGTTTCCCGAACCCGAGAGAAAATTACTCCATATTTGAGAGTTTATTTCAATGTATAAATGTTTTTTTTTTTTTTTTCTTGGCAAAAGTAAGCATTGATCCATGCATATCAGGGTACTTCCTTTGTTATTGTTATATATAGAACTCAGAAACTCGAAATGGCGTAAACTGTAAAGGACCAATAGTCTCTTGCAAATTTGCAATCCCTAGAAAAATTAGCTGCTACGTACATAGAGATGTGCCAATTGCCTGAAGATCTAAAACAACTCATGACATATATAATCATAGGACAAAAAAATGAACACATGCGAAAAAAATCGCTTTAGAAACACAAAAAAACAAAAAAAAAAGACATGAAAAATATTCAGGCGAGGGGAACATCTTGTCGTATCAAATCACGTGTGTTCGTGTTTGGATTGCCACACTGATCTTGCCCGGACTATCTCAGCCTTATCAGTAGCCTGCATCCGAAGCAAATGCGTGCTCTCTAGTTCCTCTCGGTCGTTTTCCATGCTATTTTCGGTGTTTTCAGCAGTTTGAGACTTCATCACTCTTGTCAAGGACTCCAAGACGTTGGATTGTCGACACTCGCGACGATACTCCAAAGTCATGCTTGTGAGGTTGTAATGCTCCAACACATCTATTGGCACACTCTGCAAATACGTACAAGGAATGAAAACCTCAACGAATAAGTTTTCTGTAGCAACTGGCTCGGAAAACCTCAACGAAGAACGAAAATTATTCATTGGTGCGGTCCGCAATACGCTAAAAGTTGAATCTACATGTTTTCTAGGAAAATAGCATTTGCATTAAAAATTATCAGCAATTCCATTAAGGCCGGCTTTGAGTCTTGAGATGTACCTCCAAAATCCATCCAATGTATTTGACGTTGTTCACATGCTGGTTGGCGTCCATATCACTCCATCTTGGCTGAAACAAAGAGACAGAGAAACAGTTGATGAAACAAAGAATGACAGAATCAGGTTTTGATGGGGGAGGTCAAGTTATGAATTATGATACTTACGGCTAAACCCGATCGAATGCGATCCGCAGTTTCATCGGTGAGTTTGTCGATTTTTTCGCCATCAGAATCCACCGTAGGGATCGACATTCGGTCCAGGTAGAAGGGCTGCACCTCCTTTTTCACCTCATCGGGGATTTTAGACAACCTTCTTGTTTCTCTGTTCATTATCACCCAAGTGCTGCAACAAAACACAAATAGTTGGGAGTCAAAATTACTGGAGCCCGAGACCGTGTTTGGATCTTGGATTCGTAGTGCAACAATGTGTGTTTAAACATGTCGAAGAAATTCCGTTTGCACGAATTCGAGTTCCAAACACAACCCAAAGGAAAACTAGTGTGCAGTACTCTTCTATATAAACTGGAGGTACTGCACCTTGTTGCTCTTGTTATGATCATCTGAGAATTCGAATCCCGAATGATCCAATCCCTTCGCATTCCGTTTTTCCCTGCTGCATCGACCCAGGTATCGATTTCTACCACATCTCCCCTGCCAAAATGGATCAAATTGGTATATATGCTGCCCAAGGTGAGGCCACATGATGAAATTATTTTCTTGGAAAAATGGTTTGATCCAGTCATTTTTTTATTTTACAAAGTGATCGTTTTAATTGATTACTTACCAGGAGCTGTATTTATCCACTTGAACATGAATCCGAGTGACGACCCAAATGAGTTTTCTGAGGCTCATCTCTCGGGTTGCCCCGAACCCGTTTCCAGCCAGGCCAGAGCTTGTCACATGATTTAGAGCCGTCTCCTGCAGTCAGAAAGAAAACACACATATTTCATTGTCCCAAATATTATGCACCTTGGAAAGTACACATCAAATTCAATAGCCACATAGTATTAGCTACTACTTGTTTCAATTAATAAAAGGAAACAAGGAAATGAAACGCTGCAATTCGTTGCGATGAGACTCGAACCCTATCATTTCGTATTATTAAGGAGCACCTTGTCTGACATGTTAGAACCTCGATCTCGCCCTCTTGTCTGGAAATATTTTTCATTGTGCATGCATTTTGTAACCCATTTGAATTCTGTCAGCTTTGTTCGTTTTGGGTCTCAAAATTTTTTACACACGGTTCTCAATAATTTTCTTTTTTCTCTCTCAACTCATTAGTCATTACTCCACAAAATCTCCCTCAAAATTCGAACCGAACAGGGGAAAAAAACAACATTTCATGTAGAAGAAGAGAGAGAGAACAGACCTGAAGCAGATTCATGAGAGTTTCCATGGTGGCGGTTTTGTCCGGTCCAATCTCGTAAGACCTAATCACAAACGTCTGTCTGTAAACAAACCGGTCCTCCACAAACCTCCCCAGTAACCAAGACTGAACCGGGTCATGGACGTTAACCACAACACTGCTGCTTTTCTTCACCAAATCAATACCTCTTGTGCCCAAATCGACGTTCGTAACAGCCCCATTCACCTTCCTTCCATTGATCATGTCCACACCCTTGTACCCCCCGACATTCGCCTTCACCACCAACCTTTCTCTCACCTTTCCATGGTTTCCCAACCCACACAACCCCGCGAAATTCCTCTTCTCCGCCCTGACAAATGCCTCCGGGCGACAAAAGGCGGTGTTTTGGGTTGATGCCATAGATTTCATGGCTAGGATTGCATTAGTTTTGAGGACAATGAAAAAGTTTTAAGTGCCAAAAGAGGGAGGTGGTGTAGGTTCTAGGTACTTGTTACTTGGTTTTGAGGAAAGGGAAAATTTGGTGTAACCACTGGGTGGAAAAAAGGTAGGGGACAAGTTGACCTAAGCTTTGTCCAATTCAGAGAGCGGAAGAAAGGGAAACTCTGGATTATTTAGAGGATGATGAGATAGGGATTTGCAGGTCAACCACTTTTTGGGGTGGGGGAGAAAAAGTGTAAGAGTTCTTAATTGTTGGGTTACACGGAAAAGTAGAGAAATTTGAGTGGTTTTTGTTAATGTATGGCCCTTTCCGTTTTAGAAATTTTCTTAAAATATAAACAGCTTATTTCATATTTTTAAATTTAAAAATAATTTAAATAAAAAATAAATTTTTAATTTTTTTTGCATTGTATAAAAGATTTCATTGACATCTTTCAAACAAGATTCATATTGTATATTTTTAAATTTCAATAAATTTATAATTTCTTAGCTTGAAATTGCCTTATTAAAAAATAATTTTTTTTTTTTTTTGGGTTCTGGAACGGGCTGATTTATGTGATCTCATTTGTTTACTCTGCTTTGTATTTGGTGGTTTGTGCTAGGAAAAAGGGGTACCTCTACGATGTGGAATGGACCAGATTGAGGCAAAAAAAAAAGAAGCTCTGGTTAAATTGGGTCATCTGTTTCTCAACTTTAGTCCATGGTTGACTAAGTTGATTTAATCTTTTTTTATCATTTGAAGCTTTAAACGGCAAAAAGATGGTCAGAGTTTGGAAAACACAGGAAGGGGATTTTCTTTTCTGTGTTGTCCATTTAGGGGTTATTTGGGGATATAACTCCTAATGGAGAGTATTCTTCAATATTCAAATTGCTAGGCAATTGCGTACTTTAGGCGTGTGACAATGGGATGATTGAATTGGTGAACCGATTAAGTCACAACTTATTATTCGTAGTAGTCAGCATAGATTATTACAAGTGCGGTGTTTGCCATCTCCCATGTGAGATGGGACATCACTATTTTCCTCAAATTTCTGAATTGAGAGATGGTGCTATGCCCAACACGAACCTTATTGCACATCACAAACCTGAAGTCCCAAATTTCCGGTGCTATTGTCCCACTCTTTGGTTTCTTTCCTGACTAGCGCCTTGCAATATTGGCTCGTAAACGGGCACAAGGTACAGTACTTCGAGGCTCTACTCCCCTACCTGGAATCCAATGGACGAGACCGAAGTTGGTTCTAGGAATATTTGTTGTACCCCAACACGCCCACAATGCTAAGCCCAAGTTAGTACTACTAGAGTTCATTGCGTGGGTGTCCTTTAAAAAATAAGTACTTATTTGTAATTTTTAAACTTAAAAATAATGGACTTATTAAAATCTAAAAATATGCAATATGAATCTTATTTGATAGATCTCGATGAGATCTTATAAACAATGCAAAACAAAAGAAATTCAAAAAATTATTTTCGTAAAGCTATTATTTTTAAGCTTGAAAATAGATACTTATTTTTTAAGTACTTATTTGAGTTAGCGGGACGGGAACACAATTACGTACATTTATCTCCCCATCGATAAAGCATAAGATAATACACCTGTGTCTAATCCGATTGAGGGATTCTAATAAGCCAAGCTAGAATTTTCAGCCCAATGGGCCTAACTAGCAAGATAGCAAAGTCGTGGGGGCTTTTTTCGGCCTTTATCTTTTTTCCGGTCTAATTGCGAGGCACTCATAGTCCATAGATTTGACTAAAATAACTCCAACCGAAATGTACCAGCTAGGCCCCATCAGGCCTAGTTTCCAAAACCTTTTTTTGTTTTTGAAAAGAGTCATTCATTCAACACAAGTCCATCGAGCAAATAGATTCCAAAACAGATACAGGAAAGAACCAAAGTAACCTAAACGTCGATCTCAGGCACCTACTGGCGAAGCAGATCCCACGATAACGCTGGTACATAAGAGCCAATCTCGGTCTAAATAACAGAGGATTTAAAGAAATCCACAAACCTTTTTTTGTTTAGATGGTTATTTTTTTGGATTTGAGATTCGCTGAAAATTCCTTTTTAAAGGCATCTCAATTTTGTCAATTTCTTGTGACATGATGAAGATGAAACATGAGCGATTTACTAAATCTATTAGCAATGGAAAAACGTGATTGACATATATAGTTAATGGGACCATAGAAATTGGTTTACTAAACCAAAACATGAACAATTCTAACATTAGAGTATTGAAAATGCAGAACATACCAATCACAAACGTCTGTAATTGTCGGATCTCAAGAACGTGCAAGATTCAGATCAAAATAATATTTCAATAATTAAATCTCTCTATTAAAATGCACAAAACGATGAGCGTTATTTTCAAAAGATCTTATTGAGGAGTGTCTTCGGGCATCGAATATTTGGGAAATGACACAAATTTAATAACGCATCGCATGTGAATCTAACTTAATGGGAACATAGAAATTGGTTTGGGGAGTTTAATGTTTCAAATGAAGTTTAGATCCGAAATTCATAAAGTCTTTGGAAAATAAAGGAAAAGTTTGGGCCTTAGAATGAATTAAAGAAAAAAAAAGGGGGTTATAACTTATAAAGGTAGTATTGCATTCACATGCCTGGATCTTCAACAAGGGTCGTCTGGAGAGAGACACGTGCCACCGACTTTGTGCTTCAGACACGGTAACACGTGTCCCGGCATGAGGAAAAAGAAAAAAGCAACTATTCAAAAACAGACAAGAGGAAACTTCTGGTCAAAAAAAAAAAAAAAGACAAGAGGAAACTTCTTATTTTTTTCTTTTTGGTAAAAAAAATTGAGTCATGCTTTGTGTACCGACGAGATTTGTAGGGAAATCGTACCGACCAGTAGTGCCGGGCCGTTTCCGGCCGCCGGACGGCCGATTCGAGTCGTCCAAAAATGTATGAAAAATGGGTGTTTAGATCAAGCACCATACACATATCGGATGCCGTTGATTCCCGCGCGGGCCTCTCGGTTTTTTATTTTAGAATTTTTGGACCACTCGGATCGGCCGTCCGGTGGCCAGAGACGGTACGGCGCGGCTGGTCGGTACGATTTCCCTACACACGGTCGGTACATATATCATTTTCGAAAAAGAATTTAGACAACTGATAGACAATGAACAGTGCCGTGTATCTTGTACCAAAAATATTACCGGAAGTCTATAACCACAAGCACTTGCACACACAATTGCACCATGTCTTGGTACAACAGAATCTTGGAGGAAACTTTTATAACGGTATCGATATATATTGTTTGGAAGAAAAATTGGTATGCTAACAGAACAAGGGGTACCTCTAGTTGTGCCAATGCAGAACGGGGGTAGGGCATCTCAATATGCTCAATCAAAAATTTATCATCGTGATATGAACAGTTCAATTTATAGAGTATGCTGAGCAGATCATTTCAGAAAATAAAAAAATGGCTCGGATATTATTAGTCCTTTGGTTATATGTTAGCAGAAGGATGTGACACAAATCTATCTTGATCACGTAATTATCAATGCCCGATTTTTTGATTTTTGTACTTTAAAATGTGTTTTGAAGGAATTGAGACCAAAAACGTGTTTTGACGTACCCTTATTAAGATGAGAATAAATTTTTTACACCGCTGGTGTAAATATTTGTTTCCTTCAAATTAATTACATTGCACCACGTCGCCGTGTTTTATTAATTGGGACCACTCTTTTGACACGTGTTGCGATGCAATTGATTTGGAGGAAACAAATGTTTACACCAGCGGTGTAAAGAATTTATTCTCTATTAAGATTTTTTCCATTTTTGCCGTTTCAAAAAACAAAAAAGGAGGTTTGGAGATTCCTAAGGCCCAGTTTCGGAACTCATTTTAAGTACTTATTTTTTATAAGAAGCCAATTTTAAGCTCAAAAATAATATGTCTACGCAAATAATTTCTTACCAATACAGATTTTGTTTGATAAATTTTATTGAGATTTTTTACACGGTACAAAAAAATAAAATAATAATTTTTTATTTATATTATTTTTAAATTTAAAAATATAAAATAAGTATTTATTTTTTAAGAAGGTGTTTTGTAGGACCCGGGGAGTGTGCCGCGCAGCGTGCTGCACGGCCTCCGGCGCCGCCTTGCCGGTATCGGTTCGATGATCTGAGACGTCCACTGCGTAGAGCTCGTCGAATACTACAAGTGTACCAAAAATCAACCCGATCAAGTATCGTTAAGTGTCTCATCGGAACACATATAATTCAAAAAGAATGGATTCAGTGGTTTTGATCCAGTGTTTCGTATCCATTAAGATTCATTTTTTTTCAAGTTATATGTATTCCGATGAAGTACTTAACGTTATTCGATCGGGTTGATTTTTGGTACACTTGTAGTATTCGACGAGCTCTACGCAGTGGACATCTCCGATCGTCGAACCGATGCCGGCAAGGCGGCGCCGGAGGCCGCGCAGCACGCTGCGCAGCACGGAGCTGCGCAACACACTCCCACTGTCCGTTTTGTAAGCCTAAATCCATTCTAGTCAGAACCATGAGTGAAACCTTCAACAATTACGTAGATACGGAGCATCTTTTTGATCATTACAAGAGAAGAAACTTAAATTGGATTTTTACAAAATCGAATGGGATCTGGTCCTGATCTAGTGATCTGGACGGTGCGAAAACCTCGATTGCCATGATCAAAGGGCAGAATCCGATTCACAGCACCCATCTCGCCGCCACGTGTCCCCCACCCTTGCTCCTTCCTATAAATCGCTGCCGTCAACACTCTTCCAATTTTGTATACTGTCTATCACTCCCTACCCCACCAGAGAAGCTCGAAATCCCCTCCGTTTCCATTCCTCTGTCGTTTTCGTTTTCGCTGTTCTTGTAAAATCCGAGAAAGAACCCAGAACCAAAGACATGGCTAATACTAACCAAGATCCGAGTCGTTTATGGACTTTTCTCACCCTTCTCCACTCTCTCGCCGGGTGATTTTTTTTAACCCCCCAATCTCTCTCTCTCTCTCTCTCTCTCTCTCTCTCTCTGCATATGTGTTTTCCGATATTCTCTTTGGTTTGGTTGCAAATGCAATTAC
The DNA here is from genome assembly GCA_019656295.1 of Rhododendron mucronatum var. ripense. Taxonomy (NCBI): domain Eukaryota; kingdom Viridiplantae; phylum Streptophyta; class Magnoliopsida; order Ericales; family Ericaceae; genus Rhododendron; species Rhododendron mucronatum. Next base: position 2,665,032 of record BPLT01000019.1, read on the forward strand.
AAGGTTATCAGTCTAATTTCTGCTTTCTTGTGACCATCACTGCAGGCCAGTTCTTATGCTGCTGTACCCTTTGTAAGTCAAATCATGCAATCCCTTTAAAGAATTTTTTTGTGTTTGTTTGGAAATTACTCATAACTACGATCACAAGTTCCCTATTCGAACTCGTGTTGGAGTTGGAGCGGTCCTCCTGTTAACAGCCCATTAACCTTTTTGTAATGAAAAAATATGGCTTCACAAGTAGGTGTTGTCAATTCCTTTTACGGCAAGTGAGGTGGGATTGAGCCTAGATTAGTCGAGATGCGTGTAAACTGAACCGGACACTCTGAGTTGTCAGAAAAATAATTGATGCCCATACCACATATATCATGCTTTCACATGTCTTAATTTTGTACGATTTGCAAAGAACGCATTTTTACCCAATTTCGATCTTGTGGTGATTGTTAATTGTTAGTAGTATAAGGTTTGATTTTTGAATAGGTATGCTTCGGTAATAGCGATAGAGAGCCCATCAAAGGTAGACGATGAGCAGTGGCTTGCTTACTGGATCATATACTCATTCCTCACTCTCATGGAGATGCTCCTCCAACCTGTCTTAGAATGGTATGATCCAAGGAAAAAAACAAAATGAAATCAACAACATTTACAGTCATTTCAATTAGGTCAATTCTTATTCTGGGTCGGATTTTCCCCTTCCCCTTGTAGGATACCATTTTGGTATGATCTAAAGCTAGTGTTCGTGGCGTGGTTAGTTCTGCCTCAGTTCAAGGGAGCAGCTTTCTTGTACCACCGATTCGTTAGAGAGAATATCAGGAAATACGGGTTAGTCGATGGCAATTGGAAGTCTCCTTCCGGCGGCAAGGGCAAGGGCAAGAACAAGTTTGTGGACTTCATTACCAATAAGAAAGTGAGCTGATTCCCCAACCCAATCCTCTCTTGCCCTCTTAATACTATAAATTTTGATTGTTACATTCATATTCATGGCCGTAATTCTGTGTTTTGTGATTGATGTTGTGCAGGGAGAGCAGGAGGCTTCTTGATCACACAGGCGATCGAGGAGGGACGAGGAGAGATATCTTCGCGTTTACGTTAGGTTAGGAGCGGGCCGTGGTTGGAATATCCGATCAGTTGTTTCTAATCATCTTTTTTCTTTGTAGTTTGTAGTGAGTGTTGATAATGGTTTTTTGCACTTTAACTTCAGCTTTTGTGTGCAAGAATTCTAGACTGTCTATGGAGTAGTTGGTAACAGTACTTCATCTAACACTTACTGATGAATAAGTTGGTTTTCTAAGGTTGTGTAATCATAGTTTTTAGGGGAAATTATAGTTTGCCCCCTTTAACTATCACCCCGCCACACTTTGCCCCCTCCAACTACTCAATCCAACACTTAACCCCCTTCAACTATTATTTCGTTGCCATCCAAGCCATTCCGTTAGCTGTCTGTTAGGGTTCAGGATGGAAAAAATTTCTAGGCCATTATTTATTAAACCCAAAGACCAAATTACCCTCTTCTTCCTTTTCAAGCATACACATTGAAATTTCCAGACTTTTTTGATTCTCTCTCTCTCTCTCTCTCTCTCTCTCTCTCTCTCTCCCCCTTGATTGTCCAGGAATCTAATCAGAATAGCAAACCCACATAATTCTCAATATCAACTAAAGAAAACTACAAAGAAAATGAAAACTACGCACAAAGAAATCCAAACATGCGTAAAATTAAGTCTCACAATTCGTAAGATTTTAATTTTTTTTAAAAAAAGCATAAACCAAAGATAACACTGTTGGGAATTTTTTTTTTTTTTTTTGAATCATTTAATCCCGCTCACAAACGGAAGCATAATCGAAAAAATTAAACACACAAAAAACAAGACATTAAGAGAACCAAGGAACATCCACGGGAGATCAAAACAATCCCAAATGTTGTGAATAAACTGCTACAAATTAGGACCAAAGACTGCACTTAAAAGCTTTCCCTTTTCACTGAGAACACACTGTACACACGGTGTCCTCTTCTCTACTGAGAGCACCAACCCACAACGCACCACCTCTTCTCTGTTTCGTAGCACTCACACACAAGCACTAGTCTTTTGGGCCAAAAAAAAATTGGACCTATTTTTATGAGAAAAAACCCAATAAATACTCCTACTACAGTCAAACAATACTAATAACTCACTTTACAACGTTCAATAGTTCAAACGAATTGCCGAGGAAAAAAAATTAGTTCCAACGAATCTTACCTCCAAGATCAGATGCCTTTGACCACAGTAAATGATGGTCAACTTCTGTAAAGACCCGGTATTTTTAATAAATAATTATTATTATCAAAACAAGAATATTATTTTTCTCATTAGTTCATTGAATGCGCAAAAGTATTTATGTCGTCACACCAATTTTATTTCCATAATCAATCGTGTGCGTGTGTTTCCGGCAAGTAATATTCCTAGTGTATGCATGTGTTGCACCGGATCATTTTTCCAACCCAAACCCATTCTTCTCTCTCTTTTTTCCAATTCATGCTCTCGGCTGAAAAAAATAAATAAATAAATAAAGAAGACAACTAATTACTCATCCTCCTCTCAATTCTCGACAACTCACCCTATAACTCTAACCTACTCTGACCCTTTTGTCATTCAACTTCTTCAATTCTCCTCCGGGTAAAACTTCATTCTTATTTCTTTCTTTTTTCTTCTTTGAACACACACACACACTTTGATCTAGAGAGAGAGGAGGCTGCCGGCCACTTCTCTGGTCACCACCGCCGGCCACCATCTTCATCCATCATCCCACCTTTCAAACACCCATTAACCACCACCAAACCAGTCCCATTTCAGTCCAGAAATCAGCTCCGAAGCAACCCCGTACCCACCTCGGATCGGCTCCGAAACAACCTGGAAAATCTGCTCCCAAAGCCAGGGAAAACGTATTAGTGTTATGGTTGGGGAAATCGTATAGGAGTATCATGTACAACCTACCTGTATTGAGTATGGGTATTTACGTAACTTCACTCAAAACGTTAACAGAGTTAAAGGGGTGGCAGGCAAATAATAGTTAAAGGGGGTTAAGTGTTGGATTGAGTAGTTGGAGGGGGCAAAGTGTGGCCGGGTTATAGTTAAAGGGGGCAAACTATAATTTCCCCTAGTTTTTACAAGGCAATTTTTGTGAGATGAACTCTGAATTAGAGATGTTAACGACCCAATCTGCGATGGTACATATGGAAAATCTCTCTGATTTTCTCCGGCCATCTCTCTTCTTGGTTTTGTTTTTTTCCCTGGGCAAAAATCGGTAAATAGTCAGTGAGGTTTGAACTCTAATTAAATACATTAAACCGTTGGTAGCATATGGAGCCAACAACAGGTGGGACACTCGATGATAAAAAAAAAATTAAAAATTGTTGGGACACTCGGGGTTTATTGGACTTTAACGGGCGTATACAAGCGGAGAACATTTTCAAATGTAGCTTTTGTTAGTTTTGCGCGAACAAGCCTTTGTTATTTTCGCTCTTTATTCCATGCTATCTTCATGAAGTAAAGAAACCACATCTTTTGAGAGCACGCACCATACGGATCTGGTGACGTTGCAAAGCAACCCTCTGTAGAGCATCTTGTAGTCCGCATCCGGATTGTTCATGTCGACAATCAATGGTCTAGATTGAAAAAACTCTTCCGTGTAAGAGTTAGGGAAGAGTTAATTTTTTCTTAAAAGAGTTCGTTTTTAATCCAAACCGTTAAAAAACACTTTAAACGGCTGTGATGGTGCACTACACGGAGCTGCTTTGCAGCATCTCCGGAACCGTGGTTTACACTCTTAAGTGACAATCACTGATTACTTGAAAGAAAAAAAAAAAGTCTCTACTTTTTATAAAGCTATACTAGAGCCCTTCATTTTTTTAAGTTATGGTATTCTTAAATTAAATGCTCTGTTAACCTGTGATTAGCACCCCGCGTGTCCACATGATTATACCAACTTGGGAAAAGATTCATTCCCTCCTTGAAAGATTGGATGACTAGGCAAAGGCATGTCATATCTTAATTAATTAGTAATTTGACAATTAGTAATTTGACATTAAGCACTAGGACTCGGCATCACGCCGAAATATAGTCATAATTGCGCAGAAAACAATTTCACCAAAATCAAACCCCAACTACTCCCCCTTTACTACGTGAGATGAGAGAAAGGCATCCAACACCTAATAAAGTTGGATCTTTCATTTACTCCTAAATCTCTATACTACACGCGCGGGAAATCAAATTAATGTGAATAAAAGTTAGGTAGGTTCACATAGACAAAACACTTTTCCGAATCATTATCACATGGTACTCCATTTGACAGATTGGATGAGTGTGTAGAAGTATGAGCGTATCCAAGCAGGGTTCTAAACTGTGGTAGATTCTGAAATTCAATATAGGCGGGGTGCGTCATAAGTTTAAAATGTTAATTCTCTCCTTGTCAAACACATTATTATTATTATCTGAGTCTAAAGTATGCTTTAGAGATGAGTTTTCTAACTAAATTGAAAAGCACAAATTTCATATGCAATGAGCGCATAAATTAATTTGAAGATACAAAAGACAAACATGTGTAGCAATTAATTAGAAATCAAAATTCTAAATCTCGAACTAGTGATCATAATCATTCAATCGACACACGAAGATTTATTTTTGATAGTGGAATTCAAACACATTGATTAAGGGATTGCTTTCTTACTTGGTGAGACTTGTAAGAGTGATAAACTTTATAGTTTCTAAAAATGAATGGCGCACTAGGGCAATTCTTGAGGGGTTAAATGAAACGTACTTTAGATTGCTAAGAGCATCCGCATCAAGGTCGCTACTCAATCTTAAAAATTATAGTAACGAGTCAAATCCAAAAAAGACCCTATAAGCTTGTGTTACCAGCCTCATTGAAATCAACTCTGGAGTAGCGGGATGAACAGTTCCTTGTTGCAAAACCCGAGCAATTGTTCACTCGCGTTGGTACGTAGAGTTGATCGACGTTCTTCATCTTCTTTGTTCTTCCTCATCTTTCTATCAGTGAGGGGGCCGAATTCGGAGCCCTATGACGAGTTTCTTGCATTTCCTGTGGGAGCAGAGATGTGGCCACAACCGAGAAATTCTGTCGTTGCCGGCGAATAAGATCCGTCCTGGAGGCGATCGGGTCTCAGGCCAGCATCACGTTGCTTGATCGCCACCGTGTTTGGTTGATCTTGTCCCAAGTCCAGGTGATGTCATCTCCTCCGATGGCCTTCCAAGTGGCCTTCCAATAGATATTTGGCTGTTGTGTTTATTTGGATGAATTTGAATATTTTGAGAAGTCATTGAGAGTAAAGAGCCTAATGAAGTAGATATTTTAAAAATGGATACCTGAAGTAATAAAGTGAGTTTTTGAGGTGTAAATTAATTCAAAATGTAGAAAGTTTGATGTGGATGCTCTAAGGGTATAAATGAGAGAATTGAAAATTCAAGAGGGCACGTGACCCAAAGATGCAGTAGATATTTTAAAAAATGATAGCTAAAGTAATAAAGTGACTTTTTGAGGTATAAATGGATTCTTTTTGTAAAAAGTCTAATGTGGATGCTAAGGCTCCGTTCCAGAACACCTTCTTAAAAAATAAGTACTTATTTCACATTTTCAAACTCAAAAATAATGTAAATGAAAAATAATTTTTCAATTTTTTTTGCACCGTATTAAAGATCTCAATGAGATCTATCAAATAAAATCCATAGCGATAGGAAAATTATTTCCGTAACCACATGATTTTTAAACTTGAAATTGCCTTCTTAAAAAATAAGTTCTTATTTAGGGTTCTGGAACGCACCCTAAAGGTATAAATGAGAGAATTGAAAATTCAAGAGGGCACGTGACCCAAAGCCTCTAGGTGGATTCACCTCTGGTTCGAAACCATACATCAGATCAGAAAATGAAGTTGGAAAATTTCTAGTTTGGTTTACAGACTAAAGGACTGCTACTCATTTGGAAAACAAGCCAACTGATTTGGAATCGCTCATTCTTTCTCTCTATCTTTATTTTTTGCATTTGGGCCTCATTTTGGGTCCAAAAGCACTGGATTTCCGCTTGGACAAGCCCATAGGCCATCAAACAAAAAGCAACGGAAAAACGCTTATTATTTATGCTGTGTTTGGATGAGTTTTTAAGAAATTTTTGAGAAATTTTGTAAGGTTATGAGTGGAGAGAGAAATAAGAGTAATGATTAGAAGTAGAGATAATAATTGGAGAGAGAAATGAGAATAATAATTGAAGACTGGGTGAGTGATGATTGAAAGTAGAGGTAATTAGTGTTTTTTGGGTTGAGAATTTTTTTTTTAAAAAGCAAATCAAACAAAGCATTAGTTGTCTTGGGCACCACCACACAGGGGTGTAAACGAGCCGAGCCGAGCCGAGCTTCGGCGAGCTCGAGCTCGGCTCGTTTCCTTAACGAGCCCAAAACTCGAGCTTGAGCTCGGCTCGAGCCTTAACGAGCCGAGCCCTTATCGAGCCGAGCTTAGCCATTTACTAAACGAGCCTCTCTTAATCGAGCCGAGCCTCCCTTAACGAGCCGAGCTTTTGTCGAACGAGCCGAGCTCTACTCGGCTCGTTTAGTAAACGAGCCGAATACTCGAGCTCGAGCTCGGCTCGTTTACTAAACGAGCCGAGCCGAGCCGAGCCGAGCTCACGAGTAGCTCGGCTCACTTACAGCCCCACCACATGAGTAATTAATTATTCAGTAATTTGGGAACACCAATCGAATATTTTTCAAAACTAAATATTTATTTGGGGTTCATAACCTTAGGCCCCATTTCGCTAAGATTTTTATTTTTTAAATAATTATTTCTTGAGACAAGTCATGCTCTCTCAATACATCACCTTTATTTCAATAAATAAGAACTTACGTATTTTAATTAGGGGAATGGGACCTTAGTCGTAGATTTCACGAGAATGTGTAATTGCGGAATGGTCCAGATCACGTGACAATTCTCCGGAATTACTGAATAGACTTTTAGAAAAAGTCTGGTTTTGTCCTTATTTAAATGTTTTTCGCGTTTATTCATTTTGCGCCAATTTTTTTTACTTTTTGATTCGTCTCAACAAGATGAATCAGAAAAGTAAATTTTTTTTACTTTTACACAAATATTTTAAACAAGGACCACTGATGCCGGTCAAAGTCCTTGAAATTATTCAACAAGTCATTGCGTCGATCGAAGAGTCTTTTTAAGTTTCTAGTCAATGTCTTTTTAATTTCTGGTCTAAGAATTTGTGTTTTGACTATCTAGTAAGTTGTGTTTTTGTTTAATAGTTGTCTAGGTATTGAAAGGTATGTGTTGGAAAATGTCGAGTATTTATTATTAGTCTTGTAGAGTCATATTTGTAATGCTTATAAATAGGTAATCTAATGAAATGAGAAATCAGAGTTTTGAGTGTTGAATTAAAATAGCCTTTGGCTTGTGAGAAGATTTATCTTCTTGTTCATCGTTTCTGTATCTCTTAGGTGGATTCCTTTGAGTGGTGAGCGATCCCTACGTTCTGTATCCCTAGTTAAATCCTCGGGTGGTGATATCTGTATCCCGTTGGTTTTCTAACTTGGGTGGTGAGCGATTATCCCCGTTACCCTTTTTTCCCTTTTTACGTTTTCTTCCTTCCCGTTTGAAAAATCCGGCATCAAATTGGTATCAGAGCTAGGAAAATCCAGATTGCAGCGATTTTTCTACGTTATCAATAACTATGCCTCCAAGGCAACAACAATATGTTTAGGGCTCATGGGTTATCAAGGCTACGGTGGTTCAACATCAGCTAGAGGAGCAGCAACAAGCTTTTCGAAATCCATGTTTTGTGAAGTCAGCAACAATACATGATTATGATCTTGCATGGCCATTCAGAACGAAAAAAGTTTCAGATCCAATTGTGGATTGGAATAAGCCACCAATTTTTGATGAAGAAGTCATTGAAGAAATTTTTGTTGAAGGTGACATAGGAGATTTTCTCGATGTTGTCAAACATGAAATTAAAATTAATCGAGAGGTTGATTGGGATTCACCTCCTAAATTTGATGAGTATCCGAATGAAGCCGATGATGTTCTACACTTAGCGGATAAAGATGACAATGGCGTTCGAATGGTTGAAGATACGAAAGTGGATGTTCAAGAGAAAATTGTTGAAGCCGCAGAAGACAATCACTATTATGAAGATCCTTTCTATCCAATGGGCTTCATCAATTCATTTGATTCATGGATCATAAAGAAGCTAATTATTGATTACATTATTTTAACTCGATGGACTGATTGGATGGATGTCTGTGTCAAGATTGGCAAGGTCGTAGCCCGTCTTCCGCATTCAACGTGCTATTCAAGCAAGAATCCATGGGTTACGTACCTAGAGCAGAATTTGAAGGAAATTGTTCATCCAGTATTTGGCAACATTTTAAAGTTCAGGTATGAAAAAATTAATTTCAAGTACAAGATTGATGCAGACAAGATTCGGCGTTCTAAACTGTTTCTAGCCTTGGAAACTCGAGGACGAGTTTTCTCAACCGGGGGAGAATGATGCCGGTCAAAGTCCTTGAAATTATTCAACAAGTCATTGCGTCGATCGAAGAGTCTTTTTAAGTTTCTAGTCAATGTCTTTTTAATTTCTGGTCTAAGAATTTGTGTTTTGACTATCTAGTAAGTTGTGTTTTTGTTTAATAGTTGTCTAGGTATTGAAAGGTATGTGTTGGAAAATGTCGAGTATTTATTATTAGTCTTGTAGAGTCATATTTGTAATGCTTATAAATAGGTAATCTAATGAAATGAGAAATCAGAGTTTTGAGTGTTGAATTAAAATAGCCTTTGGCTTGTGAGAAGATTGATCTTCTTATTTCGTTTCTGTATCTCTTAGGTGGATTCCTTTGAGTGGTGAGCGATCCCTACGCCCTGTATCCCCAGTTAAATCCTCGGGTGGTGATATCTGTATCCCGTTGGTTTTCTAACTTGGGTGGTGAGCGATTATCCCCGTTACCCTTTTTTCCCTTTTTACGTTTTCTTCCTTCCCGTTTGAAAAATCCGGCATCAAATTGGTATCAGAGCTAGGAAAATCCAGATTGCAGCGATTTTTCTACGTTATCAATAACTATGCCTCCAAGGCAACAACAATATGTTCAGGGCTCATGGGTTATCAAGGCTACGGTGGTTCAACATCAGCTAGAGGAGCAGCAACAAGCTTTTCGAAATCCATGTTTTGTGAAGTCAGCAACAATACATGATTATGATCTTGCATGGCCATTCAGAACGAAAAAAGTTTCAGATCCAATTGTGGATTGGAATAAGCCACCAATTTTTGATGAAGAAGTCATTGAAGAAATTTTTGTTGAAGGTGACATAGGAGATTTTCTCGATGTTGTCAAACATGAAATTAAAATTAATCGAGAGGTTGATTGGGATTCACCTCCTAAATTTGATGAGTATCCGAATGAAGCCGATGATGTTCTACACTTAGCGGATAAAGATGACAATGGCGTTCGAATGGTTGAAGATACGAAAGTGGATGTTCAAGAGAAAATTGTTGAAGCCGCAGAAGACAATCACTATTATGAAGATCCTTTCTATCCAATGGGCTTCATCAATTCATTTGATTCATGGATCATAAAGAAGCTAATTATTGATTACATTATTTTAACTCGATGGACTGATTGGATGGATGTCTGTGTCAAGATTGGCAAGGTCGTAGCCCGTCTTCCGCATTCAACGTGCTATTCAAGCAAGAATCCATGGGTTACGTACCTAGAGCAGAATTTGAAGGAAATTGTTCATCCAGTATTTGGCAACATTTTAAAGTTCAGGTATGAAAAAATTAATTTCAAGTACAAGATTGATGCAGACAAGATTCGGCGTTCTAAACTGTTTCTAGCCTTGGAAACTCGAGGACGAGTTTTCTCAACCGGGGGAGAATGATGCCGGTCAAAGTCCTTGAAATTATTCAACAAGTCATTGCGTCGATCGAAGAGTCTTTTTAAGTTTCTAGTCAATGTCTTTTTAATTTCTGGTCTAAGAATTTGTGTTTTGACTATCTAGTAAGTTGTGTTTTTGTTTAATAGTTGTCTAGGTATTGAAAGGTATGTGTTGGAAAATGTCGAGTATTTATTATTAGTCTTGTAGAGTCATATTTGTAATGCTTATAAATAGGTAATCTAATGAAATGAGAAATCAGAGTTTTGAGTGTTGAATTAAAATAGCCTTTGGCTTGTGAGAAGATTGATCTTCTTATTTCGTTTCTGTATCTCTTAGGTGGATTCCTTTGAGTGGTGAGCGATCCCTACGCCCTGTATCCCCAGTTAAATCCTCGGGTGGTGATATCTGTATCCCGTTGGCTTTCTAACTTGGGTGGTGAGCGATTATCCCCGTTTCCCTTTATCCCTTTTTTACGTTACTTCCTTCCCGTTGCACAATCCGGCATCAACCACTTTGCTTTTACTTTTACCCAAAAAAAAAGTGGTTCTTGTTTAAAATATTTAGGTAAAAGTAAAAAAAAATTTTACTTTTTCGATTTGTCTTGTTAAGACGAATCAAAAAGTTAAAAAAAATTTGACACAAAATAAATAAACGCAAAAAAAATTTAAATAAAGATAAAATTAAAAAAGTTGTTAGTAAAACAGGACCGAACGGGAATGCGCGGTGAAGAAGAGTGTGGTGCCCTAGAGGGCCTAGACCTGGTACTACTCAAAAGCAACACACGAAAATGTTGTTTCCCAAATCGGCTTGAATTAAACTCGTGATCAAGTTAAAGTTAGAGAGAGAGCGAGAGACCGCATATCGCACCCATCACCCACCCCACCGCTGATCGCTTTGTCTCCTTTAACTTACGTGTCGCATCCCTTCCATGCAGCAATGCCACCACAGCTTCCCCTTCCCCCTTCTCAAACTTTCCCCCACCTCCACTTGTTATTTATATTTATATACCCCTCTCTCTCTCTCTTTCTCTATACATCTTCGTCCCCTCTCTCTCTCTCTACGCAATGGTAGATACATCTTCATCCCCTCTCTCTCTCTCATCAGTGCGTACTTAGATTGTTTATTATCTACCCACGGCCATGGATCTTATTAACATGTTCTTGAACCTTGTAGCTCCTCCCTTCACCTTCTTCACTCTCCTGTTTTTGTTGCCACCCTACCAGGCTCTCAAGTGCTTCCTCTCGCTCTTGACCTTCGTCTTCCATGAAAACGTCGCCGGCAAGGTCGTTCTCATCACCGGCGCTTCCTCCGGTATAGGCGAGGTGAATCAAACAGTCTTAGCATCGACGTACTACTAGTACTTTTATACAAAGAGATATCTGAAAGTTGGAAAAGTTGATTCAGTTGATTCGGAATACCATGTATTATTTGCTAGTATTTATTAGGGAGAATGACGGTTCAGAACGTGTTTTAATAATTAATATCCGTCAAGGATATTTTCAGCATTAACAAATGTTCTCAGCATGTTCTTGACAGGTATTAATTATCAAAACATATCATTGCCGTCGTTTTTCCTATTCATTATTTGTGCGACTGCGAAATTACTTTTATATTTTCCAAAGTCTTGATACTGAGAGTGAAAGTGGCAGCCCAGTTGGTCTCGAGTCTAGAGTAGAATAATTTGACTTAGGCCAAAAAAGTTTGTTGGACATGGGCTAATTAGGTAAACTAAGGGCATGTACACAAGAATAGGTAAATGGATGCATTTAGGTATTTTACAGAGGCAAATCCAAAAAGATGCATTGCACTAGTCTTGGTAAAGTTTAGGTATTCTATTTTTGACCACCAAACCTCGGCTTAATTCCCTGAGGCATTGTTCATCAACAATTACTTACTTTATTATTATCCCACGATTGACTTTGTCTCCCCTGTGCAATACTGCAGCTACCCAACAACTCTCTCTCTCTGCTAAAATCCAGCAACTCTATCTCTCGCTCCTCTTTTTATAAGAATAGAGATGATAATAGCGAGGAATATTGGTGTGAGATTGAGAAATGTTTGAGTAGTTAAAATATAAAAAGTGCACTATTGGTAGGTAAAATACGTTTCAATTGGTGTACATGCTCTAACAATAGTGAAGATGAAAAAGGAGGCTTGTTTTTCAAAGAAGGGGAGTCTCTTGAAATCATTTTTCAAAGAAAAATCCTAATAACAACCTAAAAGACTTTCAATAAGGCAAGAAAATGACAGACATAGTTTTCTACGTTTTAAAATGCCTTGAAAATTGTTAGGGAAATGTATCGGACACTGTGGTTTTTTTTTTTTTTAGGAATGCCGGCGTAAAACTTCAATTTTTCACCACCGCTTATTATGGACCTCACCGAGTATTGTGTATTATTGAATTTTTGATACTTCTATCGATATCCGATCAAGTATATTTTTTGCATGGACACACTATCATGCGGGTCTACATGTAAGATGAATGGTTTAGATCAACAATAAACATACAGTAGGACTGAAAAAAGGTGGTGGTGAAAAAATAGGGTTTTTCACCGCCGGTGGAAAGAAAAATTAATCTGAAAGAAGATATATCCCAAAATCACTCAGAATAAGTCTATTAACGGTCATAGATACCTCTAAAAGCACTTTTGTTCCTTTTTATTTTTTTTATTTTTTATCTTGGTCTTGCCTTATTGACAACCGAGCGGTTAATAGCATAATCGTCTTTCAAAATATTTGGGTTTAGAAGTGTTAGTATGAGCTGTTAATTGCATAATCGTCTTTCAAAATATTTGGGTTTAGAAGTGTTAGTATGTATTACGATGAAACATTATTTTTTGTTCCATTTGTGTAGCACCTTGCTTATGAGTACGCAAGGAGAGGGGCATACCTGGCCCTCTCAGCAAGGAGGGAGAATCGTCTACGCTCAGTTGCAGACAGGGCGCTAGAGTTGGGCGCTCCCGATGTTATTGCAGTACGGGCTGATGTTTCGAGGGTCGATGATTGTAGGCGGTTTGTTGAAGAAGCAGTGAATCACTATGGCAGACGTACGTTAGAACTTTTGAGTCTTTCGTGCTCTTTATGTGAGATTTCGCAACTGTTTGCTGTATTTTGTTAGCATTTTCTTTTTTGGTGGTCACAGTGGACCATGTGGTGAACAATGCTGGGATCTCACACGTCTGCATGCTTGAAGAAGTGGACGATGTCACCAACCTCAGACCCGTTATGGTAATTCCATCGGCACCCACACAGTCCATGTAGCAATTACGATGGTGGTTTTGAGTATAATTTCGTTAACTTAGGCAGAGTCCAAGGGCAATAGTATTGTGCAAATTCTCATAGGTTTGAGTTTTCACAGGACATCAACTTCTGGGGTTCCGTTTACACCACCCGGTTCGCTGCACCTCATCTAAGAAACACCGGAGGCAAGATCATTGCTCTCTCATCATCGGCTTGGTGGTTGACATTGCCGCGAATGAGCATCTACAACGTAAGAATTTAACCGAGTCAAGTTCCCTTCCAAGTTTTTCTATACTGTGTTGATACTGTGTTTTTGACCGAATGAGTTCCTCGATCATTTCGTTCACCCAAGTTGTAATTAGGTACATTGGTGGTGTTTTCCAGGCTAGTAAGGCCGCGATGTTTGCCTTGTTTGAGACGTTGAGAGTTGAATTTGCGCCGGAGATCCACATCACCATTGTTACTCCCGGGTTTATTGAGTCTGAACTGACCCAAGGGAAGTACCTCGCAAAGGATGGAAAACTCACATTGGACCTGGACATAAGGGATGTAAGTCTTTCCTTTTCCGCATATCTTCATTACATACAGTGTAGCACGAAATTATAACTAGACTCTATGAAGCAGATGAGAACCCGATAAATTTTGGAGTATGAACGACTGCGTCATTGTCATTTGTAGTCTGGGCCACTTGTAAAAATGTCTTAGCGAGACTTGCGTTTTTGCTAAGATGCAATGTTTAATTCCTTGTGCTAAACGTAATTACAGCTGCCATCTGTAATCGCCGTACCTTAAAGATATCGGCTTGCAAATCAAGTCCTCCATTAGTGTTCCAAGAAGCGCTCCAGTTTTTTAGATACGTTCGATTATAATTTTACTTGTACTCGCATGGATGTTTTGATTTTAGGCACCTGGTCGAAAGAGTCGTTACAGATCCTATTGATCCACATGAAGTGCTCCATTTTCTTCTTGGATACATACATTTATACTAACAGATGTTATGATTTTAGGCACAAGTAGGTATAGTCCCGGTGCAAAGAGTCGACGCCTGCGCGAGGGCGATCGTGAACGGGGCTTGCCGTGGGGAAAGATACGTGACAGAGCCCAAATGGTTCAGGGTTACCTACTGGTTGAGTGTTGTCGTCCCGGAGGTGATAGATTGGACTTACAGAATGCTGTACATGACAAGCCCCGGGGAACCGGCTTACGAGGCATTTACCAAGAAGATCCTTGACATGACCGGTGCGCACAGAGTCCTCTATCCGGAGACGATCCAGACTCCGGGGATCAAAACGGACTAGAACATGACCTGCTACTCTCTCTCTCTCTCTCTCTCTCTCCCCTATAAGTACTATGGAGATGGTGTTGATTAGTTGCATAGAAAGGTTTTTCTTCCTCTTTCTCTGTTCTCTGTTTCTATGAATAAGCAGCAGCAGAATATATGGTGTGTGTGATGGCATGGAGGGTTCAGCTGTTGTAAATTAAGCGCTCTGCATTTTATTGGTTATTTCGTTGGTCTCAACTGTTTTGAGTGTGCTGGGTTTTATTGGTGGTGGTTTGTCTTGATTTATTCAAGAGTTTTATTGTTAAATCTGTTTTATTTGAAGAAGTGAGAATTTGAAGGGACAAATTTTTGCGACTTATTGATTCAATTTTTTTTTTGCATTTATTAGTTTTGCGTCAAATTTTTGTGACTTAATGATTCGTTTATACGGGAGGAATCGAAAAAGTATAAATTGTGATTGAAATTCATACTAATATTTTTAAAAAAGACGGTGTATTTCAAAAGGCTGTATTTTCGATTTATTTTTTTGTCTCTTTTAAAAAAATTAGTATGAGTTTCGATTAAAATTTTACACTTTTTTGATTCCTCTCACGAATTAATAAGTCATAAAAATTTGACACAAAATTATCAAATGCGAAAAAAATTTAAGTAAAGACACAAAAAAGTTGGAATAAAGCTTAACTTTTTAAGCCAAATCTAAAAAAATGGTTTTGTAACACAGATATTCGTTCTATTATCAGAAAAAACAGATATTATCGACGATTATATTTAAATATTCAATGGTTTGAAAAACTGTCACGTGGTGCCCAGCACCCTTCTCCACCACATATTTTTATAGAGTCTAGTATATACTTAGAGGATCAAAGGTGTCGAGGCACTACGTGGCGGTACTGCGAGAACACAAAATAAAATTTTTCCATCTTGAGTACTATGGTCAATCGTTGTTCCTTTTGTAAACCAAACCCAACAGGTAACAAAGGGGTCTTGGGTGCTTCTTGTGCCAAAACATATTCCAACTTACTCTCCCTGATCTTCTCTCAAGCATGGATTCAATTCACAAGTTGCTCGACATTGTGCTTCCTCTTGTATCACTCTTTTGATCACTCTTCTACTTCCTTCCGGCTATTTTGCCATTCAAGGTTTCCAGGTCTATATTAAGGGTCCGTCTTTCGGGAAAATGTTGCCGGAAAAGTTGTGCTCATCACCAGCGCATCTTCAGGCATCGGCGAGGTTTGATCAACTCTCTACCAAAAGTATATATCCTTTTTCTTCTATGTTACTTACTTTAAAGGCTCACTAATTTAGAAGTTGAAACTCAACTTACTAACTTTGGGTGGATTTGAACATTAAGACGGTTACTTTATGAATACTAAGCCAAGATTAAGTCGGTATCCATCTACTCCTCTTAGACGCTCCCTGCATGGGTTTCTACGTTGGTTGTTTGTTTGTGAAGTGAATTGTTGGATTTGCTGTTTTTGAAGTATTTTGCTTATGAGTATGTGAAAGGCGGTGCTTGTTTAGTATTGGTGGCAACGAGAGAGAACCAACTTCAAGCAGTGGCTGGTAAGGCGCGACGGCTGGGGTCGCGCCTGATGTGATCGTTGAAAGCGGTGATGTTTCAAATGTGGAAGACTGTACGCGATTCGTTGATGTTGCACTAAACCACTTTGGTAAATGTATGTATAACTCTTTAGTTTCAATTCATTTTCTTTGGTTCTATTGCATGTATTTGTTTGGATGAAAGTGGATTGAACTGGTACAATTGACGATGTAGTACAGAAGTGAACACGTAACACGATTGAAACGACCTATTTGGGCAAAAATAGGACACTTTTGATGTGTCGGTTCTGTCAGACTATCTAGTAACCTACCCACCTCCATCTCAAACAAATTGTCAAGGTTGCAAAATAAGAACTTTCTTCAAAATTATATTTTCGTCAGAAAAATTTCAAACTTTTTGCCACTAGTTAGGCTCACTTTTGCCCAACTTTTTAGAAATATAATTGTGTAGTTATTTTTGGTGTTTTTCGCCTAATTTTTATTAGGGTTTTGTCAAATTTTTAAAGCACATCATTCGCATGTCTCTATGAAAAGAATAAAAAAAGGTATAAAAATATGAACCAAAGCTAGAAAAAGTTCATATAAAACGACAAAAAGTCAGTTTTTTTTTTGGTCGTCTTATGTGAAGTTTTCCATTGTTCTTTTTTATCGGCTAGGCGAAAATCAACAGTTTTAGTTGTAATTAATGATATTTGAGCATCGGTCAAATGCATAAAAGTACATAGCACGTACCTACAATACTGGCTTGCCACTCCACTTTCTAAGTCTTTCCACTGTTGCGAGCTACAGCTGTCCCTTTCCCTTATTCATATCTCTTTCCGATTGTTCATTCAAAATGCAAAATTACCGTTATAATTTGACGATTTGCATTTTGTAATTGTTTGATGACTTCAATGGCACAGTGGATCATTTAGTGAACAATGCCGGGATCGCCCCGCTCTGCTTGTTTGAAGACGCCACTAACGTTGGCAATTTCGCTCCAATTATTGTG
The DNA here is from genome assembly GCA_019656295.1 of Rhododendron mucronatum var. ripense. Lineage (NCBI taxonomy): Eukaryota > Viridiplantae > Streptophyta > Magnoliopsida > Ericales > Ericaceae > Rhododendron > Rhododendron mucronatum. The sequence continues at coordinate 2,682,016 of BPLT01000019.1, forward strand.
ATTGTCTTGTCCACTGAGTAAGGTGGTAAGTTGATGTATCAAGTGAAGTCTGTCCCAGTACGAAAATTGGAAAAAAGCCTCAACTTCAAACCATTCGTACTAATTTGTATCTTCTGATGCAGAACATAAACTTCTGGGATTCTGTTTATTGCACCCATTTCTGGGGTTCTGGGATCATTGCGATTGCTTCTGTAGCTGAATGGTCTCCGGTACCAAGATTGAGCATCTACAGTGTATGTAAAAAAGTTTGGACATAGATCTTCCCCCGCCCATGGAAATGGATTAGACGGTGCAGCTTTACTATTTGTTAGCCTTTTCGGGCCCACTTGGATGATCCAAACCCATTTTACGTCAAAATCAAGTTGATGAGATACCGGTTCATATGATTTCAAAACAAATTAATTATCTCGGCATAAGTAAATTAAAATGGGTTTTGATTCAGTGTTACAATAACTAGTTTACAAAATAAAAACGTTCTGCAATCGTATCAAATAGTATGTGATTGACGTGATTTGTGTTTGTTATGAGCTCTAGAAATTGACCATGTTCGATGGACGGTAAATGATCCACGTCCTAAAAAAATATAGGTACATGTTTGTAAGGATAGATATGCCTTTGTTTGGTCTCATCTTTGAATGATTTGTCAGAAATCTCTCGTTTCTTTGGGCAAACAAGGGAGCCCTAGTCAGTTTTTACGAGACACTATGGTCAGCTTTTACGAGACGCTAAGAATTAAAGTTGGTTCGGATATAGGGATCACGATTGTTGCTCCTGGAGTGGCAGACTTGGAAATTACTAGAGGTGATTTCATATCTTAGGCAAAGTGTTCTCTGTTCTTTTCTTGAAAAATGAAAATTGATTGTGAATTCTTCAAGCTACAAACTTGTTTTTATAGCAATTTAAAAATTACAATATTATGATCAAGAGCAAAAAAAAAAAAAAAAATCCACGAAATACAAAAAAAATATCAAACAACTGTCTTATTTGTCTAAAGTGCCGTCTTATTTAATTATTTTCAGCATCTGTCTATATTTTTATACTTTTTTGATTTGTCTCGACGAGACGAGACAAACGATTAACCCCAAAAATTATGACAAAAAATTAAATAAAAACTTACAAAAAGTAAAAAATGGCAAAATTAATTTCAGATTTATAGACCCCATTCGTTTAAGGATTTTGGATTCTAATTAGTATTATTTTATTTCTCTTCAATTATTACTTTCATTTTTCTCTCTGTCTTTCTCCGATCATTATCCCTACTTCCAATCATTACTATAATAGTTCTCTCTACGCTCATTAGCTATAAATCCAAATCCAAAATTCCAAAACAAACGAGGTCACAAGTTTACAAGAATGCAGCCTTCATATAGTTTAGATATTAGTTTCCCTTTCCTAATTCCTCTTTGTTTTGATTGTATATATGCTGTATAGGTTGGAGCGGATGGTGTTCCAGCGGAGTCCACATGCAGAGGGGTGTACCAAAGCAATTTTCAAGAGCATTTGCAGAGGAGACAGGTACTTGACAGAGCCAGCTTGGGTGAGGGTTATCTATTTCTGAAATTTGCTCTGTCCGGAGCTGGAGGTTATAGAAAGCTTCTTCCAGTGGCGTTTACTCACTAGGCCGAACAACTTGACGTCTAACCTCAATTCTGGAGTACTGCTCAAGTCTGACTTAGGAAAAGATCATCGGATATTATAAGAAAGGCTATGTGCACAGACGATTTGTGCATAGATTGTGTACAAACGGGCCAGTGAGACCTACTGACCCGTCTGTGCACAAAGCGGCTGGGCACGTAGCCTTGCTGATCAACTATCCCATGCAGACTATTGTTATAAGAGGACAACTATTGGACAGCCCAGCCACATTTAAGAAGTCTACCAAACGCTCTAACGATCTTTGGCCTTTTGAGCCAATCATTCACATTTTTGCAAACCAAATAAAGGAGATCAAAAAAGGGTCTTGTATCTCGGGCGCTTTTTGTACCATATAGATATTCCAACTTATGCTTCCTCTTCTCTCAACTCAAGCATGGATTCAATTCACAAGTTGCTCAACATTAATTGTGCTTCCTCTTGTATCACTCTTTTCCCTCTTCACCTTCCTTCCGGCTATTTCGCTATTCAAGATTTCCAGTCCTATATTAAGGTCCGTATTTTGGAAAAATGTTGCCGGAAAAGTCGTGGTTTGATCAACTCTGAACTCTCCCGAAAGAATCATTTTCTTAATTGGTTCTTTAAAGCCCACTAAACCAGAAGTTAAAAACCAACTTATTAACTTTGAAGTTGTGGATCTGAACACTATGACTAGCTACCACTTTATATGTAAAATATGTCAATGATTAATTAATTAAGTTTATACCCATCTTACTACTCTTAAGACACACAAAAAATGGTTTGATCTACTTCGAATGGTGCATTATTTTGGGAAGTGAATTGTTAGATTTGCTGTTTCTGAAGCATCTTGCCTACGAGTATGCAAAAGGGGGTGCTTGTTTAGTATCGGTGGCAAGGAGAGAGAAGCAACTTCAAGAAGTGGCTTGCAAGGCACGATGGCTCGGGTCACCGAGAAATTTTTCAGTGCCGGGTGGGCACCACGTGTCCCGTGCCCGGCACCAATCTCGGCCGTCCAATGAAGTTTTGGACGGCCCAGATCTGTTCGGCTGCCGAGGGGTATTTTTGTCATTTCACACTTAAAAACAGCCGAACAGATCTGGGCCGTCCAAAACTTCATTGGATGGCCGAGATTGTGCCGGGCACGGGACACGTGGTGCTCACCCGGCACTGAAAAATTTCTCCGGGTCACCTGATGTGAATGTTGAAACCGGCGATGTTTCCAAGGTAGAAGACTGTAAGCGATTCCGATTCGTTGATGCTGCTCTAAACCACTTTGGTAAATGTATGTATCAAACTCTTTAGTTTCATGAATTCATTTCTTTGGTTGTATATATGGTACTATTTGTTTGGAAGAAAATATATCGAACTACAGAGTTGAAGATGTAGCACAGAAATGAACACGTAGCACGACACTAACACTTTGACACATAAAATTTAAAAAAAAAAAAATTAAGAGAACACGATATGTATAATTGACTCTGGCTCCTCTCCAATCTTGGCTTGTAAAAATTTCTTACAATATTCTCACTTCAATGATTGAAATAGTTCATTTTGTTTTGCTCTTTGAGACAGGAAGTATGCCAAAAATCAAGTTTTTTTACATCGTTAGATACGATTTGGAACACATCATCTTACAAAATATAAGATTGCAACACTGTAACAAAACTCCTTTCTAAATTTTTTGCAATATAAATCTATTTCGAAATCATATCACTGTAATTGATTTTTGCTTGATGCTCTAAGTGAATTAAAAATTATGAATGGTTCTGATCATTGACGTGTGATTGAAAAAGTTTTTCCCGAGCCCGGATTGAGAAAAATAGGACGCTTTTGATGTGTCAAACCGTCTAGTGAACTATCTTCATTTAACGCAAGTGTGTGATCTCCCTTACCCCTTTTCCTCTTTTCGATTGTTTAAAATGCAGAATCACCTTGTTATAATTCGACAATTTACGTCTGTTAAGAAAGAGCAGTCAGCAGAGGGAAGATCATTGTGATTGCTTCAATAGCTCAATGGTCTCCAATTCCAAGACTTAGCAGCATCTATTCTATACGTGAAAAGAAATGGACATAGATCCTCTCCGCTCCAAGGAAATGGACTAGACCGTCTCTACTTTGGTGATCCCCACCCGTTCGCTTTTTAGAGCTCATCCCGAGCAGTGATCGTGTCAAAATTAAGTTGTTCGGATACTGGTTCATATGATTTCAAAACACATTATCGCTTTTGTTCTAAATCGATGTGTTCCGTAATCATATCAAATAGTATCTGATCAACATAATTTTTGGTTGGAATAAGCTCTAAAAATTGAACAGGTTTGATTATCAAAGTGGGCTCATAAGGAGCCTACAAACAGAAACACAGGACCATTGGTCTGTCGTTTTCGTACCAAAAATATAATTTATAAAACCAAGGAATTAACTAATATTCCGAAGAATAGCGGTTAAGTCCAGGATCGTCCGCAGGGAGTAAAAAGCTGAGTTGCAGTAGTTTCAATTAATTTCTAATTTAATTCAGAAAGTAAAGAGAAGTAAAGCGATTAAAGGATTTTGGAACAAATGAGGGAAAGGACTAGGGTTTCCGATTCAGTCTCCCCTTATAACGCAATTGTTTCGAAACCTAGGGTTTACATTCAACCTGCAACCAGATCACCGTAGGGTAGCAATTCCTATCGATAATCCCCAAAAATATAATCAAGATTCGTACTCCGTATAGGCTATCTCAACACGGCACGGATCGTCTCATTGGATTTAACCACGGCACGACCCGTCTCACGTCGTATAGTCTATCTCAAAGCCTATCTCGAAACATTCAAAATCATTGTGTGATAGTGTTTGAAATCATGAATACAAACACATTCGAATATCAGAAAAAACATAAACTCTCATAAAAAGTTATGAATCGACCAAGTCATACAATCAAATCGAATATAAAACCCTAAGAGTCAAACAACTACGCTACTTGGAGAGACCTCCTCATCACCCTAGCCGAATAGTTTAGCCACTCATGGAGTTAGAACAAATAATCATGCAAGTATAAGACTCCATTAAAATAACAGTAAAAGATTAAACCCCAAAGACTTTCGTCCTTTACTATTTCACCCGTGAGCACTGTGGCGTCGTCGAACTGCCGTGATCTCCGTTGTGCGTGGAAAATAAAATTGACGGCAGCCACCGTTCTTCCGTTTCTGCGTGGGAGAAAGGAAGATGATGACGGCAGGCCCCGCTTTGTCTCTCGTGGGAAATCAGATCTCTCCAGGCAGCCACCCTTTTTTTCTCTGTTTTATGCGTGGGAATAATATATTATGGCAGCCCCGTTCTCGGTTTATGTCGTCCGAAGCTCTCCCGAAACCCTTTTTCTCTTTCTTTTATAATATATCCCCGTAGTCGGTTCCCCAATCTCCTCCTATCAATTGTCCCGTGGGCCCACTTTTAATGTAAACGCTGAAGACAAATCTTGCTAGTTGCTACAATTATGGGTCAGTCCACAGGTTGCCAAATTACAATTCCCTGTTGCCGTTCTAGTGGGATTTGATCCAATAAATTTCCTTCGTACGTGCAACACATGGCTGGAATTTGATGCACCTTTCTCCCGAAATAAAGTCCAACTTTGAGTTTAAACTCCAAATGTAATCCTTTGGCTCCGAGAGTCCTGAAACATAATTAACAAGTATCAAACCCCAAGTAACGCGCTAAATGGACATAACAAGCTTGAGTTAAGGGGCGTAAATAGGCATATTTACGCACCTATCAACCATCTAGTCTATTTGGATGGATCGGAAATGATCCATGCCCTCAGAAAAAGTTCAAGTACATTTTTGTTTAGATAGATATGCCTTGGTTTGGCTCATCTTTAATTGATTATTCAAAAATATCTCATATTTCTTTACGGAAGCAAGGGAGCCCTAGTCAGTTTTTACGAGACGCTACGAGCTGAAGTTGGTTCTGATATATGGATCACGATTGTCGGTCTCGGATATGTAGACTCGGAAATTACTACTAGTAATTTCAAATTACTAGAGGTGATTTCATGTCAAAGGGTGAAGCGTGTTTTTTTTTTTTTTTTTTTGTGAAGTTGAAAAATCCACTGTGAATTTTTCAAGCTAAAAGCTTGTTTGATAGAAGTGGGAAATTCACCTTTGAACCTGTTAACTCCTATGCTCAGTAACCGGAGATTGCAGCCGTTAGTTAAAGAAGTTAGAAAGCCGAACCCTTCTGCCTCATCTGTCTCTGGTTGCTGCAGTTAGTCAAATTTATGCTTAAAATTTGAGTTTCTTCTCCGTTGGAGTGAGTGCTTCATCCAAATGAAGCATTTACTCACGTTTGAGCAAAAGTAAGGGTAACGGCTGGAGATACTCCAAACAAACAAAGCATTTGAGAATCTATCAGTTTGTGTTCCTAATTCCTCTCTGTTTGATTGTACAGACCGGAGCGGATGGTGTTTTCCAGTGGAGTCAACAGAGGGGTGTACCAAAGCAATTTTCAAGGACAGCCATTTGCAGGGGAGACAGGTACTTGATAGAGCCAGCTTAATTGGGGGAGGACGATATATTTCTGGAAAATATGGTAGCTGGCCAACAGCAGAGGGGTGTACTAAAATTTCCCAAATAGCTTGAACTGCTTAACTATGAAGAACCTTTTGTAGGTGGACATTTAACAGCATTGAAAAGATGGTAGCCGGACTAGAGGTGACCAGCCACATTAATAATGATCTAGCTTTGTTAGTTGGAAAATGGGGGCCAATTAGTTACTGTACCTATATATATATTCCGATATGAAAATTGATTTTGGCACTCAACTTTTTGTCTTTATCATATGTGACATTATCAAATTACCCTTTATTTTGTTAGTGTTCATACGCTTTAAAAAGTATTGTTGCAATTTCAAATAATAATATAAAGAGTGAAATGTCAATGACTAAAAGTGGAGTAACAAAATCAATTTCTGACCAATATTCGTCCCATTATCAAAACAAACAAACATTACCGAAACACTTCACATGCATACCATTTATCCAGGCCAGGACCAGTCTGGCCAATCAATCACGTTTTGCAAATCAAACAAAGCAGATCATAAAGGGTCTTGTCTCCCGGGCGCTTTTTGTTCCATATAAATAATCCAACTTATGCTTCCTCTTCTCTCAAGCATGGATTCAATTCACAAGTTGCTTAATATTGTGCTTCCTCTTATATCACTCTTTTCACTCTTCATCTTCCTTCCGGCTATTTTGCTATTCAAGATTTCTGGCTCTATATTAAGGTCTGTATCCAGCGAAAACGTATCCGGAAAAGTTGTACTAATCACCGGCGCATCTTCAGGCATTGGCGAGGTTCGATCAACTCTCCCAAAAGAATCCTTTTTCTTAACTGGTTCTTTGAAGGCCACTAAACCAGAAGTTAAACCCAAGTTATTAACTTTGAAGTTGTGGATTTGAACATTATGACTACCGCTTTATAAGTAAAATCAATATGTCAATGATTACATTTGGGGAAAATCTACAATACACACCCCTTAAAAGGGTGTATCATATGCACCTATTTTATGGTTCATTCATAATATTTTAGTGTGTTTCGTAATTTTTGTTCTAGAATTCATAACATTTCATCAGTACGATTCGTAACATTTTTATTATAATTTATAACATTTTGGTGTATCTCGACCTTTATACGATTCATAACTTTTTAGCAATACGATTCGTAACATTTTTTCTATAATTCATAACATTTTAAAGGGTGCATATGATACATATATACTCAAATAAATGGTGTGTATAGTAGTCTTTCTCTTAAGTTTGTACCCATCTTACTACTCTTAGACACACGAAAATTGGTTTCTACTTCGAATGGTGCATTATTTTGGGAAGTGAATTGTTAGATTATTTGCTGTTTTTGAAGCATCTTGCCTATGAGTATGCAAAAGGGGGTGCTTGTTTAGTATTGGTGGCAAGGAGAGAGAAGCAACTTCAAGAAGTGGCTTGTAAGGCACGACGGCTCGGGTCACCTGATGTGATTGTTGAACGCGGCGATGTTTCAAAGGTGGAAGACTGTAAGCGATTCGTTGATGCTGCTCTAAACCACTTTGGTAAATGTATGTATATCAAACTCTCTAGTTTCAATTCATCACTTTGGTTGTAGCTACTATTGATTTGATGACTTCAATGGCACAGTGGATCATTTAGTGAACAATGCCGGGATTGTTCCGGTCTGCATGTTTGAAGACGCCACTAACGTCGACGATTTCGCTCAAATTATGGTGATTGTCTTTGTCCAGTAATCTAGGGTAGGTTAGGAATTCGAAAGCAAGCCATTAATATTAATCTGTCGTATGTTGATGCAGAACATAAACTTCTGGGGTTCTGTTTATTGCACCCATTTCGCAATTCCGCACCTAAGAAAGAGCAGAGGGAAGATCACTGTGGTTGCTTCAATGGCTCAATGGTGTCCAGTACCAAGAGCTAGCATCTACTGTGTAAGTAAAAAGATGGACATAGATTCTGGATCTCCTGTCTATGGAAACGGACTAGACGGTCCAGTTTTGTTTTTTTGTGGTATTTTTTAGGTCCACTGATTCGACCCGTTCACATTTTAGAACTCATCCAGAGCAATAACGTCGTCAGAAATAAAATCAAGTTGATTTCATACCAATTGATATGGTTTCAAAACACATTTATCTCGCCATACATAAATGGATAATGGGATCCAATCTTTTTTTTTTTTTTTTTTATCATGTACTGATCCAATCTATTGTTACAATCCAGTTTTTTTCCAAAATAAATGCATTCTGAAAGCATATGAAATAGGTTCCGATCAACACGATTTTCGGCGTGGCTCTAAAAAATTAAAAGGTTGAATTATCCAAGCAGGTCTGGAAAAAAAAAAAAAAAAAACCACGTTCTACAAAAATAGGAAAATATGTATAGATAGATATGCTGTGATATCAACTCATCTTGGATTGATTTATCAAAAATCTCTTATATCTTCAGGCAAGCAAGGGAGCACTAGTGAGCTTCTATGAGACGCTAAGAGCAGAAGTTGGTTCAGATATTGGGATAACAATTGTCGCACCCGGATTGATAGACTCGGAAATAACTAAAAGTGAATCCAAGTCAAAGGTAAGGTGCTTTTTGAAGAATTTGAACAATGGAATTGTGAATTGTAAATTCTTCAAGCTGAAAAGTTGTTTGATAAAAATAAAAGTGTTACATTGGAACAGAATATTTGAGACAAGAAGATTTGAAATTCCAAATTGTTGTTTTTCTTTTAATATTTTGCGACGGTCGTGGTGGAGAAAGAGTGATTGTGGAGGCAGAGAAATGATGTGGTTACGGAGCTGCGGTGGAACTGTGGTGTAGTAGAGAAATAGGGGTGTACCTGGGAAACAAATTAGATTGTTGCGAGGGGAAATAACGAGGCGTGGTTTGGAAGAAGCAATAGATCACCATATTGGAATAACATGAGCATCTCTGAATACTCAAAGTTTTGTATTTGAAATAAGTTTTCAAAAAACTACTCTGAGTTTTAGCAAAAGATGGTATGAATTGATATTGCTACATTCCAATTCATTCTTGATACCTCCCAAGGAAAATCTCAAATTGGATCCCAAATTGACGGATTACATGAGCTTATCCATGTGCTTATGCACTCTTCGAAATTCGAATAGAAAGCTCTTTTCTAAAAGATTCTAGCTTTCGTGCTTTGGGCGGGTACGTGACTCCTAAATGGCGAAGGCATCCTTGGGCTGATCATGCAGTTCCTACAGGACACGGTAGAAATGATGGGGTTGGGCAATAGATTTTCCTTCCTTTTCCCACATTTCGCTCAAAGGGTTGAAGGGAGATGCTCTAAGTATTGAAGAATCAAGGAGACTCAAATTTTTAAGACTACTACTTCTCTCAATTTACGACCGTGCCACAACAAAACCTTTTACCGGAGTTTATGCTTAGATTTGAATTTCTTCGATCCATTAAAGTGCTTCATTGAAGTACCATTTTGCTCGTTTGAGTAAAAATATGGGCAAGGGCTGGAGATGCTCTGAGCATTGAAGAATCGATTCCAGTTTAGGTGTAATATCGATCAGTTCCTAATTTCCTCCTTGTTTTGATTGTATCTTCCTGATAGGCTAAAATGGACAATTTTCCAGTGGAGTCAACGGAGGGGTGCACCAAAGCAATTTTCAAGAGCATTTGCAGGGGAGACAGGTACTTGATAGAGCCAGCTTGGGTGAGGATGATACATCTGTGGAATTTGCTTTGTCCAGAGGCTGTAGAAAGCATCATCCGTTGGGTTTTAATCACTAGGCTCAACAACAACTCAAACCCTACCCCCAATTCTGGACAACTCAAGGCTGACTAAAGACCATCAAGTTTCCAATGCAGACTATTTGGAGTATCTCTTATTAGAGGACTTCATTATCATATCCTCTTTTACATCTTGATTAATGTTGTACTGTGGCATTTATTTGCGCATCATGTATCCTTATTATATTTGATTAAAAATAAAAGCGTAATTTGTTTTTTATCCTTATTGTACCAGTTTGCGCACACTTCCACTAATGTTTGGCCTCCGTTGAATTCGAACATGCAGTGTCTTGGAAGACGAACACTTTACTAGCTCCCGCATGGCCACCTAGCGGCCAAACCCTTGGGGTTAAAGTGTGCCCGTTGTTGTATGTGATGCATGTGTCTTTATGATACTGCCTATTGGCTGTCATGGCTTACGTGGGAGGCAACTTTTGCATTGCTCTTCACGATTGTATGTGGAAGGATGTTTCGGCTTCCTCTGTTCTTAGGAAACAATTTCCTAATCGTCTTTCCCATGTTCTTTCTCTTCCAAATCAGTATGGTAAATATGCTATTTCATATCAACATTCCTTATATGCAGTCTTAGAGTTAAGCGGTTAGGCATAATTAGAAGAGACATCGTTCCTTTTCTAGTCCTTATAATAGCTAATCTTTTTCACCCCCGGCCGCTCTTGGACGGATTGGTTTTGCCTTCACTCTATCAACTCTTGTTAGAAAGGCGTCTTCATCCATAATTATAGGTTTCTTCATATATATAGTCAACTTTCGCACTCAGGCAAGTGGTTTATTATGTATTTTTTTCCCATTAGGCATAAAATGTAATACACTGAAAGAAAGTTATTCTATTAAATTATGAAAAAGAGATACCATCTCAATGGTAACTGAGTCGTTTATCGAACTCATACAGAATCATAGATCGGAGAAGAAGAAGAAGAAGAAGAGAGACCTTGTCCATTACAAATTTACAATCGATTACAGAGAGAGATGAGATTTGAACATTGGATTACGGATTACCCCAATTTCACATATAACAGTAATCAAACACAGATCTATCATATTGCAATTTCTTATATTACATACCCAACAGAGAAATATAGTACATAAAGGAGATGAACTCATGTAATCGATGAAGAGATCCTCTCCTTCCTCCTCCGCTTGGTCAGCTTCTTCTGGAACTCATTTAATATATTATGAACGACTCAGATTACATTCTAGAAGCGTGTGAGATACACCTCCGTTAATATGGATGGAAAACATGACGGCAGAGGGTCTATCCGCACATTTTCAAAACCACGGGTAGGTTATGTGCTTAGTTTTGAACCATAAGGGGAGTATCCGCACATGGCGATAATCACAGAGGGTCAAAGTGGACTTTGCTCTAACATACATGTTTTTGATGTTGCAGTTAGTTACAACGTCCTACCTGGGTTTTCCCTACAATAAAGGAGATTCAACAAAATTTAGAATTATGTGGTCACTATTTCCACCAAATACCAAATCTTCTTTCCAAAAGCCTTGACATGCTCAAAAAAGCCGCTGTTAATGGTGGGATCAGCTGGAGTAAAATATCCATGTGTGTTGATGGATCCCCTTCCAACTCCACAGCCATATGCGTGATAACAATGGTTCGTACGTATGTTAGTAGACTGTGATTGATAATTTTCATGAGCAAGAGGGTGCATGCTAGGGTTATTAATTCTTAAGTAGACCATTGGGCCTCCATGCATCTACCCATGTATATGTTGCCATGGGATTTCATGTCAATATCTTTACGTGCATTCTCTCGGATTTCATGATAGAGATTGGTTTCTGCAAGTGCACTAGGAAATCACATTTCCATGCTGTTAAGGTAAACCTTAAGGACCTCGGTATGTATAGCGTTTTTAAGACCACACAAATTTTTTGTACTTAGCATTGTTGTTTTTGAAGGAATAGGAAAATGAATTTTACCTCATTCCTTCAATAATCTTATTCTTGTGTTTTCGAAATGCGGTATTTATTAGGCAATACGTGTTGGTTATTAGATGAACTCTAACAAAAGTTGTAATATCATACTTTTGTATTTGGATACAGCTGAATGAATAATAGAAATTTATTGATTCTATAAGCACCATAGGATATTACTTAGGTAGCAGAAGAAAGAAGAGCAATATAACATTAATTTCAGTATCGTGTTAATGAGTCACGACATACCCGTGATCTTGTAATTGATATATTCTCGTGTTTGATTGTTAGTGTGAGGATCGGAGGTACACCACGCACACAACATACCTAGTGATTTTAGAGAAAAACTCCCTTCGTGTATGTGTGTGTGTGTGTGTGTATATATATATATATATATATATATATATATATATATATATATATTCACACAACGTATACACAAAGATGGAAAAACTCTCAGGAAACCACATGCCGGTTCCTCTCCGGGAAGCCACGGACCGGCTCCCCACACACACCTCACCTTCTCCCTCACATTATGTCGCACACTAACCCTAGGGTTTACAAGAAACATATATATAGGGATTCCAAAGGTAAATGCGCTCAACACGCATCACTAAGGGTGTCACACAAAATAACCCCACCACTATGGGTGGACCCCAACAGTTAGCAGCAAGACTAACTGATCAATTGTCTAACACTTATATTTAATCTTCAGGGATTGTGGGTCAACATTCCCAAGGGTCAATTGTTCTGCCTTCTCGGACCTAATGGAGCTGGAAAAACTACCACGATAAATTGTCTGACTGGTATTTCCCCAGCAACGGGTGGTGATGGTAATACATGGATCTCGTTTCTCAATTTTATGTTCATGAACTGAAAATTAGCTTTGATAAATTAAGTGAGCAGGAATCAAATTCCTAACCACCAAGCATTTTAATTGTTAACAGCACTAGTTTATGGACATTCTATTCGGAGCTCTGTTGGCATGTCAAGTATCAAAAAATTTATAGGAGTCTGTCCTCAGGTAACTCTTCACCCTTGGCCACTGGGCTTGTGTAGTATTCTAAGTCGGCGTTATGTTCTGTTCTCTCATGTGTTTCTCGTTCCTTCAAAAAGTAACTATAGTATAACTCCGTTCCATTTGCATAGTTTGATGTCCTTTGGGATGCTTTGTCTGCTGAGGAGCACCTCTACCTCTTTGCCAGTATCAAAGGCATTTCCACTGCTTCGATTAAATTGGTAAGTGCTAAACTAATTCAAATCTGTGTTTCATTTCAGCAAGTCTTTCAACCGCCATATCTGCTGAGATCATTTATTATCAGCTGTGATTAACATGATTGCTTTTTACCCATACACAGGCTGTAGAGAAATCATTAGCAGAAGTTAAGCTTACTTATGCAGCCAAAGGAAGAGCTAGTGGCTACAGTGGAGGGATGAAACGCCGCCTTAGTGTTGTGATAGCCCTTGTTGGTGACCCTAAGTTGGTCATCTTAGATGAACCGGTACAGATATTGAAAGCTCTTTGTTCTATGAAAATGTTCATTTACTTGATCTAACTATGGAAAGTTCCACCTTTTATGTGCAGACAACTGGTATGGATCCAATAAATCGAAGGCACATATGGGATATAATTGACAATGCCAAAAAAGGGAGAGCCATTATACTAACTACACATTCAATGGAAGAAGCTGATATCTTAAGCGATCGTATAGGAATTATGGCAAAGGGTACGCTTCGCTGCATAGGGAATTCCATCCAATTAAAGTCAAAATTTGGATCCAGTTTAATTACTAATATAAGCTTCTCTGAGACCAATACTACGGATGCTGCTGAATCATGTCGTCTGGCTTTGAGGAAATTCTTTAAGCACGTAAGTTAGAGCTTGTTTATTTTATATCTGTTGATCTTTGCAGACCCCATGCCCTGAAAATTAACAGCAAACATTAAAGTCAAAATTCTTCTCCTATATTGTTGAATCCACATTTGGAACAAAACTGCATTCGAGCATGAATTTATCCATAGCATTGATGTTTTTTCTTGACCCTTCATCGGCTTTAACTTCTAAACTGCTTTGACAGCATTTGAATGTGATGCCGAAGGAGGAGACCAAGTACTTCATCAGCTATGTAATTCCCCGCAAGGAGGAGAGCAACTCGAGGGTAAGCATATGCATCTCTCATTACGTAAATTGTGTGAATTAATAACCAACAAAAATTGTGTGAATTAATTACAACATTTTTATGTTGAAAAGTGATGCACAAACATAATCATTTTACGAAATTCCTTTCAAAACAAATGCTCATTTTTCCCAGTACAAATATTGGAAGATGTAATCAATTGAGCCATTGGCAATAGTTCTGATGCCTTGGGTTATAATTTTTGGTTCCCTTGCCTTGAGTTTCAAAGGGGTTTTCCTGATTTGTTTCTTTCCTTTTTTCGCAACCATATTTGTATCAGAAATTCTTCACTGAACTTAAAGAGAGGAAAAAAGAATTTGGCATTTCAGACATACAGCTTAATTTGACTACTCTAGAAGACGTTTTCCTGAATGTTGCAATGAAAGCAGCATTGGAGAATGCTGCAGATGAGAACAACATGACAACTCTGGTGTTGGAGTCAGGAAAATCATTGCTGGTTCGTACTTGCCCCAAACTTCTCCATTTCAAATAGTTCCGGTTATTTTGGGAAACCATAGATTTTAGTTGTTCTTTGAGCTAAAGCGTAGACCCGTATAATTAATGGAAAAGAGAGAAACAATCCCACTGGATTTATTCTTGTGAAATTACGATAGCAACGTTGTGATAGATCGAATCCAAGGACTTCGCAAACCTGTTTTTATCATGGCTGACTATTAAAAACCATCTCTATAAATCTAGCTTGCGTAGCATTCAACACAAAAATTCTGGAAACTAGATCAAGATTTTCATTAGTGAGCCTCATTGAGATATGTTCTTTAAGTTGTCGTTCTGAATGATTATACAGATACCAATGGGAGTCGAGAAGATAGGCATTCCAGGATCGGTAACGCCGCAGAACCTTAGCGGCGTCATGGGAGAGGTACACTGGGGACAAGACTCCGATGGAAATCTCTGCAGCACTGGCCACTCAGCTGAGATGCCAATTCCAATCCGTGACGACTTCGGCTCTAGTTTGCCTCCATCTCTTCTCAAGGGAAATCCCGGTCATGGAATTGTGCTGGATTTTTAACAACTTGGAAATCCGCTTACGAGAAGCCTGTCTCTTTATAAACATTATGTATTACCATTGTATGAAACAATTATCTGAACAGTGAGCTTCAAGTAAGGGCGCCCTTACCGTATTACGGTAAGGGCTTCCCCTTTTCTTCCATTTTCCAACCAAATTTTGATGATCCGAGCCGCTCAATGTGTTCAGAACGTGATTTTAAGGGTACTTATGAGAAATCAGCAAAAAAACAGACCAGGAAGGGCTTCATTCAAGCAGTTTTTATTTGAACCGTTCGATAAAAAACAAACAAAAACTGCTCGGATGAAGTCCTTCTCGGTCATTTTTTTTTTGCCGATTTCACGCAAGTACTCTTAAAATCACGTTCTGAAGACATTGAGTTGCTCGGATCATCGAAATTCGATCGGAAAATGGGAGGTCCTTACCTTAAGAAGGTAAGGGCGCCCTTACTTGATTGAAACTGATTATCTGAATATACAATTGGTGAAACTTTGAGTAAGAGAAGTGTGTTGTAAGGTTTGTTTCAGGTTTATGCCATCTTCAACTTTTTTTTTTTTTTTTGTTGATCGGCAGCAAAGAATTGCATTCGTGAGAAAAGTCATCCGGCACTTACAATGATATTCATCCTACAGCAGTGACAATGATCCACAACCAAGCCCCAACAAACTAAGGATCAAAACAATGAAGTACAAAGAGACGAGCTGACGTCACAATCCCAAATGCGAGTAAGCACTCTCTCCACACCGTCATCAAGGATCGGCAAAGTGGGGTTAGCGATCAAAACGCTCAGCCACCATCTTCAACTTGATCTCTCTCTTTTTGCTCTACTTTCCTATTTTGGAGGAAAATCAAACTCCAACCCATATTTTATCTCCTCCCCTAGCTGAGAGGATGTAGTAGTATCTAAAATAGAGAACTTATCAATTTCATTTTTCAGAAACCAATAATCAAATTCGGAGTGAAAGTAGACAATAATCAGTGACAGATTACAGACTGAGGAAATATTTGAACTGAAGATGAAAATTCTTGGAAAAACGTGCGGTTGGAATTTACAGAACAATTGAAATCCTATTTAACTCAATTTTGAATAAGAATTGTTTTGATCTTCTCGAACCGAAAGTATTTATTGCATGCATCAAATGTTGGTCAAAAGTAAGTTATCACCCAACTGTATTCTTTCAATGTGAAATTGTGCCTCTAAAATATAGTTTTTTAAATTAATTGTGAGATAAATAATGCATTATCACAAAAGCTGCATACTATATGAGCAAACATGAATCGAATCAAAAAATTTCTCCTTCGCCCAGATAAAAGCCTAGAACACTGCCAATGCTTCCCCCAATGCCGACTCAGTGAAAATTAATTTATCAGGAACTTCCTTCCACAAACGCACAATCCAATGCCCCATCGACACCGGTGACCCTACCTAAAAAAAAACACATCTGACAAGTGACATCCACCGCCATCACCACCGACCCACCACAATCACCATTCATCGCTCTTTCATTATTACAAATTATTGTGACCATTGCTAAAATTAAGAGAAAATCGGAACTAAAATTATTCAATATTTTTTTAATTCAGCTAAAAAAATTCAGCATTCAGTACTTAATTTTTCAACGTTGAGTTTTCAATTTTATTAAACAACCTCTAAGTTTACAAAAATGAAAGAAGAAAAATAAGTTTACATATGTTTCAAAACCAATAACAACATACTACTCCCTCCTTTACCAAATTGCCCTTGCTTTTATCTTTTCAACACAATGATGACTACTTTTTAGGGACAATTTTGGAAAACTAAAAGCTTTTTTAGTTTGACTTTTCAAAGGGACTAACATTTTAGGACATCCCAACAAGAAAAGAGGGACCAGCAATTTGGGATGAAGGGACTAATATTTAGAATTAGAGAATAAAAAAAACTGTGATTGTTAAATAGAACCCGGTGGGCCTAGGGTGGCTCTGCCACTGCCCTATCTGAGATGGAGTGACTAATATTTAGAATCAGAGAATAACAAAAACTATGATTGTTAAACAGAACATGGTGGGCCTAGGGTGGCTCTGCCACTGCCTTATCTGGGATGGAGGGACTAATCAGAGAATAACAAAAACTGTGATTGTTAAACAGAACCCGCTCCCCCGGTGGACCTAGGGTGGCTCTGCCACTGCCTTATCGTATGTGTGGTGAAGTGAAAGTGTACAAGAAAAGAAACACTGCTTATGGTGTGAAGTTTAAAAAGTAATTGAAGCTGGCTGT
Organism: Rhododendron mucronatum var. ripense; assembly: GCA_019656295.1. Lineage (NCBI taxonomy): Eukaryota > Viridiplantae > Streptophyta > Magnoliopsida > Ericales > Ericaceae > Rhododendron > Rhododendron mucronatum. Next base: position 2,699,328 of record BPLT01000019.1, read on the forward strand.
TTCAAGCCACTTTTCCTGTTAATTTGCCTTGGAAACTGCAGTTGGTTTTAACCCGAAAAGGAAAGTCGTTTCAGGCTGCTTTGCCAGCAATGTCTTCTCCAGAACTGTTTTTCTTTCAACTAAGGTGTCATTCCATTCCACTAAACTTTTTCTAAAAGGTGTCGAGGTGATCGATCCCGCATGGGTACTCTGCTTGCCACAGGGCCGGAGAGACATGTCGTACCTTCCGGTGAAAGGTATTCGTCCCCTAGGTTATAGACAACTCTACATGACCAGCTAGCCCTGGGAACCGGCACACGAAATGCCTACCAAGTCAAAGAACCATACACAACAGCACAAGTAAAAGTCAATTTCTATAGCTTTCCACTGTTTCTCAAAAATGTTACTCCAAAAGTGATTGAGCTTGACTAAAATTTCCCAAATAGCTTAACTACAAAGAACTTTCTGTAGGTCGACATCTAACAGCCTTAAAAAGATGGTGGCCGGACTAGGTCCCCAACCAAATTTAAACGCATACCAATAATCCAGGCCAGGACTCCGGCCAATCATTCACATTTTACAAACCTAACAGAGCAGATCAAAAAGGGTCTTGTCGATCTCGAGAGATTATTCAGTGCCCTTGGGACACCACGTGGCAGTGCCCCGGGGCATTAAATAATTTTTCCTTGACTATCGGGCGCTTTTTGTACCATAAATACACTTTAAATGCATACCAATAATCCAGGCCAGGACTCTGACCAATCATTCACATTTTACAAACAAAACAAACCATGTCAAAAAGGGTCTTGTCTCTCGGGCACTTTTTGTACCATAAATATTCCAACTTATGCTTCCTCTTCGATCAGCATGGATTCAATTCACAAGTTGCTCAACATTGTGCTTCCTCTTGTATCACTCTTTTCACTGTTCTTCTTCCTTCCGGCTATTTTGCTATTCAAGATTTCCAGTTCTATATCACGGTCCGTGTTCAGCGAGAACGTGTCTGGAAAAGTTGTACTCATCACCGGCGCATCTTCAGGCATTGGCGAGGTTTGATCAACTCTCCCAAAAGAATCCTTTTCTTAATTGGATCTTTAAATGTTGGAAAAATTGGTCGCTGCAATTTGTACTATTGACGAAATCTCCACCAAATCTGTAATATCTCCACCAAACCTGTAACACGCTTCGAGTCACGACTGTGTCGCTTTCCTAAAGATAGTATTTGCCCCCACCAGTTGGTATGCAAAGGGTTACAGCAAATCTGCTTTCAAGATAAATCGAAGCCCGAACTCGAAGTTCTTCCCGTTTTCGTTTGCACTAACGAAACGGACAGAATACCTGCTAGAACGAATATAAGAACCGAGAACCACTGTGTTCTATTTTCTGCAGCAAAACAGAACGCAGAATGAATGCTAGAAAAACATAGAGAGAAATGTGGGAGAAATTCGGATTATATGTGTGTGTGGATTCTGACAAGTAGTGGTCTATTTATAGGCCACTACGCACCCATTGTGAATAGGTACGCACCCGATCCAATCTGACCGTTGGATCAGATCCTATGGTCTAGATCGACCAGTCACACCCAGTCACACCGAACAGGTGTACTGTTTCGCTCACACCCAATCGGATTTGATCCAATCCGTTGGATCGTGCCCGTTCGCGATCGACGGCTGAGATCGCAACTCTACGAACCAACGCACCTGTAGGCTCGAGTTGCACCCGATCGGAACCACTCCGTGTGACTCACCTGCCACGTGTGCGACACGCGGCATGCCACGTCAGCGTCACCTTACCGCCAACTCGCAATAAGAAATGGCGCCTACAAGGCGCCTAGCGCTGACATGCTAAGTGCAAAGTGCGCCGCTAAAGCACCACAATGCACCACAGCCCACGCCACACTGCCCACGCCGCGCGCGCGGGTGCGTGTGGGTACCGATTTTGCCGGTATGCGAAGCACCGTAGGGCTGCACCACACTAGATCATTGTTTATTCATATTAGGAATGTTTCCTAATATATACCACTCCAACATCTCTCAACTATCCAATGTGGGACAAAGCCCACAAAGAGGAAAACAAGCATTCTAAGGAAACAAGGAAATTTTCCAAAACCAAAAACGACGACACTTTATTTTGAAAATCTCTAACAATCCCCCACCATTTTCGAAATACAGATGAAATATTCTCGGTTCTTACTACAAGGTTTATGCATACATAAATAGTGTCTTGCGACTTCAACTACTCACTTAGTGAAAACATATCAAAGCTAGTCAGGGTAGCATAGTAGACGTGTCTTTGAACTAGTTGTCTTCTGTCGACCAACCGGACGTGTCTCACACATAATCCTCCAAATAATGCAGATATCCTAATCGGTTGACCCGTGAACTGGCCTTGGGTCTTTTATCTTGAATTCATGAACGCTCTAAGGTCTAGCACCTGTGACCTATATGAAGCGGCACCACCTCCACATTCACATAGGTAGATCGCTATCCGTGCTCCTATAACACAGCACAAACAATCTATTAAAAACTAAGTAGTTCAACCTCCTTTGTATTCACATTATAGGTACAAAACACTTTACCTTGGAATGTGTAAAATAACTTTAAAGTGTTTCCAATCACGACATGTGGTGTAGTTTCTCATTGAATTTAAGAGATTGAGAGTATCAACCGGTTGAGTTGAGTTTCCACCAGGAGTGATTTAAACTAATTGGGCAAAAGTCCCATTCCCCTTGATGTTTTCAACACCAAATCCCTTGCAAGGCCTTTCGTAAAAGGATCCGCCAAGTTTTAACTTGACTTAACAAAATCAATGGTTATCACCACATCAACAATCAATTGTCTCATATAGCTATGCCTTAGTCCTATATGCCTGTACTTCCCATTATACACTTGGTTATACGCTCGTGACAACGTAGCTTGACTATCACAATGCAGCGATACAGGTGGCATAGGCTTAGGCTACACTGGAATTTCCAGCAATAAATTTCTTAGCCATTCTGCCTCTTTACTACCAGAAGCTAATGCTACAAACTCGGCTGCCATGGTCGAGTCTGTTATCAACGTTTGCTTCTTAGAACCCCAGGAGATTGACCCTCCTCCAAGTGTAAAAACCCAACCACTCGTTGACGAGTGATCATTCCGCTCAGTAATCCAACTAGCGTCAATGTATCCTTCTAGAACCGAAGGATACCCACTATAGACTATTCCATAATCTATAGTACCTTTGAGGTATCGCAGTACTCTATGTACTGCGTGCCAATGTACATGCCCAGGATTATTAGTATACCTACTAAGCCTTACCACGGCATATGCAATATCCGGTCTCGTGCTTGTCATGGCGTACATTAAACTGCCAATCACTCTAGAATACTCTAGTTGTGACACCGCTCTCCCCTCATTATGATCCAATGGCGATTGAGAGTCATACGGAGTAGACACTGATTTGCTTTCAAAGTGATTAAACTTCTTTAAAAGTTTCTCATTGTAATGTTTCTGGGATAGAATTAAATTACCACCATTCATTTTAATTCTTATTCCCAATATTACATCAGCAACACCCATATCTTTCATACTAAAGTTAGCAGAAAGAAAATCTTTTGTACTCTGAACGCTTTCTTGGTCTGTACCAAAAATGAGCATATCGTCTACGTACAAACAGATAACAACTCCTCCTTTGCCATTAAACTTACTATACACGCATTTATCAGCTTGGTGTATTGTAAAACCATTTGACACAATCACTTTGTCAAACTTCTCGTGCCATTGTTTAGGCGCTTGCTTAAGTCCGTAAAGAGACTTTATAAGCTTGCAAACTTTGTGCTCATAACCTTGCACAACGAACCCCTCTGGTTGCTGTATATAGATTTCCTCATCTAACTCACCATTAAGAAATGCAGTCTTGACATCCATTGGTGTATCTCAAACTTGTATATAGAAGCAAGAGCAATTAAAACTCTAATTGTTGAGATTCTAGCAACCGGGGCATAGGTATCAAAGTAATCAATACCCTCTTTCTGGGTAAAACCTTTGGCTACGAGTCTGGCTTTGAACTTATCAATAGTTCCATCAATTTTCATTTTCTTTTTGAAAATCCATTTACAAGCAATTGGTTTAGAACCAGGTGGTAAATCCGCCAAAACCCATGTATTATTACCCATAATAGAGTCCATCTCATCTTGGATAGCCTCTTTCCAGAAAGCCACGTCTTGCGATTTCATTGCTTCCTCAAATGTCAAAGGATCATTTTCCACGTGAAGTGAAAATACATTGTGAGCACATGAAGTCTCTCTAGTGCCTTCAACTAGAAAAACTATGAAATCAGGACCAAACGTTTTCTCTGTCCGAACTCGTTTGCTCCTCCTCAATTCAACTTGTTCCTCAGGTTCATTTCCTTCAACTGGAACCTCAAAAGGCTCATTGTCCTCTTCGGACACCAAAGGAAACTCTTTCTAATCTTTGTTAGATTCCAAATCCTTACTGGATTTTAACCTTAGAATTCTGTCAAATCTGTTTTCATAAAACACTGCATCTCGAGATTCAATGATGGTGTTGATAGACACAACATCATTATGCTCAGCCACTAGAAACCTATATGCTTTACTATGCAAAGCATATCCAAGGAATACACACTCGATTCCTTTTGGACCTAGTTTCTTCCTTTTAGGTCCAGGCAATCTCACAATCGCCCTACACCCCCAAGTCTTAAAATAACTTAGGTTTGGTTTCCTTTTTGACCAGAGCTCATATGGAGTAATGTTAGACTTTTTGAGAGGTACTCGATTCAAGATATAAGCAGTGGTAAGTATGGCTTCGCCCCACAAACCTTTACTTAATCCTGCATTGCTTAGCATAACAACCACCATCTCACACAAAGTTCTATTCTTCCTTTCGGCCACTCCATTTTGTTGTGGTGTATAAGGTGCAGTTACTTCATGAATTATCCCTACTGATTCACAATAATCAGGGAAGTGGTATTCACCACCCCTGTCAGACGTAAGACGTTTTATTTTCAAACCACATTGATTTTCAACTTCTATCTTATATGCAACAAACTTATCAATCACTTCATCTTTGGAATGAAGCAAATAGACATAGCAAAATTTCGAATAATCATCTATGAACGTTGCCATATAAAGTTTCCCGCCTCTAGTTGAAGTGCTATGAAAATCACATACATCACTATGAATCAACTCAAGTAATGAAGAAGTCCGCTCGATTTTAGGAAAAGGCAATCTGGTTATCTTAGATTCCAAACAAATCTTGCATTTATCAACCATATCATTATCAGAATTAGGAATTAATCCAGATTTAATCATGCAATCCATTTTCCTTGTACTGATATGTCCTAAACGAGTATGCCATAAAGAAAAAGAATCAAGCATATAAGCAGAAATAACTGTGTTATTGATATTAAACTTAAACATCCCCTCGGTTACATAGCCTTTGCCAACAAACACACCACCATTGGATACAACAATTTTGCTAGACTCAAATACAACTTTAAAGCCATACTTATTAAGTAGACTTGCAGACACGAGATTCTTCCTAATTTCTGAAACATGATACACATCAGTAAGAGTCAGCGTCTTGCCAGAAGTGAACTCCAAATCCACTTTGCCCTTACCCTTAACGGGTGCAGTTGATGCATTTCCCATGAACAGAACGGTACCATTTGCAACTGGTTTATACTCAGTAAAAAACCTTTTGTCATTGCAAACATGCTTTGTCGCACCAGAATCAAACCACCAATCTCCAGCATCCTCGAGGATATTCACCTCGGAAACAACAGCAATGAATTTGGAATTCTTTGCCCCAGATGCCCCTGGATTTCCACCAGATTTCTTCCTTTTCAGGATTTTGCAATCTTTCTTAAGATGCCCAGGTTTGCCGCAATGCCAGCAACCAGTATCGGTAGGATCCAATTTCTGCTTCTTCCATTTACCGGAAGACTTATCACCGCCCTTGTTCTTGCGTTTGTTGTTGGAACTTTCTTCCACCACATGAACCTTAGAAGTAGAATTATCCTTACCCTCCTTACCCTCCTGACGTCTTGTCTCTTCCTCCACCCGAAGGTGTTGGGCCAACTGATCAAGGGTATATTCCTCGGTCTTGTGTTTGAGTTCATTTTTGTAGTCTTTCCAAGATGCAGACAGTTTGTCAATAACAGAGGAGACAATAATAGATTCATCCATATGCATATTCTTAACCTTAAACTGACTAAGAATATACTGAATCTCATGCAACTGATCAATCACCGGCTTAGTATCAACCATGCGATAATTCATAAACTAACTAACAAGAAATTTCTTACTTGTAGCGTCATCAGAAAGATACTTATCGTTGAGCGCATCCCAAAGTTCCTTTGCCGTCATTGAATTCTGATAGACATCGAATAGTGCATCCGATAGTGCATTGAGAATGTGTCCTCTACAGATGTAGTCATCATTCTCCCATTTGCCCCTTTCACGGGCCTGTTCCATAGTTTCATCATCCAGATTCTCCGGTATCTCCGGAACTCGGAGTAGTCAGAACATAAACCACCTTCAAGGTAGTCAACAAGAAGTGCATCTTCTTCTGCCAACGCCTGAAATTCCCGCCTTCAAACCGCTCCAATTTCAGAAAGTCCTGCGTCATCTTTTGTAGAGACATCGCCATCGCAAAATAATGTCTTTAGATTGTTGGAAAAAGTGGTCGCTGCAATTTGTACTATGGACGAAATCTCCACCAAATCTGTAATATCTCCACCAAACCTGTAACACACTTCGAGTCACGACTGTGTCGCTTTCCTAAAGACAGTATTTGCCCCCACCAGTTGGTATGCAAAGGGTTACAGCAAATCTGCCTTCAAGATAAATCGAAGCCCGAACTCGAAGTTCTTCCCGTTTTCGTTTGCACTAACGAAACGGACAGAATACCTGCTAGAACGAATATAAGAACCGAGAACCACTGTGTTCTATTTTCTGCAGCAAAACAGAACGCAGAATGAATGCTAGAAAAACATAGAGAGAGATGTGGGAGAAATTCGGATTATGTGTGTGTGGATTTTGACAAGTAGTGGTCTATTTATAGGTCACTACGCACCCATTGTGAATAGGTACGCACCCGATCCAATCTGACCGTTGGATCAGATCCTATGGTCTAGATCGACCAGTCACACCCAGTCACACCGAACAGGTGTACTGTTTCGCTCACACCCAATCAGATTTGATCCAATCCGTTGGATCGTGCCCGTTCGCGATCGACTGCTGAGATCGCAACTCTACGAACCAACGCACCCGTAGGCTCGAGTTGCACGCGATCGGAACCACTCCGTGTGACTCACCTGCCACGTGTGCGACACGCGGCATGCCACGTCAGCGTCACCTTACCGCCAACTCGCAATAAGAAATGGCGCCTACAAGCTGACGTGCTAAGTGCAAAGTGCGCCGCTAAAGCGCCACAATGCACCACACTGCCCACGCCGCGCGCGCGCGCGTGCTTGTGCGTACCGGCTTTGCCGGTATGCGAAGCCCTACGAGCCGGTACGCGAAGCACCGTAGGGCTGCACTACACTAGATCATTGTTTATTCATATTTGATATATCGAAGGTGGAAGACTGTAAGCGATTAGTTGATGCGGCTCTAAACCACTTTGGTAGATGTATGTGTGTGTGCGTGCGTGTATATATACATCAAACTCTCTAGTTTCAATTCATCACTTTGGTTGTAGCTACTATTGTTTGATGACTTCAATGGCACAGTGGATCATTTAGTGAACAATGCCGGGATTGTTCCGGCTTGCATGTTTGAAGACGCCACTAATGTCGACGATTTCGCTCAAATTATGGTGATTGTCTTTGTCCAGCAATCTAGGGTAGGTTAGAAATTCGAAAGCAAGCCATTAATATTAATCTGTCGTATGTTGATGCAGAACATGAACTTCTGGGGTTCTGTTTATTGCACCCATTTCGCAATTCCGCACCTAAGAAAGAGCAGAGGGAAAATCACTGTGGTTGCTTCAATGGCTCAATGGTGTCCGGTACCAAGAGCTAGCATCTACTGTGTAAGTAAAAAAATGGACATAGATACTGGATCTCCTTTCTATGGAAGCAGACTAGGCGGTCCAGTTTCTCTTTTTGTGGGTACTATTTTTTAGGTCCACTTCAATTGGTGATCCAACCCGTTCACATTTTAGAACTCATCACGAGCAAGAACGTCAAAAATAAAATCAGGTTGATCTCAAACCCATTGATATGGTTTCAAAACACATTTATCTAGCCATACATAAATGGATAATCGGATTCAATCTGTTGTTACAATCCAGTTTTTTCCAAAATAAATGCTCATATCAAATAGGTTCCAATCAACACAATTTTCGCCGTGGCCGATTATTGGAATGAGCTCTAAAAAATGAACCCGTTGAATTATCAAAGCAGATCCAGAAAAAATACATGTCCTACAAAAATAGGAAAATACATACAAATAATATACCTCGATTAACTCATCGTGGATTGATTTGTCAAAAATCTCTTATATCTTCAGGCAAGCAAGGGAGCACTAGTGAGCTTCTACAAGACGCTAAGAACTGAAGTTGGTTCAGATATTGAGATAACGATTGTCTCTCCCGGATTGGTAGACTCGGAAATTTCTAGTGGTGAATCCAAGTCAAAGGTAAGGTGCTTTTTGCTGAAATTAAACACTGGAATTGTGAATTGTAAATTCTTCAAGCTAAAAAGTTGTTTAATAGAAATAAAAGTGTTACGTTGGGAAAAAATATTTGAGACAAGAAGGTTTGAAATTCGAAATTGTTGTTTTTGTTTTAAAATATTGTGCTACGGTCGTGGTGGAGAAAGAGTGATTGTGGAGGCGGAGAAGTGACGTGGTTACGGAGTGATGGTGGAATAACACGAGCATCTCTGAATACTCGAAGTTTTTGTATTTGAAACAAGTTTTCAAAAAACTACTCTGAGTTTTAGCAAAAGATGGTATGAATCGATATTGCTACATTCCAATTCTTTCTCGATACCTCCCAAGGAAAATCTCAAATTGGATCCCAAATTGACGGATTACATGAGCTTATCCACGTGCTTGTGCACTCTTCGAAGGCATCCTTGGGCTGATCTTGCAGTTCCTATAGGGTAGAAATGATGGGGTTGGGTCATAGATTTTCCTTCCTTTTCCCACATTTCGCTCAAAGGGTTGAAGGGAGATGCTCTAAGCATTGAAGAATCAAGAAGGGAGATGCTCTAAGCATTGAAGAATCAAGGAGACTCGAACTTTCACTCAAATTTTTAAGACTACTGCTTCTCACAATTTACGACCGTGCCACAACAAAACCTTTTACCGGAGTTTATGCTTAGATTTGAATTTCTCCAATCCAATAAAGTGCTTCATACCTAAAGAAGTACCGTATTGCCCGTTTGAGTAAAAATATGGGCAAGGGCTGGAGATGCTCTGAGCATTGAAGAATCAATTCCAATTTAGGTGTAATTTCGATCAGTTCCTAATTTCCCTCCTTGTTTTGATTGTATCTTCCGGATAGGCTAAAATGGACAATTTTCCAGTGGAGTCAACAGAGGGGTGCACCAAAGCAATTTTCAAGAGCATTTGCAGGGGAGACAGGTACTTGATAGAGCCAGCTTGGGTGAGGATGATACATCTGTGGAATTTGCTTTATCCAGAGGCTATAGAAAGCTTCATCCGTTGGGTTTTAATCACTAGGCTCAACAACAACTCAAACCCTACCCCCAATTCTGAACAACTCAAGGCTGACTAAAGACCATCAAATTTCCAATGCAGACTATTTGGAGTATCTCTTATTACAGGACTTTATTATCATTTCCTCTTTTACATCTTAATGTTGTACTGTAGCATTAATTTGCGCATCGTGTATCCTTATTAGTATATCTGATTAAAAATAAATGTGTATTTGTTTTTATCCTTATTGTACCAGTTTGCACACACTTCTACCAATATTTTGCCTCCGTTGTATTCGAATATACAATCTTATGTAGGACAAACGCTTACTAGCTTCCGCATGGCCACTTAGTGGCCAAACCATTGGGGTTAAAGTGTGCCTGTTGTTGTCTGTGATGTGAAGTATACTATAAAAGGGAAACTGCATTGGGTGAGAATTCAACAGATACTGAATATGTTTTCACGATATTTTCATGTGAATTTGTCTTCAAGGCCACAGTTGGCGTGAACCCAAGAAAGGAAAGGCGTTTCAGGCTATTTTGAAAGTGATTTGCGCCTTCAAAACTGTTTCAGTTTCATTCAACCAAGAAGCAGCCACATGTGCAACCTAAGTGGCTACGTGTCGTGTCCCCCCCATGCAATCTTGTTATTGCTGCCACCAAAACACTCTTTCATGGATTCCCATTTCCCAACACTCTCTGTCTCTCTCTCTCTCTCTAAAAGAGATGGACCTGATCAACCAATTCCTTAACATTGTTGCACCTCCCACAGCCATCACCTTGCTATTGTTCATCTTGCCTTCGTACTGGTTCTTCAAGTTTCTCGCCTCTATCCTCAGCTACATCTTCAGCGAAAACGTCGCCGAAAAAGTGGTAATCATCGCCGGAGCCTCCTCAGGGATTGGCGAGGTTCGTACCGACCCACCAAAACTATCCCTTAAACCCATTTAAATCTAGATTATCAGGGTTTCATTTTTTTTTCTTCTCTGATTGTATATATATTGCTATATGTTTTGAAGCATTTGGCTTACGAGTACGCTAGGAGAGGAGCTTGTTTAGCTCTCGCAGCAAGAAGGAAGAACAGTCTCCGCGAAGTAGGAGAGAGAGCCCTCTTACTTGGCTCCCCAGATGTTCTTGTTGTCCCTTCCGACGTTTCCAAGGTTGAGGATTGCAAGAGGTTGATTGATGAAACTATAAGCCACTTCGGGCGGCGTAAGAGTGAACTACAGCCTTTTTTTTCCCTAAGAATTTGTGTTTTGGGGTTCTTTTTGTGATGTTTTTGATGATTTTGGTGGATTGGTTTTTCGAGGCAGTAGATCATCTGGTGAATGATGCTGGGGTCACACCACTCTGTATGTTTGACGAACCCACTGAGATCACCAAAATGGCTCCAGTAATGGTAATTACTCTATTTGTCTCACTTGAAAACCGAAATTGAGATTAATCTAGTAGATTTTTTGAATTAACAGAACAAGATTGAAGGGGATCCTCGGGGCATGCCCATGGTGGTCTGCTGGGCAATTTCTAGGTCCTTCTCCGCCTAGTTCGATGATCGAAAATCAGCACGTAGACAATCATGTTATTGTATTATCGTTTGATATGTCATCAGAACACATCTATGTTTAGAAAAAAAAAAAGATTGCACTACCAGATTGGAAAACATATGAAATGATATCCCGTCAACGTGATATTTGGTGTGGCAAAAAAATTAGGACCTTCAGCATTTTTCTGTTAAAGACTTTATGATGTGTTACAAATCGATGGGGTTTTTGTTACGGCATTCCTGACGAGAAAAGTTAGGACCTCAATCATTTTCCTGATAAGGCTTTTTGTGATTTTCACAATGTTCTAAGAGTCAGGCTTTTTGTGATTTTCACAATGTTCTAAGAGTCGGAGTCGCTAGGCGCTAAGTCAGGCGTTCAAGTCAGGCGTTCAGTCACCTTCGAGCAATTAATCGGTGCATATTAATTAGTAATATACGATTAATCATTAGTCGGATCTAATCGGATAGGCCCCAACCGATTAATTCCTTGTTTTAAAACACTAGATTTTCATTACACCATTCTTCGGTGAAAAAGTTAGGTATTGTCCCACAAAAGGGGGTAATAGAATAGAAGGTCCCAACTAAATAATCTAGGATTTAAAAAGTCAGTCTGTTAGAGTTTTGATCGGAGAACCTCTTATATTATATGACCCTATAGATCTTTTGTATGGATTCTAAATATATGGACCACTCATAATTTTATGGTATTGCTTTGCTACGACTTTGTAGGATATAAACTTTTGGGGTTACGTTTACACAACCCGTTTTGCAATACCGCACTTGAGGAGAAGCAGGGGCAAGATAATAGTGATTGGTTCATCAGCTTCATGGCTGTATGCACCAAGATTGAGCTTCTATGCTGTAAGATTTTCTGTGTCAACTGTCAATTAAGTACACCATTTTTCAACATTGTTTCTATCAATCACTGAAATTAACAGCAATTATGCATTGTTTGCAGGCAAGCAAAGCCGCGGTCATAAGTTTTTTCGAGACATTAAGGGTTGAATTGGGGTCAGATATTGGGATTACGATTGTGAATCCGGGGCTGATCGAGTCAGAAATGACCAAAGGGAAGTTTCTGAACAAGGACGGGCGAATGGTAGTAGATCAAGAACTGAGAGATGTAAGCACTGCTCTCAACTTGTGTCTTACCTTCTCACTCTCAAATGTGAGGGGGGAGTATATATGACCCAAAATAACTAAGATCCCCGACTAGTAATGGCTGTGCCTAGTTCGGTAAATTGGGTTAATATTCACGGGCATGACTGTTAGATAACTAATCAAATCAAAACTAGCACCTATGACCGACTCCCTATCTCTTTATGCTCAAGGAAAAACAATTCACATCTACTCATCTTTTTATATGGACTACACTTAATTTGATAACCTGAATGTAATCTAAAAAATTCACACACTTGCGATCAAAGAATAAAGGCAACTTAGCTTAAGTTATTCAGGGTTTTAAGCTTTCATAAACCCTTTTCCAGGTCAATTAGGTTGCCTACTGCCTAGGATGACTTCATTTCCTTGTAATGTTTCTGAAGTCCGTTTCATACCGAAATAACTACGTCTGTGTTCTAAACTACTGTATATCCTGTTATATTGGGTGTCCAATGCCTTAAGCTTGTCTAGATTCCCTTGCATCTGTTTTTCAGTTTAACCGTCTTTAAATTTATTCTCTCTTCTCATCAATGTTTTGCTTCTCAAGTCCTAACTAATACACAGCCCCATTCTACTTCCAGTTCCCGTATCACTAACTCGATTATGTTATGGGCAACCCTTTGCCCAGACACCAACAAGAGAAACACTAGCGCTTATCTGTTAATTTTCTCCGTCTGATTTCAAATGTATTTGATGTTAGGTGGAACTAAGCATCGTCCCGGTAGAGAGGGTAGAAAGGGGTGCCAAGGCCATTGTTGACAGTGCATGCCGTGGTGAAAACTACCTGACAGAGCCATCTTGGTTCAGAACTACATTCTTCTGGAGGGTATTCTGTCCTGAAATACTAGATTGGCTAAACCGCGTGTTTTTAATCCCTCCACCAGGGGCCCCACCAACAGAGGCACTTAGCAAGAAGATCCTGGACCTAACTGGACTGAAGAAGTACATATATCCGCCATCTCTCCTTTCTCCAAAGATTAAAGTTGGTTAAGACATCTAAGTCTTTTAAGTGCCTTATTCCGTGTGAATTCTAGGCTTGTCATGTGATTTCAAGACATGCAGGATGCAGCAGAAATTCGATACTCTTTTAACTGCATAGAGATTCTAATTTCTAAGAGAGGCTTGATATCAAGGGGCTGTTTGTCGATGTGATTAAAAAGTTTTGGTTGTAAGAGGACAAGTACGTTGAATACCTGTAATGAAACTCTTTAGCTGTATAATCCGGTGGAATCACTTCGCAGCTTATTCCTCTAATCTCTGGTCACACCTCTCTCACTTGGCTTCGGACATTCAAAAATTTTGAGGATTCAAATCACTTCGGTGGAATAACCAACCAGCCATCGACGTAAGCACTGTAGATTAGGTCAATGGGATATCTTGGCTAACCAACCAAAGTCATGCAAGTGACATTTTCTACATTTTTCATTCTATTCTATTCAGAAGTATAATGTATATGTCCCAACATAAAGAAAACAGTAATAGAAAAGTCTACGGAAAAAAACTCATGCAACTTTCGTATAAAAAAAAAATGTAACTTTTTTTTTGTTTTTTGCTTAAACATTTTCAATTTATTAAAGTTCTCGATTTATTTTTAAAATGTACTACATTATTTTTTAATACGAACATTACACGACAGTTCCCATAATGTCACATTGTCTTATTTGGTTTTCCAATACACTATTTTACCCTCCAAAATAAATAGTTCTTCTGCCAAGATATTAGTGCTATGAACTTCAAAGATCTATATTCAACCCGTAAAACATGAGATGGAGATAATGAACCAGAAAATAGATCCATCTATTCAATTTTTAGACCGCAATCTTTTGTATTTAGCCATGCCCTCTTATATATTTTACCCAAGGTAAATGCTTATCGTTCTCGCGTTCATATTGTTATTTTGGCAGAAATCATTACCCAAAAATAAGGATTATTAGGTCATATTAGAGGAAGTCAATGCACCTTTGAAAAAAAGTTTCCTACCTTCCTCCTTAAATAAAATGTGTCAAAATAAACTTTTACAACCTGTAGTGCACGATTCGAGCTGTGCACCTCTACAATCAATGGTTCAAATTTCAAAAAGTATCTTACACATATATAGTATACTTTTTTTAAATCTGGTGTAAAATACCTTTTGAAATCTAGACCATTAAAAACATTTTTCAACGGTTCGGATTGCACATTACACCCCTGGTAGGATCCCCAAATTTGCTTTGAGTAACCTGTAAAATACTTTTAAAAATTGGAACGATTAAGATTAAAAATACTTTTGGACGGCTACTGTGGTGCACCCTTGCAGTAAATGTCCCCGAGTTCCCATGAGTTGATGAGGGCGAAATTCTTGAATCTTATACTGCTGGAGTATTATATTTGCTTTAATACAAGATTGCATACGTCCAGACAACTGTTATTTACAACCTAGAGTTTTAGAGTCACATAAAATACATGGGATTATCTTGTAACTAACTCACTGTCCGAAATAAATCGGAACTTATGTTTGGACATTGGCTTCTCCCTATTCCTATGATAGCTATATATGCCACTTTGGGATTCTAAAGCAAAACCAAATCTAACCATGGAAGCAAAAAAGCTGAGCAATTGGTCTCTAGTGTTTGCAGCAATGGTGTTGTGGATCGTCATTCTTGCCCCCGATCTTGTCGACTCCGTACTCGGGATACAGATGAGCCAATGCAGTCGCGACACGTGCGTCGCCGCATGCAAGAAAGTCCTGCGTGAGAAATACCTCAACGCAAGTTGTGCAAAGCCAAAAGGGGCCACCAAAAAGCTGTGTTTTTGCTTTGGTTGAAAGTTGAAACCTCAGAAAATAACGTAATTATCGTGCTATGAAGCTTATCTAATACTCCATGTTTCATATGCCATGCTCTCAAATGAATAAAACAACTTATGTACTGAATGTCTCTTGTAATTTCTTTAATCAGAAAATGATGAATGATTGCTTGGTTTAAGGGTTAAAGACTTACAGTCCGCCAAAAACCATGTTCATATGCTCCAACAGAAACAGCTTTTTGCTGTGATTTATATAAACAATTCAATGGAAGCAAAACTTTTGTATAGGTGAGACAAAATTGTTGGTCCAAATAGCAACCCAAGATGGGGGTGAATTTGGTTTCTCAAATATAATGCGAAACTTAAAAAATAAATGGAAGATTAAACTTCATTGAAATACTGCAGCACATGGAGGAGCAGACTCAACAGTATGTTACTACAGTTGAAAACACAGAATAAAACTAATCAATTCAAGCACACATGCAGTAGTATATACCACTGCCTTATGACGTGTCCATTCTAGATTCTTTTCATGTAATTTCAAGTCATGCAGGATATAGCAAAAATAAGGTAATTTAACTGCATAGAAAGTTTAAGAGAGGCATGATATTGCAAGGGATATCTACAGATGTAATTATAAAGTTCCAATTGCTAAGAGGAAAAATACCTATAATGGAACTCTTTAGCTGTACAATCCGGTGAAGTCAGTTCGCAGCATCTTCCTCTGATCCTTGGCCAGGTTTCGTGGCTTGGTTTTGCACGCTCATTGGAAAATTCTGAAGATTACCTCCTTTTGACCCAAACCAAAGCCACCCACTGATTTTCCTTCAACGAAGATGCGGTTGCATGCACTAGTTCCCAAAAAAGTTTCAATGGACGTTGCTTGCACATTAACTACCATAGAATTCTACCATATCTCAAAAGGGTTAGCAAATCTTCACCAACTCAAATAGCTTCCAAGTAACCAGCCCTTGACATAGTTACTGTGGATTTTGAAATCCTTTCCGGAATGATACTCATCCATCCTTCAGGGGCGCAAATACCCACTGACTTGTTAACAAAATGCCTAATGCAAGGAGATGCAATGTTGATTAAGTCAAGGGGATAGATTGATGGGATTCAAGTGAGAAGGCTGCTGGGGTTGTGCGGTATTAGAAGACTGCAGCCTCCTCAGAAGCAACCGAGCATAAGATGTAGGACACCCGTGATCCATTTCAATAGCAACTGGAGTGAGAGAGTTTTCACTTACCTGCACAACCATCGTACCCTGGAACAAAGCTAATGCTCATTAATAAAATGAAATCCCTATTACCTTAGCTTTGAATGCAAAAGCTCAAAAACCATTGCCAAAATATCCTGAAAACCGACCCATAAAATTATGAAACTGACAATCATTTACATGAACGTCAAGTAAAAAGCTAATAAAATGTGCAGTTTATTACCTCAAAATTTGCTAAGAAAACTTGGAACTGTTTCAATGTCTCTCTCATATCGCTAACTCTCTTGGTATCTGAAGAAGTAAGGGCAGCAGTAACCTCCTTGGGAGAATGACCTATTCCGCTCTGAACAACCTGAAGAACAGAGCAATTATAACTCCTCAGTTTCAGACAAGCTAACCTTGTCAATACATCTAAAATCCAACTTATAACTCACGTTGTGATCTATGAGAATCTCGGAAATCATGCTACCATCATCAACATAAACACAAAGCTCAAACGTGGCCCTATGCTTGAACTGGAACCCCTTCACACCAGTCATAAAGCACTACAAAATTGCAATAGCATGTCAGATTTTTTGAAGGTATGAAAGAGAGACTTTGGAGTGGATGTTTAAATGAATGGGATATTGTCCCCTTCATGCTACAAATAACAAAATGAATGGAATATTAGCCTTAAGCATAGTACTCTACCGGGCAGCGCGGGATATACAGTCAGTCTCAGAGACTCCAGTTGGCATGGTTGATAGTCTCAACGAGGTCTAAAAAGTGGACAGGTCCAATCACTAAGTGGGCCCGGGAAGGGCCCACAAAATGAGACAACAGCACACTGGAGAGGAGCTGCTCCGAATTTTAATGTGCATTAGCATGAATTAGTAGAGGAGGATCACCTGAGGGAGAATTATACCTTAATTTTGCCCTTGACATTAAGAGATTTGTCCGTCATTTCAGCCAACGTAGCCCACAAACAGGATAAGTACGTGAATGACATATCATTATCTCCAGTTAGAATGTCTTGGTGGTCCACCGGATCAACCATATGAATTTCGTTGTCATCTGGAACAGAGGTAAAAGTTGGATTTGGTTCAGCATTTCCCCTTCTGGTAGGAATGGCAAAACCTTCTGTAGTCCTTTCCCTTGTAGAGATACCAGACGCCCTACCTACATCATAAGGATGAAAGCAAAAGTAAACGTCGAGATAAAATGAATCAACATGATACACACACACAGACACGTATATAAAACCTTCACTCACCCTCATTTAGAAGACATGGAATAAAAGATCTGAAGTTAGCAAACAATGTGTGAAGACATACCTTGTTCAGCAGCATGAGGAGCTGCAGCTTGTGGTATCGGAGTATTGGTGTGCCCTGGAGCACCTACACTGTCTGATGGCCATGCAGCACCAGTAGCTCTGGTTGCTAAAGGAGGAACCACTCCTGTCCTGGTTCTAATAAAGGGAAAATGAAGCTTAGTTTCTTAATCAATTACAAAAGGACCAATCCTAGCAGGCTGATTAAAGAAAATAAATCAGCAACGATTTCAGCCCTTTCCGATCTTTACAATTGGCATTACTCGTTAACGCAGTTTCTTTACTTTTGTAACCTGTACTCCGTGCAAAGCAACGAATGTATCCCCATCATACTACCTGAATTGAACTAATTTCTCACTGGATATGCCCAGTGACGTTATTAACTGGACCAAAAGCAAATTCTCTATGCATAAGTGAAATTAAAAGAAAGAAAAAGTTTGAGACAAAGACAATAAACCTAATAAGAGAAGCATTGCACCTTTCCTTTTAACAATGATCAATGTTGTCAATGTCATGAAGAGATTTTAAGAGCAGTAAGACAACTAATTTTGTGACATAGGCACATTCAACTTCAAATAAAAAGGTGAGTAATACTGACTGATGGTGCAGGAAAAGTAGTATACTTTGGACTTCAAATAAGGTAAATACGATGATGACCTTCAGAGATACCTTTTTCCTCTTGGTGGCTTATTTACTTCTAGGACAAGCCTCTGCCTTGCTGCTTCCAAATCCTCAACCACTCCTCCTAAAACTTCTAAAACTTCAGGAACTAACATCAGAAGCCCTCGTCGTATATTGACATTGCAAATAGCAACCTGCAAAAAGGAGCAGCAAACCGTAAATGACTTGAATCAGAGCATGCCAAAAAGCCTATTGTGCAAGGAAAAGAGGTAAGTCCACGTGTCAACCGAAGCACTAGCAGCTTCAGTGGCTGGAGAAAAGTCCATCGCACCACACCAAAACTCAACTTGATTGCAGATACATCCTTCCGTGTTTCCGTTCCACACAACAAATAAATGACCACGTACTCGTCCTTTGTTTCTATAACACTTTTGCACACATTCCACAATTCCCGATGCCACAAACTTTCAAAAGACACATATTGGACACCTTACATCTGTTCAAGGCTTCAAGCTAGAGTCCCCAAAATCAAAAACCATCCTATCAAGGTTAAAGCTTACTTCACCAAATTTAATAAGTTTATCATCTTTCTACAGTAAGAACCACTAATTAAATAAGTTAAATGTGATGCCTTCATAGCTACGTGAAGCCATAATTTTTCTAGCCCCTGAAAGTCCACCGGGAGAGACTTTGCATTTGTCCATACCACACACACACACATGTTTCAATCACCTTCATTCCTGCAGGAGCCAGAACTTCAAGATCCTTTATAGGCCGATATTCCATGCCAAACACCCGTTGAACACCATCAGTCATGGACAATTTGAGGCATCTCTTAAGCCCAGCAGGTGCACTCTGGTACCTTCCTTTAAGAGGACAACTAAGATTCACAATTTCATCAACCTGGGAAATTCGGCATACGATGTCAGCTGATGGCATAAAAGAACAAAAAAACTAATCCTGCATTATCATCAAAAGATCCCACTTTGAGAGCAGAGCCGCAAACCCTTATGTTGGTATTTACTTATTTTCAAAGCTTTCTCAGTAATACAAGGTGATGTGTTCTTGCATTCTCTCCTTTTCAAGTTAGTGTTACATCGCTTGCTGGCCTAGCCTCTCAGGTCATAAGAGGTTTCTTTTAGGCTTAACAGTATATTGAATCAGTTGGTTTGATCAGCCATCTTATCGCGTGCCCTTGGGAGTGTGTATTGAGCTCCATTTAACATTTTTAGTTTTCTACTAACATGCACTTAATCATCTGGAGCAACAAAAGAATAGTCATAGAGAGATGCAAGTGTAAAGTATATATCTTGAAACAACTTATGAGCAGAAAAGAGGAGACTGATGGCTGAACAGCATTGTTAAGTGAGAGAGTGTCAGCTTAAAATGGGACATTGGTTTTAAATTTTTTGTTATGCTATTGACAGCCCATAAAGTTGTCAATAAGGCAAGAAGAATACAAAAAAACACAGTTTCCGATACACTTTTAAAGGCACTTTAACACATAGAAAACTCTTTTTGTTAGTCATTTTCCTGCCTTATTGACATTCCATTGGGCTGTTATTAGCAATTTCCTTAATCTTTAAGGAAGCATCATTTAGCATGGCATCCAGATAACAAGTCAGAAAACATGGGAAATTTTTGAAATATTCTAATGTGGATTATCATTCACAACTGCCCCACGTGATTCCGGTTGTCCAAATTGGGAATAAAAGCACCCATAATTCCACCTAAACAAACAAACCAATAATCTGATCAAAAAAGAAACTGCCCAATAGCTCATCAGATCAATATACCTGCAAAACGTAAGGGCCAGGGAGATCAACAAGATGCATGTCATGCACATTCTCAGGGAGTATTCCAGCACCAGAGAAATTCATATCCGAGCGCAAAAACTGCTCGAAACATAACTTCGCTTTTCCAGCCAAATCCAAGCTCCCAAATCCCTGAACCGAACTCTCTAAACCTCGTACACAAGAATCCAACCACTCCCTCCGCAGCCTCAACCCTAGCCTCGCAAGAAACCCGCTAATCGGAAAATCAGAATCTTCAGCAAAGTTGTTAGAATTACTACAAACACTCGAGGCGAAGGACGAGTGAAAGGACTGGTCCGTAACTGGCGGCGGAGGGGGAGGGGGAGGAGGAGGAGGAGGAGGAGGAGGAGAGAGGTTCTCGGGGACGTCGATGAAGTCTTCGTCGTCGTCGGAGATCTCGAGCTGGATGGGAAGGGAGGGGTTAGGGTTAGGGTTAGGGTTTGTGTTTGGGGTGTTTAGGGTTACCGTTTCGAGGTTGAGCGTGGATTCTTCGAGTTCAACTTCGATATCGTCTTCTTCTTGTTCGTGTCGCATGTGTTCGTCTTGTTGGTATTGTGGTTGTTGTACGACGCCGCCGTCGTCGTCCTCGGAGGAGGAATCGATCACTCTGAGGCGTCTTCTCGCCATTTTTTCACAGATTCTAATTTTCCCTCCAATTTTCTTCGTTTTATAGGCGTTTTCCCTCCAATTCTGAACCTGGCCCATCGGGTTACCCGGCCTGCGTTGTGACAGATTCTAGTATGGTTTGGTTTAAATCGGGTTCGGGTTCGCCTACAATTGGGTTTTGTGTTTGGCGGATCCAGATTAGGGTTGTTAAACGAACCAAACAACTCGACTCAACTTTTAGCTTGTTCAAACTCGTTCAAAGAAAAATATAAAATAAGCTCAATCACGTTTTTTTTTGTTTGTTTATGAACTCAAGCTAAGCTTGATCATGTAAATGTTTGGCTCGATAGTCGATATGCTCAGAACATAGAGGTCATTCGACTCATTCCATAAATATTAAAAAAATAGGGGTAGATTTAGTAAATATCCCAAAATATGAAATTTGCGTTAGCCTTTCATATGGATATTTTCACCAATTTTACAGTACCATTGCATCCAAATAAGAAATATCCTATGTGAGATATGGAAATTAGGGTTTGAGGATTTTTAATTTAATGAATGCGACTAGTAACTAAATTTTACGTTTTTGAGGTTTTTTTGGCCTAGATTAATAATGCTATTTCTTCTTTATAACTTTAAATTAGCCCATTTTATTTTGGAACTTAACGAGTCTAGTTTGAAAGCTCGAGATTGGCTTGCATATTCCACAAGCCAAGCCAAATTTATCACAAACATAAAATTTCAAGTTCGAGCTGAATTTGAACAATTAACCTCAAAAAGTTTCAAGCTCAAGCCAAGTTTGAACTCATGTAATAAGGAGTCAAGCCAAGCTTGAGTAATACAGTGCTCGACTTGTTTGACACCCCTACCAACTATGATGTCACCGTCTAGTTTGATTTGCCCTCACTGTTGAATCTCACTTTTTTAATCTTAACCATTGATTGAATTCCTCTCGCAGTAAATGTGGGCATATATGATGATAAGTGTGATAATCATAAATGGTATGTAAAGCAAGTTTATGTGGTAAGTACAACTGTAATTTTTTCCCGAGAAAATCATAAAACCACCACGTTTTGTGGGTGATTTTAAGCTAATAGCCGAGAATCTTGAGATTTACTCATTTTTCAATGTTCAAATTTACAGGACATCCATGCCCCCATACCACTCAGGGGCATGGACGAAAAATTCGGCTTTGGTATGTCAATCGAAATGGTTTCTCTCTATCTTTTCTTTTAGCATAGATTGAATTCTTAGGCTCCGTTTGGAACTTAAGAAAACCATGAAAAAGAAGAGAAAAATAATCAAGAAGGAAATGAGAAAGAAACTTAAAGGGAAATTGGGAGAAAAGCTGAATTGGAATTTGAAAATTTCCCTTCTCCTTGTTAAGAATCAAACAAGAGATTGGAGAATTTTATTTATTTTTTCTTCTTTACCACTTTTTTCCACAAGTTCCAAACACAGCCTTAAAACTTCCCTCATCGTTCCAGTCAAAATCTGAAAAACCACTACATGGAAAGAGATTAAAAATACTAACAAATAAATCTTTCGACTTGCCTGTTGGTTTTTTACCAGCCTTTGTTAGAATTGATACATTTTTTTGAACTTTAGTGAAACAGAGCATTGCAATACGTAGGAGGTTCCTAGCTGAAAATGTGGACCGTTTGAGTGTTGCCCTCCGCAGAGTAGTTTTCGTGCTTGTGTTTTCTCATAATGCTTGAAGCGCGGTTTTTAAAAAATTCTCAAAAATTGATAGCAGATTAGGTTCTATTTGATAAAGTTGCCAATTTTAAAAAAATTCTTAAAAATTAATTGCGTGATGGAATTTTCAACTAAAAATCCCATACATAAATATCTTTTCTTTTTCATAGAAAAGGGGTGTTGAACAAGCTCATCCCGTTTAGGAAGCCAATAATAATCCCATTATCTTCTCCATTGATATATTCCCATGAATGAATAGATCTTCAATGAATTTACTTCCACATTTGACCCCCTAAAATTTACTACTAGGTTGTCACAATCTCTATATAAACCTATGGAAACAGGTGTGCCTCTTGTACTAATTTCCGGGTTCTATAGCAAAGCCAATTCTCTCAATGGAAGCAAAAACATCCAAGAATTGGCCTCTGATGCTGGCCGCAATGGCGGTGTTCGTCTTCGTCCTTGCCCCAGCCCGTGTCGAATCTGCATTTGCGATCGAAATGGATACGTGTACTGCCCCCGCGTGCATCGCCGAATGCAAGAAAATCCTGCAGGAGAAGTACTTGAGTGCAGCATGTGCGATGCCGAAGGGGAGCACAAAAAAGCTGTGTATCTGCTTAGGCTGAAATCTAAGTAAAATTAATGCAGAATTTTGTTCTTGTGTTTTTCTTTAGAACCAAATCACATCCAGATCTGAGAAAAGTCCCTATTGCAAAATGTTAACCTAAGAGTTAGAGGAATTGGACACAAAGGATTAATTCTACTTTTATTATTGATTGGTTTTTTTTATTGTCAATTCCATTTAGTATTTTATAGGTCCCTACATGCTTTGTCATGGTGCATGTGTGTGAGTGTCGGTATTATTAAGAGGAAAGTCCACTTTCACCCCCTGTGGTTATCGCCATGTGCGGATACACCCCCTGTGGTTTAAAAGTGTGCACATAACCCCCTGTGGTTTTCAAATTGTGCGGATAGACCCCCTGCCGTTGTATTTTCCATCCATTTTAACGGAAACAATATTAAAAGACCGTTATACCCCCCAGCACGTCCCTTGATTCTTCTTCTTGTTTAAATCTAACCACACCATCCTGTATACCAAAAATTGAATCCAAACCGTTGATATTATAAATTTTGACGAGTATTGCGTCTATGCCAAAATTCAAGTCAATCAAAAAATGAAAAGCTTATGGTCAAATCGATCTTGTTATGAAATTAAAATTTCAAATTTGAATTTACTACAAGTTAGATCACTGGGTTATTGATGCCTGATCGAGATGATTTTTTTCAGAGATACTCTATTCTTTATTTAATACATTATGAACGACTCAGATTACATTCTAGAGGTGTGTGAGATACACCTCCGTTAAAATGGATGGAAAATATGACGGCAGGGGGTCTATCAGCACAATTTGAAAACCACAGGGGGTTATGTGCACACTTTTAAACCACAGGGGGTGTATCCGCACATGGCGATAACCACAGGGGGTGAAAGTGGACTTTCCTCTATTATTAACCACTAAACAAGCTCTTCTGGATGGCATGAATCAAAGGGTCCAAACACAATTATTTACAAATTTCTTTCTCCAAATGGAACTTCATCACCCCACATTCAACATTACACAAACTTGGAAATGGGATTTGTGTCTATGAATCTGGACCGTCCGTTTTCTTTCATGGATATTTTCATGTTCTGAGTGTCATGTATCCTAACGTTTTTGTTGTATCTATGTTTTGTACCCACTATGCAAGAGTCCTAACTGCAACAGTACATAGGAGTGAAAGGAGAACCCACAGCACAAGACCGGGTGAGGCCTGTAACACTTGTTTATCGTCTTGAATCTCTTGTTATCGTGTCAAGTGTTGAACGCTACGCTTATTTACCAACTCGGATCTCTACGATTAGAAACAGTAACCATACGAATCCGGTGTCTGAAACAAAGTCAACACGTCAAGTGTTGTAAGGAACACTGGATGGAGGATTTGCGTTCGGAAATGCACAGACTTGCTGTAATTACCACCTGCTGGTCTCTAATTGATTGATATTCAGTAGCCAGTAACCATGGAGGATCGTTGGATGTATGTGTAAGCAACCAACTCACAGAATATGGTTAAATAATAGTATATACAAGTAGTGAATGGGCTCACAATCTAATTTGATATAAGCGATATTGTTCTCCAGCTAGTGGGGAAACTATTAAGGGCCAGCAATCGCTTTATATATAAATGTGCAGACCTTAATGAGTTTCTTCAAGGCGTAAAGATTCGGGTTGCTGAAAACAAAGAAACTTAACCCATCGATGGAAGTCAAGGCAGGGAACTGGTGTGTTCTGGTGTTGGCAACGGTGGTGCTCTGGTTCATGGTTCTTGCACCACAACACGTTGAGTGTGCATTTGGGATTCAACTCAATCCATGCACTCTTTCTCAGTGCGTTGCCGAATGCAAGAAAGCATTGCAGGAGAAGTACCTTAGTGCGACTTGCGTAAAGGGTTCCAGAGGGAAGTTCTGCATCTGCCTAGGTTGAGTGAGAGAGACAGAGAAGAGTGGACTCCAGTAGTTCGAAGATGAATAAACCCTTTGTTCTGCTGTTAGAAGAGGAGCAACTCTGAATCGGTAGAAACAGTAGTTCGATAGGAAATTTACTACAGATTCTGTACTTCTGTTTAAGAACATGCAGAAGTTATTTACTACAGAATCTGTACATCTGTATAAGAACATGCACAAGTTCCAGTTTCGTAAACAAAATGCGTGCATAGTTTTCCTTTGCCTTGTGTAAATTTTGACATGGGAAAACAAGGGTTGTGACTACATAAGCAAACATAGCAACTATAGCTAGCTCAGGATGAATGTATAGTTTAGAAATGGATTGTGAACTGAAAGCTAGTTTCTATCTACTCAAGAATGAACTATCCATGTTACAAACACCGGAAGCCAAGCGCGTTTACCTTGGATCTCCTACTAATTTCTTCCTAACATCTAAAATACTTTTCAAGTTCCAGTAGTATCACCTACCTTTCGATAATGGTTGCAACTAAACACTGCATTTCCCTGTCTTCTTGATCGGCCAATACCTTGGCACGAGCACCACCACCACCAAGAGCTGTTGCTGTTGCAGCTCTCATTTGATATATCAGATGGTTAGAGGTAAAGCATTCTTTATGGTGAATCTTCCCTGAGACTCTGTAAGAGAAATAGGTGTACTGAAATCATAGGTAACTTGCATAACATAAAACCACTCCAAAAGGGCAATGGCAATTGACTACCGTATTGGGAAGAAGTGATAACTAAAAGCACAAAAACATGCATATCTAGTTGTGCAAGTAATTAACATGTATTGAGTATTGAGTGACATCAGATATGGGAAAACAACAAACCTGATTCAGTGGGTTTTCCCTCCTATCTCTGAACTATCAACCTGGAGGGCTCTGAAGCAGTAAAGAAACCAGTTAACCAAGACTGAACAACTCACTCCAATGCATCACCAGGAAACAACTTCAACAGAGACACAAAAACAAAAATCACCTCTTTCTTGTCATGCTGGGGGGGAAGATCCCAACTCGTAAATTTCAGTATCATCGTTGTCAAATATCTCTCTTAAAAATTGATACTCATCACAGATTGCTATAATAGCATCATCGGCAGCAGAAGCTGTGATATGTGGTACCTAATGCGAAAAGAATATCAGAATTCTGTGAGCACAAGGGTGAAATCTTGAACCCCTATATGATACAAAAATCTAAATATTTTCAAATTTATCCTGTGCCATGGTATCTGTACAAAAACAAGGAAAAAAAAAAACTAATATATAGGTAAGTGAGAATTGTTCTCTCTGAGTAAGGCCAGGAATGTGAAACTTCCAAAACAATACGTTGAGACCCCCGGACAGGCATGAATCACTTGATCATTGCAGGAAGTTCCGATCCTGAGATGTGAAGAAGTAAGACTTCCTGTATTATAAAATCTCCAAGCTTCTCAGTAGTGTAATAGTAACAAGTTGAATGGTGTAATGGCAGCAATGGAGTATCATGAAGTGATTTGACAATAGCAATACTCCATTTCCTTCTTAGCTTGAAAGCCTCCAAGAGGTATAGTAGACTACCATAAGATATCCAAGCCAACTCCCAAATAGCAAAAATCAGAATTTCAGATTTCCACAGCAGCAGTAACATAACAGCTGCAGCAGTTGAGAATCAGTGAGCCATAAGACCTCCTAATTTGATCAATAAGGAGCCTTGGAAATGAAATAACATAACCGACAAATCAAGCTAACAAACAACTCAAACACTCCCCTAATCATGATCAATTACAGATTGAGACAGACATGCACCCACAAATAACACACTTCACTGATGCACAACACACACACACACACTGCTACACAACACACACCAATAAATTCTCTTGATCGAAGCCTTGCAACTTCAACAGCATACCCTCCAACTCCAGTAGAGAGATTCCTTTGTTGCCTTAAGCTTATAGATGAAGTCATTGATGCTAAAGTCATTCGTTCCCCCTTACCAAAAAAAAAAGTCATTCGTTTCCCACTTCATTTTCACCCAAAAAGCGATTCTAATCTTGATAATCTCCAGAATCTCATCCCATTGTGGTTCTGAGTTTTCAAAAAAACATCCATTAGCCATGTTGATAGGTGCCATATTGCCATCCCTATCAATTGTGTTTGAAAAGTCTCATTTCCATCTAGCCATATTTGGGCAAGAGACATTAGTTCTTTTTCCGTATAAAAGTTACGAAGATTGTCAATTTAAATTCCATCAATCAACAACAAGGCCCAATCTTGATCTTCACTTCAAATTGTAGGATCGTAGGTTTATACAAATTGTAGGAATGTAGGTTTTAACGACTATGCTCATATCACTATTGTGAGAGAACCGACCACAGCCAAAGATCCAACAACTAATAAATACAGGGCAATAAGACTTCCAAATTCACCTATACGGACACTTATCGATACACTCAGAGATATTCCATAGAGTCACATCTAGAGAAATGAAAAATTATAGTTTTGGTGACAATAACAAGAATTGCCAAAAAAGGCATAAAAATCCAAGTACCGGAAAAATAAGATAGACCTTAATTAAATTAGGTAACATGAAATGATGAAATCGGTAGCCTCATTTGAATCATACACAACTCGAACAAAAATTGAGCTTTGCATACCTGAAAATGTGAGGTCAGAATCAATTTGAAGAGGATTGATGCCCGTTTGTGAACCAAGATTCAGTGAAATAAGTACGTATGACAGAGAGAGAGAGAGAGAGAGAGAGAGACCTTGGGGGAAATAGGGACGACACTGGCATTCATTAGAAACTCGCATAAGACAGGCGCGAGCTTTGTCTAAAACGGCGTAAAGCGAGTTCCATTTAAAGATCGCATCTTGAACACAAATGTAACCCCAAAACGGCGTCGTGCTTGTTAAAACTTCTCATCTTCACCATGCGAAGTCACTTGAAAACATGAATTTGTCAAATTGTATGCCCATTCCTGATTATCATCGTGATCAAAACCCTTCATGTTTCACAGATTGTCAAGAACATAAATCATATCAAATATCTTTTGAATCGAGTAATCATTGATACATAATTTGAGACAATAAGTGTGAATTTGCCTTTGTGAAAATAGATTCGGCCACACTCTATCGAATCCATTGCCCATATTTTTATCGATACCTTGCACTTTGAAATTGCGAGGTTTCTTGAAACGACGTCGCTTTATTGGTTATGCAACGTGAGTTCGTGAAGTTTTGATCTCGTTTCGATTGGTCTCAATGATCGAAATCGTCCAAGTTGTAGAGCTTGTGAAGGGGATAAACAGTGTGGAAAATCATTTGAATCGAATCCTGAACAATGCATAATCGGAGATGATCAATGTGAATTTGTTTTTATGAAAATAAATTTGGCCACACAATATCAAACCCATTATAGGAAAGTACGTAAATAAATTCACTCCGAGAAAGGGACGTTCCCGATGGAAAAGGAAAAGGTTTCTCACTCCATTGCTCTCTCTCTCTCTCTCTCTCTCTCTCTCTCTCTAATCTTCCATCCTTCAACCCCATACTGTTAACCAATAAACTAATTTCGATGATATTGTATAGATTTCTCGGGAACTGTGTTTATATGAGATTTCATGTTCACTTGAATGTTACCTTAATCTCTTTATGATCTTTTGTACACCTATTAATCTGCGACAACAAGAAATTTAATTCTTGCTCCATTGCATGTTTAAATTGAGGTAATTGTCAACTACTTTGTGAGGCTTATTTACCTTTTTGGTCCCCAAAGTAATAACGAGTGGCCAATTTCGTCCCCAATCTAAACATTTGTCCAATTTCGTCCCCAAAGTTTAAAATGTGTGTCAATTTGGTCTCCAGTCTAGACGCCGTCCATTTAGGCCGTTAGAATAAAGGGCTTTTTCGGGATTTCACCCCTTGCCCTCCTCTCTCTCTCTCTCTCTCTCCCTCTCTCTTACATTTCAGCCAAAACACACCCAACATACAAACCCCACTTTTTGGGTTCCAAAATCAAAATCGCCACCACTCACCATCCCAAACCCACTTTCCCAAACGTCTCCCATGATATCAACATCGAAAACCCACCTCAACAAAAACAAATCCACTTCAAAGAAAACCCCAAACCCGTAACAGAACCCGACCGATTAGCAGACGAGAGGCTAATTGGGCACCAGAGGATTCACGTGGAGGTTGGGAAAGGCCACCAAATTTTCTACCCGGCCCGCCGTGCCTGCGGCAGAGGAGGCGGGGAGCAGGTGGGGATGTGTGGGCAATAGGTGTCGCATTTGGGGTGGGGGCATTAATTGGTGCACGTTGAGAGCTTGCAAAGTATTCTAAAATGGGTTTTGTGATGAGAATGTGATTGGGGAAGGTGGGTATGGGATTGTTTACAGTGGGGTGTTGAAAGATTAATACCCGTGTGGCTGTCAAGATTTTGTTCAATAACGGTACTTTTTTTGAAATGATTTTCACACTCCTCCAAAGGCCATTGTTCGATTTTGCGTGTCTAAAATCAAAATCGCTGGATTAAATGGTTGAATCGTGGATCTTGAACACTGAATTGAGGGATAAAGGAGTCAGATTGAGGGTTTTTAACCTTAATCAAAGTGGTTTTCGTTGAAGGTGGGAAAGTGGGTTTGGCATGGTGAGATTTGGTGGTGGAATAGGCGCAGGAGGGGGAGGTGGTAGCTGCGGTGGTGGGCTGATCAGAACTTGGGTTAGGGTTAGATTTGGGTAGATTTTTAAGCTTTTTTAGGTACTTGTAGGTGAAATCCCGAAAAAGCCCCTTATTTAACAGCTTAAATGGACGGCGTCGAGACCGGGGACCAAATTGACACACATTTTAAACTTTGGGGACGAAATTGGACAAATGTTTAGATTGGGGACGAAATTGGCCACTTGTTATTACTTTGGGGACCAAAAAGGTAAATAAGCCTACTTTGTGAATTAGTGTTGCGAGTACTGGTTTTTGCTAGAGATGGAGTATTAGGTTCTGAGAATGGAAATGATTGCTTTCTGTTTGGACTTCATCCTTTGAAGATACTACATTTTTGTGTGATTACCTTCTACATACGTAATTAAAAATAAAGAAGAAAAGAGGGAGAGTGATTACCTTCTGTTTGGTCTTTTAAAGCCGAAGTTGCTTTGAAATATGTGATGAACTCTGGAGTATGCAGAAAGAAGGACTTGTGTTGCTACTATCGTAGAACCAAGACTAAACCTAAAATTTTAAATGACGAACTTTAGAACTTTTTCCGTGTCCATCTTTATGAATTACAATGAGATTACTAACTAGTAGGGAAAACGGTGGTGGATAAAAGACTATGAGAGTTTCGGGGTGGAGGAGCGTCCTCGAGACTATGTTAGGGCACTCATAGTTTGGAGGTACCCACACTGCACACTCATGCCCTCTCCTGCACCTCGAAACTCTCGGTCTTTTATCCACAACCGTTTCCCTACAAAGTTTTCAAATCCAATAGTTAGTTATCTCACTGTAATTCATAAAGATGGACACGGAAAAAGTTCTAAAAGTTCGTCCCTTTCAGTTTTAGGTTTAGTCTTGGTTCTATGGTAGTAGCAAAGCAAGTCCTTCTAACTGCATACTCCATAGTTCATCACATATTTCAAAGCAACTCCGGCTTTAAAAGACCAAACTCCTTTCCCATTTTCTTTTGGTGGTTCGCATTGGGTATTTTTCTGGTGCTTCATTGATTAAATTTTGTGAGCTCAAAACTTCTCATGGAAGATGACAGCTCCTCAGCTGATACAATATTTCGCACACTGCAAGACTAGCAATCGGAGCGCAAAAAGAATAGAAATAGATACCAGAAGAGTTAAAATTAATAGTCTTGTACGTCGAAACAGAAGTAGTTAACTAAATATTCCAATGTGGGGAAGTTTGTTAAAGGTTGCTAGGCTATGGGGTTGGCTTGCCTACAAGAAGATACTATAGAGGCCTCATCTAGGAAGACTAAAGCTACTAGTTTCGCTCCTAATTCACCTCAAACTATTATTCTTAACCAAGTTAAATGATGTACCACGTATGAAGAGGATGACCCAGAATGACTTTGGCGAAGACAATGCATTCTGGATTTTGGGTAATGCATTCTGGATTTTGGGTTGGCTGTGATGTGAAAAACTTTAAAGGGCATATTTGGAAAGAAAAACAGTCGTTCTTTTTAGAAGCGGAAGCTGAGAAAGATTCGCCATCCAACATTCCTGAGATTCTGCATGATATTTGTGATTTCTTTCAAGATCCTAAGAGTTTGCCACTATGTAGGTCTCATGATCCTATAATTCATCTTACACAAATAGCCCCCACCAAACTATTAAGGCACTATTGATACCCCTATATTAAAACGAATGATACTCAAAAGATAGTTCAAGACCTTTTGTAAATTGGATTGGTGGAGCCAGCTAGTCCTTTTTCTGCTCTAGTTTTGTTGGTCAAAATAAAAACAACACAGAGAATGTGTAGTGATTACAGGGCCGCTTAGTAAGGAAACTATCTGGGTTAAGTATCATGTGCGACTGGTAAATCCGTTTTTTGAATGAACTGTATGGAGCACACTACTTTTGTAAGTTTGATGGGAGATCACCTTATTAGAATCCATGAGAGTGAAATCCCTAAATCTGCTTTTAGGACACATGCGGGTTTGGTATGAGTTTTCGTGCCTTTTGGATTAAAAAAAATGCTTCTTCCACCTTTCAAAGTTTGATGAATGATGGCGAGGCATAGGAACCTCCCCTCCACAGAGAGGCACATAACTCCAACCCCCTCATCGCTGAACAACTTCTTTCGATGGTAAACCACTCAACAAAAACTTCTGTGGCAACAAAGTATGGGCCTTCCCCTTCTACCGGTGATGTCCACAAGTGCTCATTCTGAGAAAGAGCAACCAAGAGAATTTTCTGAAGGTGTTCTTCATAAAGAAGGACCAGAAAGACTATTGAGAACCTCACACAGCAAACCCACGCGTCGGAGCTATTGCAGCAATACCACCAACAATAGCAAACTTGGTGAGAGCTTCAGCACGAGTCAATGTGTGAGTTAGGTAGTGTAAAGTTTTAGTGCTGGAAATGTGTTAAGTGCTTTTCTTTGATTTGGTAAACCGAGGCATGTCAACGCACCAGAAGATTGGGATCCTACTGCTGCTTTGTGCCGTCTGACTGGATGTAAGACCAATGACTTAGGTTAGTTCTTATTAAAGAGAAAGGTTCTTAATTATATAGGTATGTATCTGATGGATTTTGTTTTAATGGCTAGCATCTCTTCTAATGGCATGTTTGCCAAATGCATCGTGGATTGAGTGTTGAATTCCGAGTTTGCAAACCAGTGTTTCGACAAGATAGGAGTGCAATGGTAATCCTTCTAAATATTTAGGCAAATAATTTATGCATCATTGTTTGTCCACTGGGAATCAAATTAGTTCTACTTGATTATAATCTTATAGCTTTGTTTTCCATATTTAAGGAGTTGGCTGATGAGATTAAGAAATTGGCAAAAGACACATGGGTTTCAACATCTTGTTTTGGTAACAGAGAACAGAGCTTGGAATGTCCGACCCGATGCAGTCACGGTTTCTTTGAAGGACAAGATCGGGATACTTTTGTTGCTGAACACATGCTCAAGTCTGGCGATATTTTGTTCTTTAGTGCAAACCGCAATCTCCAGCTGCAGACTCTCATATTCTATAAGAGCATGTACATGAGAATAGCAAAAACCATCTTTTTGATATAAAACTAAGGAAATATCAAAAGAACAAAACAGAAAGTAAAGACAATAAAGAACACAATATATGTTAAATGTAGTTCTTCCAGAACTATCAGAAACACAATTGATCTACAGGATCAATCAGATACTTCTGATTCTTCCTATTCATTGCAATTTCTCTTCTGTCTTTATAGGGATGAAATATCAAACGTATAATTAATACGCTACTGTTACAACTGCGTTTCTTATTCATAAACTTAATTTGCTGAAGAATTGATGGCTTCAATCATTGTGAATCTTTTGTCATCCATCAGTTTCACAACACTCCCCCTTGGATGACAAAATATTAAACATATGTTTCGTTAAAACCTTGCCAAGGAAAACCCAATGGGAAAAACCTCTGGCGAAGGAAAAAGAGTACACACAGTATATAATTTTCAAGTTGTTGACTCCCCCTCAACAGTGTATGATAAATCTTTGAGTCGACACATTCCGATATTAGCTACCAGCTTCTTGAACGTTGTAGTTGGTAATGCCTTAGTGAATAAGTCTGCCAGATTGTCGCTGGAGCGTATTTGCTGAACATCAATATCACCGTTTTTCTGGAGGTCATGAGTGTAAAAGAATTTTGGCGATATGTGCTTAGTTCTGTCTCCTTTAATATAACCACATTTGATTTGTGTGATACATGCAGCATTATCTTCATACAAAATTGTTGGACAATCCTTGATTGAAGATAATCCGCATTTCTCCCAAATGTGTTGAATCATTGATCTCAGCCAAACACATTCACGACTTGTTTCATGAATTGCGATGATTTCAGAGTGATTAGAAGAAGTAGCAGTCAACGTTTGCTTCACAGAACGCCATGAAATGGCAGCACCGCCGCACGTAAACACATATCCTGTTTGTGATCGGGCTTTATGTGGATCCGATAAATAACCAGCATCAGCATATCCAATTAATTGTGATGTCGATCGTTTTGAATAAAATAAGCCCAAGTCAATCGTTCCTCGGAGGTAACGGAAAATGTGTTTAATTCCTTTCCAATGCCGCTGAGTTGGAGCATAACTGTATCGAGCCAACAAATTGACTGAGAACGCTATATCTGGTCGTGTACAATTTGCCAAATACATAAGTGCACCAATTGCACTCATATATGGTACTTCAGGACCAAGAATATCTTCTCCCTCTTCAAGAGGATGAAAAGGATCCTTGTTAACATCAAGTGATCGAACTACCATGGGAGTACTCAATGGATGCGCTTTATCCATGTAAAATTGCTTCAGGACTTTTTCCGTGTATGCCGACTGATGTACTAGGATACCATTTGGCAAATGTTCGATCTGCAGGCCGAGACAAAATTTCGTTTTGCCAAGATCTTTCATTTCAAACTCTCTTTTTAAATATTCTGCGGTTTTTATAAGCTCGTTCGGAGTTCCCACGAGATTTAAGTCATCGACATAAACCGCAATAATCGCAAATCCAAAGTTTGATTTCTTAGTAAAAATACACGAACAAATTAGATCATTTTCATATCCCTCCTTTAGCAAATAATCACTAAGTCGTTTGTACCACATATGACCAGATTGTTTCAACCCATATAGTGATTTTTGTAGCTTAAGAGAATAAACACTTCGAGGTTTTGAATTGCATGCTTCAGGCATAATATATCCTTCGGGGACCTTCATGTATATGTCAGCATCCAGTGATCCATATAAATATGTTGTCACTACGTCCATCAGACGCATATCTAGACATTCTGTGACTACTAAGCTAATCAAAAATCTGAATGTGATACCATCCATTACAGGAGAATATGTCTCCTCATAATCAATTCCAGGTCTCTGCAAGAAACCTTGTGCAACAAGTCGTGCTTTGTATCGCACAACTTCATTCTTCTCATTGCGCTTTCGTACAAACACCCACTTATATCCTACAGGTTGTATCCCTTCAGGGGTTTGGACAACAAGTCCAAATACTTCCCTTTTTGCAAGAGAATTTAGTTCTGCTTGAATTGCTCCTTTCCACATTGGCCAATCAATCCTATGTCGACATTCCTCGACAGTTTGTGGTTCACTCTTTTCATTACTTCCAGTAATGTTCTCATTACTTCTGGTAATGTTAAGAGCAACTTTAAATGAAAATACGATGTCGACAACGGTTTTGTTTCTATCCAATATTTCTCGCGTATTCATATAGTGTATTGAGATCTCATTATTTGCAAGTACCTGTTCCTCTTCAGGAAACACCTCTTCAAGAGTCTTCTCTTCGGGAGATTCAAACTTACGAGAAAATATTGGTAGATTCATTCTTTCATTTGCATGTCCTGTAGGTTTAGTTTCTTCGGGAGCGCTTGCGTTTGTTAGCTTGGTCTCTTCGAGAGTGCTAGCTACTTCCGGGGCGTCAATCTCTTTGCCTTGGATTTTCCTCTTCCGAGGTAATTTATCTTTTGCTCCGACTGGTCTCCCACGCTTTTGGCGTGTCTTAGATTCATCAGCTGTTGTACAAATGGTCTGTCCTACAGGAATTTCAATCCGTGCAGGAACGTTAGCAGCGGGTATATGGGACTTAGTTATCCTTTTTGTGTTAGTGAATGCATCTGGTAACCGATTTGCAATACTTTGCAAATGAATGATTCTTGAACTTCTAGTTCACATTGATTAGTACAAGGATCAAGATGAGATAATGTCGAAGCATTCCAGATAATTTCTCGTTGAGATTCTGGCTGCATCTTATCTCCCCCTAATGGTGGGAATACTGATTCATCAAAATGGCAATCCTCAAATCGTGCCTTAAATACATCACCTGTTAAGGGTTCGAGGTATCTAATGATAGAAGGAGAGTCGAAACCAACATATATACCAAGTCTACGTTGAGGACCCATTTTAGTGCGTTGGGGAGGTGTAATGGGCACATACACAGCACAACCAAAAACCCTTAAGTGAGAGATATTCGGTTGTTGACCAAGTACAAGTTGTGTAGGTGAATATTTGTGATATGCAGTTGGTCTAACACGAATTAGAGATGCAGCATGCAAGATAGCATGTCCCCAAGTAGAAACTGGTAATTTGTTTTCATAAGCAATGGTCGAGCAATCAACTGAAGTCTTTTAATAAAAGATTCAGCTAAACCATTCTGGGTATGAGTGTGTGCAACAGGATGCTCAACATCAATACCAATTGACATGCAGTAATCATTAAATGCTTGAGATGTGAATTCACCGGCATTGTCAAGACGAATTGTTTTGATTGGGTAGTCTGAAAACTGTGCTCGCAATCTAATTATTTGGGCTAGTAATTTAGCAAATGCAATATTTCGTGTAGACAATAAACAAGTATGTGACCATCTGGTTGAGGCATCAACTAGAATCATGAAATAGCGAAATGGTCCAGATGGTGGGTGTATCGGACCACAAATATCCCCTTGAATTCTTTGTAAAAAGGATGGGGATTCAACAATGACTTTTGAGAAGGATGGTCTAATTATCAGTTTTCCCTGTGAACAAGCAGTACAGGGATAATTACGAGGCAAAAGAATCTTCTGGTTCTTCAACGGATGCCCATGTGAATTTTCAATAATATGATGCATCATTATTGAACCTGGATGCCCAAGGCGGTCATGTCATAGCATGAAAAAATTTGGGTTAGTACACTTCTGGTGCATAACAGCATACGATTGAATTGTTCTAATCGTCGTATGATATAACCCAGAAGAGAATGCAGAAAGTTTTTCCAGTACTAGCTTCTGGCCAGATACGTAAGAAGTGATACGCAAATACTCTTCTTTACCGTCGCTGATGGTTTCAATATGGTAACCATTACGACGTATATCTTTGAAACTTAACAGATTTCTTCTGGATCTAGTAGAGTACAAAGCATTATCAATATTTAGATTTGTTCCATTTGTTAACACAATATTTGCTCTTCCAGAACCTTCAATTAGGTTCGCAGAACCTGATATTGTATTAACGTTCGCTTGTACCTTTGTCAATTGTTTGAAATATTTGTAATCTCGGAGAATAGTATGTGTTGTACCACTGTCTACTAAACAAATATCTTCACCAGTTATCTTCGTGTTTGATAATGCCCGATTAGTATACATGCCCCTATTATATGTAAAACATAATTTCAAAAGTTTCATGAATAAATAATCAAAAACACTTAAAAATATTATTATAGAATAAGTGCATTTTTATTACATCATAAGATGATTGAGACATAACCATAGTATGTCTTTATTTTGATATAAGTAGAAACACAAGATATGCTAAGCACACAATCATTCTTGTGACCATTCAGAATAGTCACCTCCATCACCAAAGAAATCATCTTTGGTTCCACTAGGTCCTGCCAGGTATTCAGAAATGTCGAAAGACGGAATGTCAATGGGTTCAAAAGGGTCAACAGATTGGTTCTGACCAATTTGATAGGTAAAGTTTGTTTCAATTTCTTTTCCTTTTTCTTTGAGCGATGCTTGGTAAAGCTCAATCAAATGCTTTGGCGTACGACAGGTACGCGACCAATGACCCTTCCCACCGCACCTGTAGCAAGAATCCTCAGAATTCTTAGAGGGTTTATTCAGCACCCTCTTGCCTTTTTCTTTGGATACTTCAGACCTATTCCACTTATTCCACTTCTGGGGATACTCCGGCTTCTTGCCTGATTTCTGAATAGATCTTCCACGGACTTGGTGGTTGTGGCTATCCTGACCACGTCTATGTCCACGACCACGACCACGACCTTGTCCATTACTCAGAAAAGAGATTCTATTCGCTTCAGGGAATTGTAGAGCACCAGTTGGACGAGACTCATGATTTCTCAGTAATAGCTCATTGTTTTGTTCAGCGACCAGAAGGCAAGAGATTAAATCTGAGTATTTCTCAAACCCACGCTCTCTATATTGCTGCTGTAGGAGCAAATTGTTGGCGTGAGAGGTGGAAAAAGTCTTTTCCAACATATCTTTTTCAGTAATCTGTTCTCCACATAATTTCAAAATTGAAACTATCTTGAACAGATTAGAGTTATACTCACTAACAGATTTATAATCTTGCAGTCGTAGATTCAACCAGCGATAACGAGCATTTGGTAGGATTACAGCCTTTTGGTGCCCATACCTTTCCTTCAAATTATTCCCCAAACTTAGTGGGTCTTTCACTGTAAGGTATTCAGACTTCAGGTCCTCGTGGAGATGGTGCCGAATGAAGATCATGGCTTTCGCATGTCCTTCGGGGATGCGTCGTTATCATCGACAATTGTGTTGCCAAGTTCCATAGCATCGAGATGGATTTCCACATCAAGTATCCATGACAAATAATTCTTTCCAGAAATGTCTAGTACAGCGAAATCCAATTTTGTGTAGTTCGACATCGTCTACAAAATTAGAAATATTAATTTAGATGGATGTTGAAATAAAAGACAATCAAGTAAATAGTACAAGTTTAACTAATTAGGGAAAATATCAGGGAATAACAAAATGCACAAAGCATAATGTGACTTACACTAATTTGCAAATGAAAAGATTTCTGGCCTCCAACATCCGTAAGTTAACATATGCAAAGAGCAATATAAAAACATGTTGATGTTAATTTATTGCAGATAAAGAATGAGATATTAAATGCACATCCTCTCCTTAAGAAATTCATTTCGTAGTATAAGTATTATATGTGCTTATAAATAAGTACTTCGAGTACTCTTGTTTTCGATAGTAAATACTTCAGGTATTTATTGTAACGACCCTGATTTTTTGTCGTTAAAAATTTCGTTAAAAATTTGAATTTTATTGTAATTGCTTTTAATTTCAAAATTTGTCATAATTACATTTTCGCCCCTTCAAATTTGATTTCTTTGCGCTTTGGCCTACTTAGCAAGCCTAGTTAGCTTCTAACCATCCGGTTGGAGAAACCGAGCTAGCAAGCCACCTAGTTACTTTTCCCTAACCGCAAAATGACTGTTTTGCCCCTCATTGAAACTTTTGACCCTTTTGAACCCTAGACTAAGAATTGAATATTCTTTTTCTTTTAATTATTTTTGGTTTTATCCTTTGTCCATTGGGCAATAAATGTTAGGAAAACTATTATCCATTGGATAATAGAACCCCAATTCTTTATATTAAAGCATACTTGGTTAAAGTACTAGTATTAGTAAAAAATAGACTTTTTAATTATTTTAAAGTACCTTTTTGGATTATTTTAATATTTAATAGCAACTATTATCCATTGGATAATAAAAGTTAGGGTTGTTAATATCCATTGGGTAATAGGTTGTTCTTCCACCCAAGTACATAGGATGATTAATTTAACATTTTCTTTTAACCCATGTGTGATAGTACTTAGTAAATTACTAAATAAGTACTTGGTAGCCTTTAAATCCTAGGATTCCTAAAGTACGCTTTTACCTATTTTATATTAGGGTTTTGATCTTCCTAGATCATTTGGTACATGTGTATCTAATATATTAGCACTAGGATGATTATTTAATGGCCTTAGTACACATGTGCTAATTGATTTGCTTAATAGGTAAATCTTAGCCATTAAGTTTCATTGATCTCTAGTACTAAAACTATTTATTATTTTATTTCTTCTCTTGTACATGGTTGTATATATATATTTGTGTGTATGTGTGTACTTGAGAGAGAGGGAGAGAGAGAGGAGAGAGAGGCCGGAGAGAGAGAGAGAGAGAGAGAAGAGAAAGATTGGGTTGTACCTTCCTTGATCTTTCTTTGTACTTGAAATCCATGGGGAAGTTTCCTTCCTAGCCAATATCTAACCTCTTTTGTACTTCTAGGATTTGTTAGCACCAAATCTTGTACAACTTATTCCTCCTTGCCCACCAAGTCTTGCAAGATTTCCCAAGATCAAATCCTAGCCATGCAAGCCTAGGGATTTTGCCTTTGATCTTCCAAGATTCATGCCATGTGTCAAGTGAGACTTAGAGAGAGAGAGAGGAGAGGGCCAAGGCTTTGCCTATAAATAGAAGGCCATTCCAAAGCTTGAACTCACACCTCAAAGCATTTGCTCTTCCTTCTCTCTAGAAATCTCGGATTCCAGTTCCTGGCAGCCTACTGCCCTTCGGAAATCCTCATTTTTCTCCTGCTTAGAGTAGTTTTTAGAACCATCTTCCTTCGGGAAAGTTGTAGAGAACTTCAAGACCTTGAAATTAGATCCAAGAACCACCCCAATCGGTTAAGAAATGACCAAGTTATTGGCATCCGAAGTTCAGTGAAATTCTCGGATTTCTATTTCCAGAGAGCTTACTGTCGCTTCCTTTGTCCCTATTTTTCTCCTACCTAAAGTCATTTCTAGGATCAACTTCCTTCACAAAAGTTGTAGAGCACTTCTAGAGCTTCGATTTGGACCCAAGAAAAAGCATACTTGGCCAAAGATTGACCGAGTTACTGCCATCCGAAGTTCAGTCCAGATTTGGACGTTTCACTGCCCGTAGAATTTTCCAACTTGCTTATTCGGCCCCGACTAGTTTCGGATCAAGGTAGTTATCCTTACCTACTTTTCCAAGTATAAAGTAGTTTTTCACCTTAATTCTATGTATTGTATAAATCGCATGTTGTTTGGAAGTTACTTTGATCGAAAATAAAAAGTTGGAAATGCATGATGTGTGTTGTTTTGATTCAAGCATGCTATGTAGCTTAGATGATCTTGTTGTACTACTTCAAGGCTTTGATTGAATGCATGATTGTATGAAAAGTCTTACACGCGGAGTCTTGCATGAGAACGTGACACGAAAACCGAGGAAGTTAGAAACATGGCATCTAGGGTGTGTTTAACAAGAGAAATGTGTTTTGAAATCGCAACGTGGCCGGACTTGGTAGCCCATCGTGTGGATTATGAAAACCGCAACGTGGCCGGACTTGGTAGCCCGTTGTGTGAATGAAAACTCGTAATGTGGCCGGACTTGATAGCCCATTGCGTGGGTTGTGAAAACCACAAAGTGGCCGGACTTGGTAGCCCTTTGTGAAGATTGCCAATAGGGCCGGACGTGGTAGCCTTGTTGGTAATATGGCTTGGTTATCCGTGGAGAGGAGCCAATGCAAGTTTTGTGTGCCAACGGGAACCCGGCGCGGCGGAACCGTTGTGAGGATGCTCGGGAACCCGGCGCGGCGGAACCGAGATTGGGTGAGTTAAAAAGGAGACTTTGGAAAAGAAAGGTAGTAAAAACAACACGGTCTACGATGGGTTACGTAGGAAGAACTTCGAGGATTTTGGACACCAACGATAATTATGAAATGAATGTGGATATGATATTGCTTTTTGTTACTGCTTATATACGTATCATGTGGAAATCGATGTTTTATTATGATATTGGTTCATAAGTTAAGGATTAGTAAGTAGGATTTTACTATTGAGCCTTCGTAACTCATGGTGTTACCTTGTGGTGACCCTGGCATATTATATGGGTGGCGACGCCGGTATAATATGTTAGATCTGATAGACGAACAGGGCGAACTCTTCACCTTGGAGGCGTTCGGAGCCGAAGAACTCGCTAGGATGGAGGGACAAGAGGAGCCGTAGTTAGGAACCTTAGTTCCCTTTTGTTACCCTATTTTGTATTTCAAAAGCTCTTACGAGAGTTATGATGTAATAAAGAGCCAGACTCTATTTTGGAATTTCAATAAAATATCTTATTTAACGTACCCAAAATTCGGGGCGTTACATTTATTGTTGTCAAAATTCAATTGACTTCTGGGATTTATTAATAGCAAGAATACTTTGAATATTCATTAGGGAACTACTTCTGGTAGAACATTTTTTCTTTGTTAATAATAATTTACTTGTAATTTAAATATCTATGTACGCATGTAATAGACAAACATAAACAGTGGTAAATATGAATGTGAAATGTAACCCATTACCTTCTCAGTCAGGTAGAGACTCGTGCTGATAACGTGATATAAAACTAAGGAAATATCAAAAGAACAAAACAGAAAGTAAAGACAATAAAGAACACAATATATGTTAAATGTAGTTCTTCCAGAACTATCAGAAACACAATTGATCTACAGGATCAATCAGATACTTCTGATTCTTCCTATTCATTGCAATTTCCCTTCTGTCTTTATAGGGATGAAATATCAAACGTATAATTAATACGCTACTGTTACAACTGCGTTTCTTATTCATAAACTTAATTTGCTGAAGAATTGATGGCTTCAATCATTGTGAATCTTTTTTCATCCATTAGTTTCACAACAATTTTTAGCTATTTTACCTAATTAGAGGCACCAAAACAGTTTACAGCAGCCTAGGTAAACAAGAAGCAATTTTACCTCAACCCAAAAACCTCTCTAGATTTACCGATCTACTGTTGAGAAGGTATCCAATAAAATATTATTTTTTCTCTCTCCTTCCTCATCCAGATGTGAGTTGATTTCCAGCTCTCTGCTTTTTGTCCGTTGATCTATTGGAGTTCTGGGTATATTTTATGGGACTTGGGGGGGCTGCTCTCCCCCTTGGGGAGAGCAGCATGCTGCTGCCCCCTTTTTGGGGCCCATTCCGGTCTCGTTCCAATAATCCGAATCGTTCACTTTGTAGAGCTCGTCGAGTAGAACAACTATGCAAAAAAATCAGCTTAATTGGATATCATTAAGTGCTTGATCGGAGTCTTTTTACTTCGAAAAGAATGGATCCGAAACACTGGATCAAATCCATTATTCCCAATGGACCAAGAGTTATATAGGCTCCGATCAGGCACTTAATGATATCCAATTAAGCTGATTTTTTGCATAGTTGTTCTACTCGACGAGCTCTACAAAGTGAACGATTCGGATCATCGGAACGATACCAGGATGGGCCCCAAAAAGGGGGCAGCAGCACGCTGCTCTCCCCAAGGGGGAGAGCAGCCCCCCCGAGTCCTATTTTATGATAGAGAGTCTTCTTGTTTTTTTGATAGAGAGTCTGGCGTAGAGTTAAGGGAAAAGGTGAATTGCAAAAACATAAAAGTACCTTTTTGGGTAGGTAATTTTGCTAGGCTTGATGTACATGCTTGGATGTGAGCAGAATTGTCCTCGGTATTATTGAAGTGAGCAAGAGCTGCTTTCTGAAGACATGACTCTGAACCTTGATCTCTTATTTGCTAGAGCTTTCAACATCTGCTTTTTCTAAAACTTAGTTTGTGAACATCAATTCGTTATATTATTTACAATGCTGATAGTACAGTGGTGCATTCGTACTTCTTTTTAGAATTTCTTCTTTTCTACTAATTCATATTGGTGCTCAGGATTATTTTAGAATTTCTTCTTTTCTAATTCATATTGGTGCTCAGGATTATAGTCTGGGCATGCACTGGATATTAGAATAGATACAGAACTGGGATTAGAACATTGATTGATGGTCTTTCCCGATAACAAACAGCCATAGTATATAAAAACCGTATCATCGGTCGGCCTCTAACTACTGCAAGATATGGTAACTGTAAAACTTTAGAATTACCCAACACAAGTAATATTACCTTGTTTTTATTCCTATGCTGACTTTTTGCAATTAGTGGTTCTGCCAAATCAGCTCCAGAATTGTGTTGGTTCATCTCTTATGTGGAAAGAGTTGGATTTTTTTTTTTTGAGGTTTATGGATACACCATTTTGTGTGCAACCAAATGCCCACCGCGTTGTGTGGGATCCACTTTGGGTCCCAAACAAATGATCGGAGCCGCTCAATTTGTTTAAAATATTTTTTTTAAGCATCCTTATAAAAATCAACACAATCAAATATAAGTAAGGGCATAATCGATTCATCGCTCAATTTACTAATTCAAATTTAGCAAATAACCGATCAAGTTCTTACCAACATCCGAATGAGCTTATTCTTTACAAGGATACTTACAAAAATATTTTAAATATATTGAGCGGCTCTGATCATTTTTGTAGGATGCCAAGAAAGATCCCATACAACGCAGTATGCATTTGGTGTACGCCGAATGATATACCATAGCAGGACTCACTTACTAGTATTACTTATTAGGCACGCCCAGTTTTCTTAGTGTGTGTTTGCAACGATGTCAATGCGACCATACGTCAAGTGTTGTAACGAACGCAAAATCGAGCATCTACGACTGGAAATACAAAAACTTGCTCTTGTTATCAACTGCTGCTCTGTAATTCATTTATATTGTTGACTAACCAATAACCATGGCGAATTGTCAGATGTAAATGCAAGTAGGGGTGTGCACGGGGTCAGGCGGGTTGGGGTTTGACCCCGACCCGACACGTCGGGTAACAAATGTTTTAGACCTGCAAACCGAATCGAATAGGGGTAGGAACCATCTGCGAACCCGATTAGTCGGGTCGGGTCCGACAAAAACCCAAATTAATCTATATGAATGTGCCGGGTCGGGTCGGGTAAGAAGCACAACACCCTGAACCGAAATTTGATTTTTAACATAAATTGAATCTGTACCCGTCTGAACCA
The DNA here is from genome assembly GCA_019656295.1 of Rhododendron mucronatum var. ripense. Lineage (NCBI taxonomy): Eukaryota > Viridiplantae > Streptophyta > Magnoliopsida > Ericales > Ericaceae > Rhododendron > Rhododendron mucronatum. Next base: position 2,743,392 of record BPLT01000019.1, read on the forward strand.
CATGTTCGGCCCCGCCCAAAACCCTTCGGGTCGGGTCCGCGGGCGAGGCGTGTTTTTTTTTTTTTTTTGCACAGGCCTAAATGTAAGCAACCAACTCACATATTAAATGGGGTCACATATTATCTGTAATTTGATAACTGAAATGTTTCTCAAGCTGGGCCAGCAGTCTCTTCATAGTAAATGTGTAGACCTTATCCAGTTTCTTCAAGGCATACAATTTGGGTTGCCAAAAACAAAGAAATTTAGCCCATGGAAGTTAAGCCAGGGAAGCAACTCAATCCATGCACACCCTTTATCAGTGCGTTGCTGAATGCAAGAATGTATTGCAGGAGAAGCACCTTAGCGCAACTCGCGTGACGGGTTCCCTCCCGAGGGAAGTTCTGCATCTGCTTAAGGTTGAGAGAGAGAGAGATAGAGAGAGAGAGAGAGAGAAGAGTGGAACTCAGTAGAGCGAAGATGAATAAACCCTTTGTTCTGCTGTTAGTAGAGGAACAACTCTGAATCAACAGAAACAATAGTTCGGTAGGAAATTTACTACAGAATCTGTACATCTGTTTAAGAACATGTAAAAGTTCCAGTTTCGTAAACAAGATGCGTGCATAGTTTTCCTTTTCCTTTTGTAAAACTTGACAAGGGAAAAGGTTACATAAGCAAACATACCAACTATGGCCGCCACAGGAAGAATGTCTCGTTCAGAAATTGATCAGAGAACTGAAAGCAAGTTTCTATCTACTCAAGAACGAACCGTCCATGTTACAAACACCGGAAGCCAAGCAAGTTTATGTTGGATCTCCTCCTCATTTCTTCCTACAACTAAAATACTTTTCAAGCTAAAATTAATCAAAGTACAATATCCAACTGAGGTTTTACAGAAGTATTATCCCTCCATTTAGATATCCCAGAACTGAACACCCTTTGTAAAACCTTCATATGTTCTGCTATGAGAGACTCTTTCAGGTCCTCCAGTTGAGTATGTTCCTTCTCCATTATCAGCTCCAGCTCATCGAAATGCTTGATTTTATGTTGTAACTTCTTCATCTATGCATTTATCCATTCATGGAACAGGGGAAAAAATCAAGGCCCATACTTTCGAAGTGGATTTTCATTAAAATTCGAAACAACAAGAGAAAAAAAAAGGAGATGACAGTCCACGCAACCAATACAAAAGTATTATCACCTGTGTTTCAATAATGGTTGCAACTAAACACTCTATTTCCTTGTCTTCTTGATCTGCCAATAGCTTGGCACGAGCAGCAGCAGCACCAAGAGCTGTTGCTGTTGCAGCTCTCATTTGAAAAGTCAGAGGTATAGCATTCTTTACAGTGGATGTTCCCTGAGAATCTGTAAGAGAAATTCATGTACAGAAATCGTAAGTAACTTGCATAATGTCAAAGCACTCGCAAATCGCAATAGAAAGTAGAGTAATGGCAATTGACTATCGGGGAAGAAATGATAACTAGAAGCGCAAAAACAAGCATATCTAGTTGTGCAAGTAATTTACAAAAGTATTGTGACATCATATACAGGAAAATAACAAACCTGATTCAGTGGGGTTTCCCTCCATCTCTGGACCATCAACCTGAAGGACTCTGAATCAGCAAAGAAACCAGTTAACCAAGACTGAACAACTCACTCCAAAGCATCACACGGAAACTACTTCGACACAAACAGAAGAGGGGAAAAAACACCTCTCTTTCTTGTTATTCTGAGGAGAAGATCCCAATTCCTCAATTTCATTATCATCATCGTCAAATATCTCTCTTGTACATTGATACTCATCACAGAGTGCCGTAACAGCAGCCTCAGCAGCAGAAGCTGTGATATGCGGGCCAACCATCGAAGATAAGAGAGCTACCTAATGCGAAAAGGAATGTCAGTATTCTGTTAGGACAAGTGCGATACACCCCTATATGATACAACAAATTACTAAATTTCTTCAAATTTATCCTGTGCCTTGGTATATGTGTAGAAACAAAGATTAATAAAAGAACTATAGTATATACGTAAGAGAGAATTCTTTCCTCTGAGTAAGGCTAGGTATAAGAGACAATAAGGATCTCAAGAAAAACTCTCCTCTTTCACTCAATACGATACACAACTTGCAGAGTCGCAAACCCACATCCATCAACCACAAGAAACTTAACTACAACTTGATTTAACATTGACATGTTTGATGTTCAGATCTGTGAAGTTTTTCACACGAAGTTTTCATTAGGATTCTTCAGCATCCTCTGTAGTCTGTACATCCAGAGAAAATACAAGTTTGAAGAAAAATAAACTTGACAATCTCATGTTCTTCTCATAGAACATCCTGCAAGGTTTTGAAGAACAAACAGAATGGAAAAACTCTTTACCTGTTGCATCAGTGAATTGCCTGTATCAGAAGGTGGTGTAGTGCGTTTTCTCTTTAATGGAGGAACTTGGTTCTCAGCATCTCCATTCTGGTTGCTCTCATTTTTAACATCCTCGCATTGATCCTCTCTTTTGACATTCACTTCAGAATGAGACTCGGATGAAGCTACTTGTCCTTGTTTGACAACGCTCGAGTTGCCCTCATTCTCCCACAACCTACCGTTTCTGTGGGCAGATCCCAACATAAGGTCCCCAAAAGGCAGTTGTATCAGCTTCGAAATACAATCTGCTTTAGTCTTAGTTTTAACATTTTCAGCGACGAGATCCCAGTCATCTCCATGCTTCAAGACAGATTCTAAGAGAAGGAGAGTTTCAGCTTCAGTCCAAGCAGCTTCATGATTTCCACTGTTTTGAATGCAGTCGATGAATTTGAAATCACCCGCAGACTTGTTCTCCCCGTAATTTCCATTCTTGAAGCACTTGACACAAATGATGAAGCTTCCTTCCTGGTGAAACAAAGTGCATACATAAAGAATGTTTTCCGAGACTGAAAATATAACTGAAAGAATACTTCAGACTGGGCAAACACTCCCATCCAATTCAAAATATCGAATACAAAAGTGGAGTGCATTTGTCTGTGTCAGAAAAATACACGAAAAAAAAAAAAAAATACTTTCCACTGCTTGAAGCTGCAAACCACATATTTGGAAGACATTCATAAGAAATTCACTGCATTGTAAACAAGCAAGCAGCCCCTGTTGGGGGTATCCCGAATCCTTTGCCAACTTATCAAGAAAATCTTCAAAATTCCCGGGAAAACATATGGAAAGATCTTAGGAATCATGAAAGACTGTCAACATTAGAAACGTGATTATATACTTGAACTAGTTTTGCCATAGCAAGCTGTAAAACAACTAGGGAAGACCATTGGAGGAAGTAACGAGCTTTTCTCTGTTTTCCTGGTGATGAGTCAATGAGCAGGGAAAGCAAAAACGAAGACGTTCTCTCTTCCTCTTTTGTTGTCGTGTAAAGAAAATAGAAAACACAATAACAGTGAGAAGAAACATAAGCTGTCTATATCAGCATGGTTAAACAACTTCCTTACATCCCCTGTCACGAATTTGACAAGCAGATAAAAAGATGCAACATGAAAATTGAGGTGCCAACCCAAAGCTCTCTTCAACCGTCGGAAACATCATAAATGAAAATCCTTCCCAATATCAAAAATAAAATAGAACCAAAAAATGAAATAAAACACGAGGAGGTTACTTTTCCGGCAAGCGTTTATCCCATATCTAAGTTTGTAGCAAAACTTTGAACTCTGCTACCAACCATTCCAAGATCTATAATCCTTTAAAAACTAAAAGCAGGAAAAATGTATCTTCGAGCATAATACTTATCAGCCTGCACTTTTGTACAACGAATAGCACAGAAAAGATGACGTCCAAATCATAAATTTCCCCCTTTATTTCATTTGTCTGAAGTAATACTCATACTGGCAAGTTTTAGAGAATTTGTAACCACAGAAACCTAGCAAAACCATGAAGAGTTGACCATTCACCAGTATTTCTGGAATATCTATAATTGAGGACCTTTATCCTAAATACTAACAAATCCATGAGACCACTGTTTATAATTTCCTCTCGATTTTCTCGAACAACATACGGCAAGTCGACAACACATAAATGCGGTTTTAAGGTGTGATTCTTCCCTTTATCAAGATTGTACTCGTACCGGTAGGCAATATCCACCGAACAGTATCTGATACAATCGGCTAAATCCTTTGTATAACTTAGTATATCAAGTAAAACCACCGAAATGGGTATACAATACATGAATATCTGTCTATTCTAATATATAAAGGGGAACATATGTTTGGTTTGTACTCCATTTTGAGGCTGGCGCACACTTTTAATTCTAAAATTACCAAAATTAATGTCAAATGCACGTTGACAGTTTGGGGACAGATGTGTCAATTAGCAATCCGGTAACCAAACACCAACATTCATAACCACCCATTTACCCGAGAATTTCCCTGTTACTGCTTCAATTGAAGTACTTACTCATCTGAAAACCCAACACTAAAAGAATGTAAGCTGCTGTCTTCCATTTGAACAAGAAAGGTTGTCCTTCCTAACCTCTCTTTCCATCTTCTCTTCCCATCTCCTCTCCCCATCTTTTAAGTACAAAATTCCAAGGTAGGATTTTAATCATGCTTTAATTGCATTTTTTAACTTTTATCATCTACTATATGGTAATTTTTCGTATGTTGTTTATCATATGTCGCAATGTCAGTACAAAATTGAATCTGTAGTAGTAGTATTTCAAAGTCAGACACCTACTTCATGGTCCTTTCTTCGTAGTTACTTACACGCATCATGGGTGCCCCAGACGCTAGTAACCATCCAATTACAGTACCGGAACATTGTATTCCAACAACTAACACCATTACAATTCCAATTTAAAACAGAATCAAATATCATTCAACAGAAAGGGGAAAAGCAAATACCTTTGCGCATTCATAATGTCCATTCTCACACCTTTCTTTGCAACCCCTACAAAATCCCCCATTCTCCTCACTAAAAACATCTCTATAAGAAGCCAATGGAGGCAACACTTTAAACCCATTACCCACTACTTCCCCACCACCCTTATCACCACCCACTCCCCCAGGCCCCGTCACAGTCACCGGCACTGGCACACCAACCGGCTTCAACGAATTCGGACCCGCCACGACCCGGACCCCGCTCGGAGCCCCTTCCTCAACCCTAACCTTCAACCTCCCCAAATCACCCTCAGCCGCCGCCGCAGCGGCCGGCGGTGCACCAAAATTGATCAAACCCCATTTGTCCAGAAACAAGAACACCTTTCTCAGCAAACAGACGTCGCCGACGAGCGACTTACGCACCTCGGTGAAGGTGAGCCTCCTGGAAGGGTCTTCTCTGTACTTGGAAATGATGAAGTCCCTGTAGTCCCTGTAGATTTTGGGGGTTCGCGTAATTGAGGCCCCGTCGAAGAATTCGCGGAGGTGGAGCCTCTCTGTGTCGTGGATGTCGTTCCAGGAGAACCAACCTGTGGATACAGAGAGAGAGAAAGAGAACTAGGGTTAGGGTTAGAGATAGAGAGGAGGAGGGAGAGAGAGAGAGAGAGGGATACTTACTGGAGTTAGAAGGTATGGTGTAGAGATCGACGTCGGCGGGAAGTGGGGGTTTTAAACTGATGGGGTCTTGTTGTGGAGGATGTGAGGAGGACTCCATCTTTCGGACAAGGAGTCGAGTCAGGGTTATGTTTCTGTGTCGCTCTAGTAATGGTACGAGAGAACGAGATTGGGAAGGGAGCTCCATGTGCACTCCCACAATTCCACTATGTACACTCCTCTTTCTTTTTTTCCCCCCCTTTTTTTTTTAGAAACCTCAAGGGTGATTTTGGTAATTTACCCCCTTTCCGATAAATACTTTCGTGTCGCAATGCAACTTCGGGTTAGTTCTGTGCATTTACGTGCATAGCACCATGTTACGCACCTCCGAGCCGTCGGATCGTGCATCTAACGGCTCGGATCTTATCTCAACAATTAATGATTGAGAGTCGTTCATTGCCGATATGATATTAGATCCGTCGGATTGTTGATGCACATCATGGTGTTGCGCACACCATTGACATCATGAAATCCTAAACGTATGACCAAATTGTCTTTTGTGTAGCTTGTGAATGTCCTATTTTTGTAACATGTGAAAAGTGACAATTTTCACGCCTTTGCAAATACTTTCATAGGCTACTAAAGGATAGTGTGGTCCATTATAATTAGGTTTTGATGATGTCAGGCAAATTTCATTAAATTTTCATGCGGCTACAACACAGCTAGGTAGTAATTTGTTATGCGACAAGGAATCATTTGCAATTTCTCAATTATGAAGGCGTAATCTATAACTTGTAGAAACTTTAGAGGTGGTTTTTGTAGTTTATCATTCTTTGAGTAGCAAGAGAATATAAGTATCAAAGTTATGTCAAACTAGAAAACTAGTCAACCATCACCACAAGAGGAATAACACTGACATACTGATGGAGAGATTTGAATTTCAGACTCTATAGTGAGATGTAATAATTCTAACCAAACTAATCCCAATTGTATACAGGCCCTCCTTTTAATTGTTGTCAGAAGGAGGTAATTAAGTAATAGTAGAGCTCAAATTAATTACGAATCCACCTTCATTTATGGCCTATTTGGCGGGCGAAAAACAAAAGGGAGATAAGAGCATTAGGGGATAAGATAATACGTGTCCACTCTCGTTTGGTGTTTGGTTTGCCCCATTTGCATTCAGACTGCTTATTTGGGAGGTCTTAGCGAACCCCATTGCACCCCATGATAAGCTTATCTAGGTGAGTTTAATTAGAGCATCTCCGGCAAGGTCGCCATTTCCTCCGACGAGACAAATTTTCGAGCGAAAACCATCAAAATCGAGTTCTCAGCAGCCTCGCCACGAACTCGCTAGTTGCTCCCCTCACTCGTCTGAGTGAGTACGGAGGCTCGCTTGGCCAAATAAAGTGGAGATAGTATAGACTTAATCCTAAAATCGTTTTGAGCCTAGAAGATTGTAGATATCGTCGAGACAATTCTAACGCCACCGATCCCGTCGGCAACTGAGGTCACCGAAGCTCTCACGTGCCGATCAAAGGCCGCGCGTGGGAGAGAGTGAGATCTACTCTCGCGCGTGCCTGTTTGAATATATATATATATATTTACTTTGTTGAGGTTCTTATTGAGGCTGTTGGGTGGTGGACATGTTTTGTGGCTAGCCAAAAGGGAAATCCTGTAGTAAATGGCTAGAATTATGCTTATATTGCTGGAGATGCCCTTACATTATCTCAAACCCTTGTTTTTTTTATGTTTAGTCAAAATCACGTAAATGAAGTGTCATTTGTCTGATTGCTTCTTGGTTTGTGTTTTCCTATTCTTCGTTAGCGTTGTAACAACCCAAAAATCCTCCAATGTGTCATCCCCATGAATGTCAAACGTGTATTGAGGATCCGTGCTTCCTTATTGTGGGATGAAAGAGGCAACAAAAATTGAGGAAGTTCCTCCCTGAGGATTATTAGACATCTATCATGGATGCGACCTGGCCATTGCCTAATATTGATGAATTTCTTACCACAAATGGGGATGTTCGTGATTTAGAAAGACAAGGAAAGTGGCTATTAGATAAGAAGCCAGGACGAGATAAGATGCGTAGGATAGACAAAATATTATTTATGTCTAAGCACCTATCTATCTTTCATACTCTGTGCCCGATTTGCTTGTTTCTTGGTAAACCAATTATAGAAGATACCATAAACCCTCAAAGTCCCATCTCAATTTCTTTAACAAGAACCATAATAAGTGGCTTATTAACCCTAAGTAGTTCGCACAGGCTTTGTTCAGTTGTCAAAATTATTGTGTGAGGAATTGGTTGGCAGGAAAAGTGAAGTAGGGTGAAGTAAAAGAAAAGAAAATTTATTTTCCCGTGTGTATGTTTTTTTAACATAAATATCAGAGAAACAAGAATTCCTTAATTTTGGCAAAATATAAAAAGTTTTTCTCAATGAAAAGACAAAGCTGTCAATCCTAATTTTTTTATAATTAATCACACAAAAAATTATAGAAAAAATAATTTTTTTTATTCTATCTCATATTTTCCGTGCAACTGAACGGGCCCAAAGGCCTATTTTGGATTAATTGGGCCACAACCCCACTAAAGAATACTCTTTTTGGTAATTTGTTGCTAGTGTCCAAGGCAATTGTAACGGCATGGTCTAGGGCCAATCCAGGCAGGCAGAAGAAGGCAGTTTATTTCTTGCCACGATGGAGCCTAAACCACAGTTCAACCCAAATTTCCGCGAACGCGATTTAGGTTACCGAGGAGGAGATCCAGACCAGAGCACCAAATCCCGCTAATAATTTCAGCACGAAATTTTGAACCCCCACCCGCCGAATCTCCCCATCCCGCCCTTCGACCCTATTTCCCCCCCAAATTCTCACTCCAGATCTCTCGCCCCAAAACCCCCCACTCTTCGATCCCCTAGGGTTTTACTCGCCCTTCTCTCTCGCTCCACGTATACGTACACGCACCTGTATCTACACTCCCCGTTCTTGAAGCTCCGTTCCCGATGGCGTCCGAAACCCTAGACGAGAAGAAACAAGAGGACGTGGTCGAAGCCAAAGACGAAGAAGCGAAGGAGGAGGAGAGGAAAGAGGAGGAAGAGAGGGAAGCGGGAGAGGACGCGGAAGTGGCGGGGAAGGAGGAGGAAGGCGAGGAGATAGGCGGAGGGAGTAAAGGGGTAGCGGAGGAGGAGAGCAAGAAGGGGAAGAGAAGCCGGAAGGGGAGCGCCGCGGCGAGGAAGAGAGGTTCGAAGGAGGAGAAGAAGAAGAGGGGCGAGCCGGCCAGCGAGAGGCCGACGAGGGAGAGGAAGACGGTGGAGCGGTACTCGGAGCCATCGCCCGGGAGGAGTGTGATCAAGGGATTCACGATTGCAAAGGTATCGGCGGCGAAATAATGTTTTTTTGCTAATGATTCCATCTTTTTTTGTGTCATTGTGATTTTCTGTTTGTGGTTTTGTTTTTGTGCAGGGTCGAGGCACGCAACTCAAGGATATTCCGAATGGTATGTTCGTTCATTACAATGAGAACATTACTGGTATTGGGTTGGAAAATATGTTTAGTAAAAGTGCTAAGCATGGACTTAGGGTGTGTATCCACTATATTATTGGCAACAGGCTGATGACAATAGTCAAGTTTCTGCTTAATGTTATTTTAGTTGAGGTATGTAAAGAGAATGACATGCCTAGAAATCCATTAAAACATGATCTTTAATCCATTTAGTTTATCGGAAACGCTCCATTAATGAAGAATTCAAGATGCGATGGATCATAGACATATAGTATGGAATCCATTTGTCATATAGGAGTATTAGGTTTGCTGTTTGTTGATTTTCTGTTGTATGAGTGGTTAAATCTAGATACGAGGTTTTGTTTCATTTCATCAATCTCCTCAAGTTCAATCTAATGTCATTTTGCTAAGGAGCTATTGTTTCTGTTTACAAGCAGAAGAGTCATGTTCATGGTTCCATAAATTGCATAGAAGTCCATGGGTGATTGGAAGTTTACAATACAAATTTTGTTTTGACAATCATGTAGTGCACTAAGTCTGCAATTGCATTGTATGAACAGTCTGGTCTGTCCTATTGTCTCAGTTGTTGGCCCCTTCTTAGAGAACATTGAGAAGTTGCCCTAGTGTTGATAGTGTAACATTGTGTGCCCCTATATTTTGGTATAATGAGCTTCGATTTCTATTTTGCAACAAGCATTCCCAACTGTACTAATATGCTGTCTTCTGATAAATGTACTGGAAATACAGCTATTTGCGTCATCAATGTGACAGGGCATAACTACCCATGTTCTTCACATGTGCATTGATGTTTTTTTCAATTATAGTTTGATAATTCAGTTTTTGTTTCTTTGATATTACTTATGTATTGGTCAAGTAATGATGGTTTTTGCCTCGAACTTCAAAGATGCAACAGAATCTAATGAATTCGTGCATCTAATTGTAGCCCCCTCATTTTTTAAAATTTATTGGTCTTAAAAAATTGATTGAATAGGGGATCGTTTAATTTTATGACTCACCATTGTTATTGACATATGGCGACATATGTGGTGCTAAATGGACCTGGGAATGTTGAGATCTGTTCTTCCTAATTTTTTAATCTGGTATTTTGTTGGTATTATTTATGTTTCCCATTGTTTAGCTTTTTGTTTTAATTTTTGGGATTAATCATTTGTCTCGAATAGAGGAATAGGAAAAATTATAAAACTGTGGACTGGAGTTGGAAACCATTCATATGAGACAGCACTAAAGACAAAAATGACATTTCCTTTTTTTTTTGGGCGTAATTTTTTACTTTTTAGACTCCGCTTGTCTAGACGAATGGCCAATCCAATAGGTTTAATGTGAATCCAACAACAATTAATAAAGGACGGAATTAATACGGAAACTGGGCATTATTTTACTTGACATCCTTGCTTTTTCTCAGTTGAATAAGTTGTATTTTCTTGTTGTATACTTGTTATACCTGTTGTTTATTGTGACTTGGAAAATATTCCGAACCTTGCTATCTGTGGTTCTAGTTTTGATGAGTAGATGATGTTATATAGGACGATAGGGTTAATAAAGTAGGCATGATTATTCCACCAGTTTGTTCGAGATTTGAGTTGCCTCTTCCATCCATATCCAATGGGTGACACACAAGGTCCAGGTCCTAGTTTTGGTGCAGTGTGTTGCGTGGGACTTCTGTCAAAAAGTTCAGTTTGAGTATGCATTTTGTAAGCATAATATAAAAATAATTGTTCATCAACAAAGGTACTTCAACTCGATATATTCCACGAGTTACATTTGACCAAGGAACCGTTGAGGCAATTATTTTGTATGTTTGTTTTTATTCTTTGATGTCCTTGCTGAAGGAGTTCTTTAAAGCTTTGTTATTCACAAGATTTATGTGGACGGAGGTGTAATTTGACCTTAATTTTACTATTTTAGTTGTTCCCCAAGTATAGTTTGTATATGATTTTATTTGCTTTTTGTTCAACTTTGTTTTAACTCTACTTTTATCTTAAACCTTCTGATATTGTAATCTTTCTTTAGTTGCTTTCAAACTGTCAAAGAGAAAACCTGATGACAACCTGCAGATACTTCACACTATTCTTTATGGAAAGAAATCGAAGGTGACCTTTTTTCTTGGTGCTTTTCATACTTCCAGTCTTCTGCTTTCACTTGGTTGGTTTGAGTCATTTGACAATGTTCTCTCTTCACAGTTCCTACAAATTGTGTCCGTCTTTTGTTTCACGTCTTTTGTTTCACATATTGTCTTGAAAATTGAATTTGGCCTTGGCTATCTTGAAAGATATTGAATTTGTGTAATTTTTTTCCTGGCAGGCACACAGTCTGAAGAAGAATATAGGGCAGTTTTCTGGTTATGTGTGGGTTGAAAATGAGGTATTTTATCCAACCCTTTTGATGTTATTTTGTTTGGTAATTAATCTGATTTTTATTCATCACCTGTTGTCTTTTCAAATTTTTTGACCCCACGCTTTCTTCTCTCAACAGCAATAAAAATTGGATACTGTCTTTGTTATGTAATGATGTCTACAATGTCAATATTAGTCCAAAACCGTTTGTTTATCTTTTCTCCGTACGTTCACCAGGAAAAACAGAGGGCTAAAATTAAGGAGAAGCTTGACAAATGTGTTAAGGAGAAATTGGTGGATTTCTGTTATGTCTTTGATATTCAAGTTCATAATAAGGCTGCTGTGAGGAAGGTACGTGTTCGTGATTGATCAGTTCCTTTTCTTTATGCAGGATATTTAACTGGTCACTTATTTTATCTCTGAATTGTACTTTCAGGAAGAACTTTCAGCGAAGCTGTTGGAGTTTTTGGAATCTCCACATCCTACGACAGATACTTTGCTTTCTGACAAGGAACAGGTTGAAACGATTTATTTTGTTTGCAATTTGATAGCGTAGTGTTCTGGAGGGGACAATTCCGCTGTGCTCTTGTGTAACTTGTCCATATAGTTGCACAGGTGAGGGTTATTACTTAAGTTGTTATTACATTTCGATTCCAGAAAGTCAGAAAGCGAAAGGGGAAGGCTACCGCAAGTTCCGGAGAGGCATCTGAAGAAGTTCCAGCAAAGGTTAGTTTTGTTCAGTGTCGTAACCCAAAATTGTCTTAACTGGTTGTAGGAATGCAGATAAATGATTCCTTTTAGCTATTACAATTGCATTTGCATCACGTTTTGTACGACACTGCCAAGGGACAAGGTAAAATGACATACTGCTATTGTTTTGAGAATCCCAGTTTCCTTTCAGTAATTCAAGGTTCTATGTTTTGCTTGACATTCTGAGTCTTGTTTAGATTCCTTTCTAGTCGGGAGATGCTCAAATGGTAAGTTGGTTGTTCGGTTGTTCCCTTCTTAACATGACTGAACAGTGTCCATTAGTAATAACCAAATCAAGGTTTCAATCATAGGGCCCATAGTTTGGCTTGCCTTGACGTATTTTTTTCCCATTATGTGGCTTCGTAACTTTTGACTACCATAATCTCATCACTTTTTACTCAGTTTATGAGATGTCACAACTATCTTGCTGCTTTTATTTCCTGTTCCTGTAAGGTCCAGATGTCAATTAAGCACTGACTAGTTTGTGGAACATACCATGTTATTGGATGAACAGTTGACTGGTTACATGGGATCACTTTGTAATACTGAAGCACCGACACATTTTATGCCTTGACACAGCGATTTCAGTACACAATTTCATGCATTTGTTGGGGTTTTCACTTGTTCAAAAATCTAGCATGTTGAATTATTAAATATCTTTTCAGGTTTTGACTGAGGAAAAAAAATCTTTTCAGGCTTTAAGGCTCTTGTCCGTCTTTACGTTTTGTTGTCTTCTATCACAGTGTTGTGCCTCATATTTGTCGATGGCGTTATTACCTTGTTTGCCAAGTTGATTAGTCCTTTTTAGATACTCTACGTATTTGACCGACATATATTCTCCTGTGGTCTTTGGTTTGTTTAAGCCATTTTTGATCTTTGGAAGTGTCTTCCTTTGACCATGACTATATCTTGTAAATTGGATTCCAAGTGTTGGCTGAGGTGTGTATAGAGTTCTATCCTAGCACCGGTCTCGGCCTGATGTTAATTTTGGTTTACAGTTTGTTGATAACAGGGTGGAAATAGGTTCTTCATTAGGTTGACACTTAGTGGATTGCTATGAACAAACGCAGCTATGATCCTCCTATCAGAAAAAGGAAAACAACATTGCTATTTATCCAAAAAGCTAACTGAAACTCTTGTGACCAAGTCCTCTTGATTATTTTCATACGAATCTCATTTTCATAGTTTTTGTTAAAGCATCCAACTCCAAACCAATTGACAAGGAGTGGAGCGGCCGCCCAAGCTCACATACTAGTTTTGGAGGAGATACTTAACCGATGTGGGACAAACTCCAACACTCCCTCGCACCCCCGACTTGCACATGGAGAGGTAAACAAACGATTACAACACTTGGATCACAACAAATTATAGTGCACTTATGTCATTAACAAGGGGGGACAAATTCTCCGAAACCCTAGCTCTGATACCATGTCAAAGTATCCAACTCCAAACCAATTGGCAAGGAGTGGAGAGGCCACCCAGGCTCATATACTAGGTTTGGAGGAGATACTTAACCAATGTAGGACAAACTCCAACAGTTTTAATGGTCTATGGAATAAGCATCACAACCGACTACTGTTCACACAATCTATGGTGGTTGTAAAACTGCTTTCTTAGGAATTCTCCTGGTAGCTTTTGTTCTCAAAGGAAAGATTCCCTGTTCCATCTAGCTCACATTGATGCTTCATTTCTATGTCATTCTACTCATTCCTTTATGTTCTGCTGCCGCAGCAACCTGATTGTAAGTAGTGCTAATTGTGAACTCTTCTTCCACTTCTTTTATGAATGTTATACTGATTGTTTTCTTCTTGATTCATACGTTTCTGCCTTCTCTGGATGGTCCAATGGAGAATAATTTATATTTTTTTTGGCATATCAAAATTTTTTTTTCTAAGTATGACATTATTTGCAATGTAAGGACAGTAATAATAATAATCATGTTGCACCTGCTGAAATTATGGGCTTCGTTGAGGATTCTATGTTTTGTTTAGAGGCAAAGTCTTCTGTTGAAGACCTTGAATTGTTTCATTGATGTTAAGATTAAAATATGTTGGTTTTTGGTACCACCACAAGGATTAAAAGAAATAGGACATCTGAAACATAATATGGAGGTAAATTGGTGGGTTTGTATGAAAGACAAATGTTGAAATTTTTTTTTTTGTGTTGTTTTAATCGCGAGATAATGTTGTCTTTCACTATATGTGTAGCGTATAAGGCAGAAAGATAATTTCTGCATTCGTAAATGCTCGCTTTTAAGCATCTCAGAGAGCAAAAATAGCGGTTCTGGAGCTATCATGTTAACCCCTTACAGTGTGTTCAGAACAAAGTGGGCTGAACTTTTTCTTGGAAGTCTGCCCTAAGAATAGCATTGTTTTCGTTAGTTGGGATCTCTTCTGATTTTTATGTTGTGCATCTCTGCCTTATTGTCTGAATGTTGGTATGTTTTTGCAGTTGATTTTGTTAAATTGTTATTTTTTAACCTATAGAAGCGGAAGAAAACCCCTCAAGCTGGCGAGAAGCGCAAACGGACTTCGAAAACTGAGGAAGATGAAGTTGATGATAAAGTTGAGCCTTCAGACGCAAAAAGTGAATCTCAAGATGAAGATGATGAGGAGGATGACGACTCGGTTCTGAAGGAAGAGAGTGATCAGGAGGGGAGCAAGTCTGAAGAAGATGAAGATGCAGATGCAGATGAGCCAATGGAGCAGGTGCCAGTTGAAAAAAAATCCTCCAAAAAGAACGTGAAGGATTCTGGTTCCAAAGCTAGTGAGAAATCTAAATCTGTCACAAAGGTTACCCCTGCAAAATCTGTCAAAACCCCTAAAAAATCACCCAAGAAATCATCGGTCTCGAATTCAAAGAAGGGCGCTAGTATTGCTGATGGAGCTTCTGGGTCAACACCTAAGACCAAGGTCTCTGCAAGTAAGAAGCAGAAGGTTGAAAAAGAAAGTGAGAAGGACCAAAGTGCTGCGGCTAAGGAGAAAGGAACAAACAAGAAACAGTCTAGAAAGTCTACTTCAAATGTATCAGCTAAGGATCAAGGTGCATAGCTTTCTTTGTTCTTTGACGCCACTAATGCCTGAGTTTAGATAATGTCCTTTTCAATAAGTTCTTATACGGGCTTGTGTTTTTGGAGCCCTTCATTGTGGACAGTGTATAGACGCCCATCGTTTTTCGGCCTCTTGTCTCCCTTATTTGAATTTTTCTTACTAATGCGTTTAGATATGTTTTTCCGTGCACAAAATTATGCCATTATTTTGCATATTTCTGGAACAATTGTCCTGAATCCCTTTTTGGGTAGGAAAAGGAAAAGCTAGCAAGAAGGCTAAGCCAGAACCCACCAAAGAAGAGATGCATGCTGTAGTGGTTGATATTCTGAAGAAAGTAGACTTCAATACTGTAAGTAGCACCTTCTTTCTGGCCTTTGACTGTTGAAATGGTTGAACTTCACACTTATGTCACTCTTACACAAATTTTGTGCCTCTCATAATGCAGGCTACTCTATCTGATATTCTGAGGGAACTTGGTAATGCTCACTTCTTCGTACCGTAAATTTGATAAATAGTCCTTGTGGTAGTAACTTGTAATTGTTGGAAATTGTTATACCAGGCACCCACTTTGATGTGGATCTCATGCACAGAAAAGCGGAGGTGAAGGCAATTATTACAGATGTCATAAATAACATGTCTGACGACGAAGATGAAGGAGAGGAAGCTGAAAGTGGAGATGATGCTGAGAAAGATGAGGATGGTGACGATGATGCTTAGCATCGGAGCTCATTTGACCCTTGTAGTGCAGATGATAATGCAAATTCACTTATTGTGGTAGTTAGTCTGTGTACAAAGGTTTCATCAGCGAATAGAGGCCCTTTTAGTTCTTAACCTAAAAAATGAATGCCTCCAGAGAGGTTTGTCTGTACCATAGACATTAACCCTTAGGTTCTTATTTGTTAATTTTCCTCCCCAGAAGTTCTTTTCCATTCTATTACAAGTTCCTTGTAGTTGTACGTAGTTGGCTAATTTTTCTCTCGCAACTCCTTGAAAGTTTTCGGAGCTTGTATTGAGTTGTTTCTTGCTGTAACCTTGTAGATTTCATATGTGCACCGAGTGAAATGAATTGTGACTTTTTTCACCTGAAGTTCCAATGCCGTAAATTAGGTTGATTTCTACCCTTTGAATGTACCTGCAATGCTCGTGAACCTGAGTTAGTGGCATTCTGTGAGGTTTTTAACTCTTCTACTTCCTATAATGCTCCCCAGCCCTTCATTTGAAATTTGGTTGTTTGGAATTTGTAATTTTGTCAAACAGGGGAAAGGACTTTACCACTATGTAAACCCTCAAGGACTTCATGTTTGTTGAGTGAGCTAGCTCAACAAATTGGGTATCTTGAAATAGTTTTTTCTCACTCCCATGTGCAGAGAATCCGGATGATTGTTGAACCTCTTGGGGAAAATAGAAATGCTTGATGTGGTGGAATTGGGCTCTTTCAGCATGTGGTTAGTGGTAACTGATTTTGACCAGGCCATGAAGAAAGATTCTACAGCCAGCTAGCTGGTTACTATTTGAGGGAAAAAAAACTAGCTGGTTCAATTAATGCAGCTAACATAGGAGTATTTGTTAAGAGTTGTCCAGTAACTAAGCCAATTGGGTAACGGATCAAGTTATTCGTGTTCTGCTCGACTAATAAATATGATATAGCTGAATTAGGTTAGGTCCTTGTGCCTGCCCTCAATGGTATATACCTGTCAAGATTGTTTTAAACTGTGAAACCTCTACTGCTAGATCATGTGTGCTGTTTTTAAAAACTTTTCTGGAGAATCAGATTTTTCATGGTTTTGGCCAAACTGCAAAAAGATTAATTGCATGATTAGTGGCTAATTAAGTGAGATTTAGGTCTATACACCTACCATAGATAAAGATAATGCATGAATCCAAGTACGGACAAACCAAAAGAGTGGTGAAAGTTACTGTGTTTTGTAAAAGTGTAACCAGTTTATATCCGAGAATATGATCATAATCTTAAGAGGGGAGATTAGGGCATCCTCATAAAAAGTCATGGGAATTGGAAAAGATAGTGTTTAAAAATTGCATAACCAAGTTGATTAAGTAAGCGAAATTTGGATGCCAACCCTACCTAATAAACCCCCCACAGTCCTCTCAATCATCACCATCTGCTCTAAACCCTCTGGGCTGGACCGGCTGGTAGAGTTTTGGTACGGTGGCAAGTAGCCAACCGCCATCTACATGACACAACAGCAGCATCCTCCAAAAAACCTTGTACAAACCAAGACTCCAAGAAAAATAACTCTCTCTCTCTCTCTCTCTCTCTCTCTCTCTCTCTCTCTCTCTCTCTCAAACTGCTCTGTATATTAAATTACTCCAATGAAGTATCAGTGCCTGTCACTTTCATGATTTGTTAACCAAAACTCAGTGATTGTCTATCTTTAAATCCTAGCTACTCCTATATAACTTCTTCAATGCCTTTTGCCTGAAAATAACCTCTTTCTGAGCATAACTCCCAAGTCCCACCCTAACAGTAATTGAACACTTCTGAATCGCAGGTGTGTTTGATTTGAATTACTATTAATTCTCCAAATATCCTCTGTTTTGGTTTCTGTTTCAGAATCAGTTTTCAAAAACTTCTTTTTCTTGATGAAAACACATTTATTCGACTGATTTCGGTACGCGTTTTACAGAATTTTTCATTTGGAAAAAAACCCATTTCATGAAAACACCAAGAAAGTGTTTTCCAATCTTGGAAAACATTTTCGCTCTAATAGTAAATACAACACGAAAACAAAGAGTGTTGTTGCTATGAAAGACACCTATCAGAATTACTCTCCTACATTTCCGCATGCACCAAACACATACTGATATTGATAGTCATTTTCTCTCCTACATTTCACTTACTCTCCCAATTCACTCAAATTTTTTTTTCCTTTCTTTTACACAGGCTAGGGAACTTAAAGGAGTTAATTCCTTCCAATGGAGACTGGCGGTCATACAAAGTTTGAACTTACCGTAAAGCAAGGAGTGCCAACTCTAGTTCCTCCGGCAGAGGAGACCAAAAAGGGCCTTTACTTCCTCTCCAACCTTGACCAGAACATAGCGGTGATAGTTCGCACTATTTACTGCTTTAAATCAGAGGAGCAAGGCAATGAGAAAGCGGTGGAAGTGATCAAGGACGCTTTGTCGAAAGTTCTAGTCCACTATTACCCGCTTGCTGGACGGCTGACGATTAGTCCCGAGGGGAAGTTGATAGTGGATTGCACTGCGGAAGGTGCTGTTTTTGTTGAGGCAGAAGCAAATTGTACAATGGAAGAGATAGGGGATAACACAAAGCCTGATCCTGTGACCCTTGGGAAGCTGGTTTATGACATCCCTGGAGCCAAAAATATACTTGAAATACCTCCTCTGGTGGCTCAGGTTTGTCTATTACTTGAATATTTTGACAGCCAATTCAATATCTATCTGGTTGCTATTTTCAAAAATACTTTTGCAGAACACTTTTCAATGAACTGTAAGTAAGACACTACCAGTAGCCAGTTTTGTGCAGAAATAGTTTTTGAGAAATCGGAAACATATTTTGATGTTTTCTGGAGAATGGGTTGATTCCAAAACAAGGCACACAAAAACTCCCCAAAACAAGCTCTGAGCGTATCCGGAAGATGAAAACGGAAAAAATAAAAAATAAAAAATTCCAAACAGGATTAGTTGATGGCATAAAAAAATGGTTTGATTTTGAGCATGGTTCTAAATTTCAAGTGTTTCCAGACTTAGTGGTGTTGTGGACTAGAGTCTTGAGTATCTTGACAGCAATTTTCATTGGGAACTAATAAAAATATGCAAGTTGTGCTTGGATTATCAAATTTAACTGGTCTTTGCAGGGAGGTAGGTAGGCATACAGATATGGAAACGAAAACAAAACGGACAAATCGACTATTTTTCTAATTGCCTTAATAACTTAGGACTGACAACGTCGATAGTAATAATTTGGTAAATCTATTTCCAGGTGACTAAGTTCAAATGTGGAGGCTTTGTTCTTGGGCTATGCATGAACCACTGCATGTTTGATGGGCTTGGTGCCATGGAATTTGTGAACTCGTGGGGCGAAACCGCCAGAGGCCTACCTCTCAAGGTCCCTCCATTTCAAGACAGAACCATTCTCAAAGCCCGAAATCCACCAAAGATCGAATTCCCTCACCAAGAATTTGCTGAGATCGATGACATATCAAACACTTCTGATCTCTACAAAGAAGACATGCTTTACAGAACCTTCTGTTTTGACCCTGACAAGCTCGAACAACTCAAGGCCAAAGCAATGAAAGACGGGGCACTAACTAAGTGCACTTCATTTGAAGCCCTTTCTGGATTTGTATGGAGAGCCAGAAGCAAGGCTTTGAAAATGAAGCCGGAACAACCGACGAAGCTCCTATTTGCTGTCGATGGGCGAGCTAGATTTGACCCCCCAATCCCACAAGGGTATTTTGGCAATGGAATTGTTTTAACCAATTCTGTCTGTGCTGCAGGGGAGTTAGTTGAGAACCCTCTGTCTTTCGCCGTAAAACTAGTCCAAGAGGCGGTTCAGTTAGTTACCGACGGTTATATGAGATCAGCAATAGACTATTTTGAGGCAACAAGGGCTAGGCCTTCTCTGGCTGCAACCCTTCTGATCACTACTTGGTCTAGATTATCTTTTCACACTACGGATTTCGGGTGGGGGGAGCCAATCTTATCGGGTCCCGTGGCCTTGCCTGAAAAGGAGGTGATTCTCTTTCTGTCTCATGGGAAAGAGAGGAAAAGTGTCAACGTGCTTCTCGGATTGCCAGCTCCGGCTATGGAAATCTTTGAACAGCTTGTGGAGATCTAGAAGCAGCAAAATTCGGTTTACAAAATTATTGTTACAATCATTGTGTTATTTGTTTCTTTTCAGTCTATTTTATTGAGACCTTAAAAGGGTACTTCATGCCTGAAGATTCCAACAGAGGAGGGGAAAACAGTATGTTTAGAGCAATTCCATTTAATTGTGAGGGTGGATGGCTCTGTCAGGAACACAAGGGTAGAAGAGCTTGAAATCTATGTCTCCTGTTTGTAATTTTCATTGTTTATTTTATTTGGATGTATTTGACGGTTTTATATTTTGGTTTTTGGAATTCAATACCTGAACATTACAAGCATTGTTTAGCTTCTGGATCTTGAATGTGTGGAGGGGTTGGTAAGAAAAAAAGAAGCAAAAGATCCAACACAAATCTGAGATCCAAAAACAGCCTCAAAGTCAAGAGGAGTTGTTCCTAATTTGTATCCAATGAATATATGCTTGATACTTGTGATTTACTGATTTGTGAACCCCATGAGAAAACTTTGTGTGGTCTTGCTTTCTCGTATGAGTAGTGCTAGGGTTACAGATGTCAGGACACAAATGCGGACACATATTGCTTTCTCATAAGAGTAGTACTGGAGACACAGATGTCCGGACAAAAATACGAACACCTACGTGTTCGGACCTGGCCGATGCATATAAATCCAACAGACGTCGTACGATAGTATACACTTTCATGTCCAAAGCATTTTCCTTCTCATAAAACCTCACAATGAGTCCACAGCCCGTAACCCTTAGATCAATCTTGATCCACCCATTGAAGGCTCGTAGAACACAGAAACAAACTGGGATATCCAGTCCGAAATTCTGAAGTTACAGGAGTAGAAGAACACCAGAAAAAGCCTGCATTTTTTATCATAGAAATTGTTGCAACATTTTCCCAATTCTTCTAAATTGAGATGATCATTACCCTTGATTTAAAACAGAAAAAGATCATCACCCCAGTCCTTATTTTTTCGAGCAAATCCAAATCAGTGATTGCTTGACCTCTGGATTATGCATATATCCATTGGGGAAGCTAAGCATGAACACAGCCCTAAGCCTGTCAAATTTGAACACCTGAAGCAAAAAATGAAGATTGTATCTATCTGGTTCCTCTCATTTCGGTCATTCTGAATAAGAACTGCTCCATATGCCAAGGTTTTTTCAAAATAGCGACCCCTAGGGAACTTATTGGCCGCTACCAATCTTTTCTCCCTCTGATACTACTACTAAACCCTGGCTATACTGACAAGACTGATAAATTGCATATGCATCGACTGCTACATCCCGGTTCACGGGCGCTACTCGACCGCTGTAGCTGATTTAGTTTTCTCTCTAATCTAATAATAAAATAAGCATTGTCGGCTGGATGAACCTTAAGTAAAATATTAGAAGTACTATAATGTAATTAATTGAAGTCAACTGGAAATGGAGTTGATACCTGGTGAATCATACTGTATGTTCCAGAATCAATTTTGAGAACCGAAAAGAAAGCGTAAATTTTACTGACACCCTTGAGGTTCGCCTTAATGACAGGTACTCCTTCACATATAAGAGATAACAATGAATCTCCGGTGGTTTCAAAGTTCACTTCACTAACACCCAACCAACAAGTGTACGTCACGCGATGGAATTAGCCAAAGAGGGACTTATATTGACAAATTCACCTTCTTCTGTAGTTAGAATAATCAATGAAAACTCTTAATTTCTCATTTTTGATCCAAAAGTAATAAATTTGTCATTTCTGACAAAAAGGGTCCTTTCTATTAGTAAAAACAAAATTTATACATAAATTTGATATTTAAAAAAAAAAAAAATCATATCAGCTCCTCCAATAGGTAAAAGAAAAATGTCATTCTGATTCAAAGTAATTGAGAGTTAATAGTTTTTATTTATTTATTAGAAATGGTGAATTTTTAAATATAAGTCGTATTTGGCTCATTCCATCGGGTGTTTAGACCGACAATTATTGATTGATGGTGTCGGTGAAATGCACATAAAAATTATACAGGATTCATTTTTATTTCTCATTCTTGAGGGGTATTCATCATTAAAAACCTCAAGGGGAAACTTACCCTATATTAAATTAAATTATTCGAAATGGGTTTGTTATGCTGAAATTTCTTCCTTTTATGTCCTCACACAGATACCCAAAAACGGAATATTTCTCCCCATAACAGTATTATTTTAACCTACCAAATTACGAGTAATTTATACCACCAATTTCCAGCAAGTGTACGTTAAAGTCTAATTCATTGGGATTCGGAGTCCGCATCTCTAAATTGGCCAAAAACCCCCAAAACGACGTAGTTTTGGGAGGCTGCAACCTGCAGTGCTTTCATCTTACTGCAGGGACTCCGAATCCAATTCATTGAGATACTGCATTCCTGCTTATCTGAAATTTAACAAGTTAAAAGAGTTGTAATTCATTGAGATACTCGGCCTTGTTCCACTAAGATTCTTAATTAGACAGATCATTTTCTTACAATATATCATCTTTAATTTAAAAAAAGGCAAATTTCACTCAGACCCCATGAGGTATCTAACAATGACAGAAGGTATTTCTCAATTTTCATAATGACAGAAACCTCCCCTGTTTCACAGTTTGGGTTTCATTCTGTTAGTTCCTTTAGTGAAATGGACGGAAAATGAAATCTTCAATTTTATTTAGTTCTACAGCTATCCTAGGGCTCTTATTGAAAGTCCTAGAGCCAAAAATTAATTATGATCATTTAAGATAAAATAATTAAAAAAATAAAATCTTCGCACAGATTCAAACGGATTAAAATTTGAAGCATTTTAAATTTTGCTCTTCATTTGGTTTTAGGGATTTCAATGAAGAGCAAATACTTAAGTGCTCCAATTTTCAATCCATTTGAATCGGTTTGAAGATCTTATTTTTATGATTATCTTATCCTAAAGTGCAATAATTATTTTTTGGTTCTAAGATTTTCAATGAGAGCCCTAAGATAGTCGTAAAACCAAACGAAGAGGAGATACTTAAGTGCTCAAATTTTCAATTCGTGTGAATCGGTGTGAAAATCTTATTTTTCTGATTATTTTATCTTAAAGGGTCATAATTAATTTTTCACTCTAGGACTTTCAATGAGAGCCCTAAGAAAACCATAGAACCAAATGAAGAGCAGAAACTTAAGTGCTCATATTTTTAATTCGTTTGAATTGGTGCGAAGATTTTTATTTTTTTATCATTTTATCCTCAATGGTCATAGTTAATTTTTGGCCCCAAGGCTTTCAATGAGAGCCCTGAAAGAGTCATAGAACCAAATGAAGAGATGATACTTAAGTGCTCCAATTTTAATCCGTTTGAATCGGTGCGAAAATCTTATTTTTCTGATCATTTTATTGTAAAGGGTCATAATTAATTTTTTGTTCTAGGATTTTCAACAAGAGTCCTAAGATAGCTGTAGAACTAAATAAAATTGAAGATTTTATTTGCCGTACATTTCACTAATGGAACTAACAGAATAAAACCCAAACTATGAAATATGTGAGGTTTCTGTCATTTTTGAAAACACAGGGGTACCTTCTATCATTGTCAGATACCTCAGGAGATCTGAGTGAAATTTGCCATTTAAAAAATAAATATTTATTTGAAATTTTTCTTAGTGGAACAGGGCCTAAATTTTCAACATACTGCCTCTGATCTTCTTTTTTTTTTGGGTTGGTAAAATGACACTCCCTCTAACCTGTCCAAACTCTAAGGAGGCCACCAAATTATGTGGAAATGGTATTATAATTATCAACAGCAGGTGAGAGTCAAACAAATATGATATAGTTCATTATATTACCTGCTTAATTAATTAACACCACCAATTAATCTTCAAAATCAAGTTATAAAGAAATAGAGATCAAACTGAATAACATCAAGCTTTGCTGTTTTGTAATTGGCCACAATGGGAGAACCAAGCATGCCTTTGGAAATTAATGACCGCATGGGTTGGTCAAGTGGGAGGATGCATGAGATTTATATTTCGAACATGTAATTTCGATTTTTGCTGCGAGCAAAAAAACTAATTAGTCGATGGTTGACTGGTCACTAATTTCAAAATCCCGAAATTAACCGATATGCGATTAAGTTGGCCTAAACACCCAATTATCAAAAAGAAAAGCAACCTATTGTAAAGCATCCACTAATTCATCACTTCAATTAGAAAAACTGTATCACAATATATGCATTTTTAACGGTTTTCTTACATACATATGTTGGGTACAACAGGTCATAATTAAGCTAGCTAGCTAAAGCCTGAACTTCATGGACCACAATATGTTTTCTATACTTGAGAAACACTTTGATCGATCCTACACAGTTAAAACTGATTCCTCTTTTTTTATAACTCGGTATCCAGCCCAATAAATCCACTAACCAGTAATCATTTTATCGTACACTAGAAGAGATCCTGATTAAAACCAGGACAAACCGTTTATATATGGATGAGTTAATAAAACTTAAAACTGATTCATCTTGAGCAATCTCGACGGAGTAAGAAGCCCATACCCATAATTAGACCCATAAACCTTAGCCATGTTCCCATTTCTCCCCACCCTCCGACCCGGCGCAAACGGGCTGCACGACCCGTGCGCAAACCCCCAACGGGGCACAATCTCCTCCTCTTTGCCGTCCATCTCGGCCAACACTTTACAGAACAAGTCGACGTCGCACGGCAACTGCAGCGGACCCTCGCTGCTGTACCCGTACTCCTCCTCGGCATCTTCCAGCAGCATTTTGAACAGCGGATGGTTGGCGTACTTGGTCTTGATCACGAACCGCTGCTTCTCCGGCCCCACGTAGACCGAGAAACACCCCTCAGGCGACGCCCGATCATTCTGGCGGCTCTTGCTCTTCGTGAAGGTACCCGTAGTACTTGTGGATCTTTCGCGCGGGGGCGATCGGCACCGGTCCCACGTCTTGAGGAGCAAGTTCTTCTTTCCCTTGGCCTTGGCCTTGTCCTTGTCCGAATCCATCTTAGAAGTTCGGGAAAAAAAAAAATTTAAAAGAATTTTGGACCTCCGATACCGTTAGGTATTTTGAATTCAAAACTTATCAACCTCTATCGTAAGCCAAGTTGAGCGTGGACCTCACTCTTGGTCTTGTAGTACTATTTTGCTCATACCTAAATGAAACTTTAATAAATGAATCGTTATTTGAGAGAGAGGA
Organism: Rhododendron mucronatum var. ripense; assembly: GCA_019656295.1. NCBI lineage: Eukaryota > Viridiplantae > Streptophyta > Magnoliopsida > Ericales > Ericaceae > Rhododendron > Rhododendron mucronatum. The sequence continues at coordinate 2,768,524 of BPLT01000019.1, forward strand.
ATATGGGATGAGAAGAGAGTGGGAATTTGAGAGGGGGATTTAAGAAGGTGGGTTTGTGAGATGAAGCCTTGAGAGAGAGAGAGAGAGAGAGAGAGAGAGAGAGATTACAGATAGAGTTGCGAGGTGGGTTGTTATCTGGGTTAAGTTCTGCGCACGGGAGGTGACATTCTTTTATAGGCCCGACCCACATAGATTCACTTTCCACAAGTTAGTGTATTTGGAGCAGCTTACGTTCAATTCAATTGATTTTTGAGAGGCTGATCATATCGTATTGTAACGGGATATAGTGGAATTCGGGACAAAACCCATACTTATTAACCACACGACAATTGGTAACACCAAAAATGCACAGAAGAAAACTAATCGGCCCGTAAGTCTCGTGTCTTGACCAGTAGGCCCGTTATTGGGTTTGTATCAACTAGATACTTGCCAGTTGTGTATTGGTTTTGGTTAATAACAATGCTAATGACATTTTAAGCCTAGGATGGCAAAATCGTAATTATTCAACTGTGAAATTATGTGACGGGCCATCATGGGTTCGATCCGAAACAGCCCAACGGTCAATTGCCGTGTGTTTTTTAGCCGTGTGATTATTATTGAATGAAAAGAGTCTAAAGAGCATTTTCTCTAAACTTATATCATTTGTGATTTTTTTGTTGCACGTTCGTAATGCAATTGAATGGCAGCAGATTGATCTTGTGCGCCTTTTTTTGATAGAAAACGATGTGGGTAATATTGGAGAGAAGAGACATGGGTCAGGTATGTACCAAAGAAGGTTTCTGTTATCCAAGTAGGTAAATTCCGTCCACTGGTTGACGGCAAGGGTGACATTGAACTGATTCACAAACTGAAAGTACGAAATTGACACAAAAAAATTTATAAGGACGAAAATAAAACTGACTCTATTTTGTAAGGACCATTTAAGTACTTAAGCTAAAAAATAAAGTGATAAAAGCGTTTTGTAGTACTCCCTGGATGTGGACAAAACGAGGGCCACTTCCTTGCGAATTCAACGCTTGAGGTGGAGGAACAGCCAGCGGATAAATTATTTTATTTCACCAAATGAAGGATTGGATAAATGATATTATACTTTCTTATGGTATAGTATATTCGACATTTTTTTTTTCTGCGTTTTTTTCTTTTGATTGGCAAGCATCTTCCACACTTTGTGTTGTTATATATTTGAGTGTCTAATACAGACAGTAAATATATTAACCAAATATTAAATATTTACTCCAATACTATAGGAATAGGGATTAGAGATCATTAAGTCCATTGTTGGTGCCAAATGTAGAACGGTGCAAAGCGGTAGATCCGGCCTCTCGTCTAGGTAATCGACGGCTCGGATTTTAACCGAACAATGAATAGTTCAAATTTGTATGCACTCAGATTCAATCCAAGCCGTCTGTACCGAAATGAACGACCAGATCGATTGCTTTGCACCCGCTCAGGAGCGGATAGCATAGTCTAATATGAGAAAAAGAAGACTTAAGTTGGTTGGGTGATACCCAATTACGGAAGTGTAATTGCACAACACAAACAAAAAAAAGGGAAAAAAACCGAAATGATCTCTGTAGTTAAATGTTTGTGTCAACTTGGTCCCTGTAGTTATAATTGGCTCAATTTATACTCTGTACTTTCCATTTTGTTTCAATTTGGTCCAATTGCTAACTGCCGTTAGTCTTTTTAAATAAAGACAAAAATAAGTTAATAAAGACAAAAATAAATCAATAAGCCAGTTTTTTCATCTTTATTCAAAAAAATTGGATTTTAATGGTAAATTTTTACTTTTTAGGTTTCTCTTATCATGACGAAGTAATAATCCCGAAAAAATTGACAAAAAAACTAACAAATGTGAAAAAAATTGAACAAGGACAAAAAAAAAGCCACTTGGCTTATTTCCTAACAACCCTTGAGTTTATATAATATTCTGACTTTTGGGCATGATTTTTTATCATGTTGTGACTTTTGGACATGATTCTATATGCATTTTCAATACTATGCAGAAAAATAAGGTATCTCAGTAGTTGTCCACAAGTTAAACAGGTAGACAATACCAGTGGCAGTGGTTATGTTGCCTCATGACTGATCATGAAAATGCTGAATTAGAGGGCGACTTTTGCAGAAAACTATAGCCAAATTTCTTCTCAGGTGCCTTTTTATCAATGGAGAATGGAATAATGAGCTGTGTTGCAGTTCAGAAGTACATTAGGAAGGCCTGTGCAAAAAATCCGTCCACCCGCAGACCCGACCCGAAGGGTCCCGGGCGGGGTCGAATATGTGCTTCGGACGAGTATGGGTTTATTTTCTGTTAAAATCAGATTTTGGTTCGGGGTTCGAATTGGTGCGTTTCTTTACTCAACTCGACCAATTCATGAAGATTAATTCGGTTTTTAATCGAACCCGACCCAGCCCGACGTAAAGAATCGGAATCGCGGACGGTTGTTACCCATTTTCAGTTTGGTTTGCAAGCCTAAAACATTTATTTACCCACCGTGTCGGGTTCGGGTGGTCAAATCCGATCGCCCGACCCATGCACACTCCTAATATTACGGCAAAAAGGGAATGAGAAAATTATTGTTTTAACCCCCAAAGAATGGGACATTTGATTTTGTTGTTAAAGGACTAACGGCGGTTAGTAATTGGACCAAGTTGAAATAAAATGGAAAGTACAGAGTGTAAATTGAGCCAATTACAACTACAGGGACCAAGTTGACACAAACACTTAAATATAGGGACCATTTTAGTTTTTTTCCCCAAAAAAAACATATATAGCAATGCATATCTATTACCAGTGGGGATCCGTTTATAGCCGGAGCAAAACTCGTTTGGACTGAACCCATAAGAGTCCATAACATTCAAACTTGAGATTTAGGAGGGAGTAAAACCCTTAAGTCAATAACTCGGCCAACCGGCCCCTTGGGTTTAGGATAGGAGTTCATGCCATTGCAATTTAAATACTCCCTCCGTTTGGATTTAATGGTCCCCCGTTCAATTCTAATCGAACAAAAAATGAGTTATATCTTTAAATTGATAATGAATTTTATATCCGATATGGATCTTATTTGATAGATTTAAATTATTGGTTCTATAAGACAATGTTTTTAAAATTACATAAAACATTATAAATTACATGATATAATTGTTTAAAAAATGGCACGAAGTTTCAAAAAAGACGATTAAATCCGGACAGAGAGAGTACATGTTAAAATTACCACTTTATAAATAAAGTTTTTTTAATTGGATGTTTAATTTTTTTTTTTTTGGGTAAATAACGAAATTTCAAGCGCAACAAGTTCTGGGGTGTTTAGCTCCTACAGCATCACTACACAACTGTTCCAGCATAAAACGAAGGAGTACTTAAAACTCTAAACGAAAAAGTAAGCTTCAACAAACCATAAAACATGAAAAACGGTTCTACCGAGGAGTTATTTAGTGCACTTGAAGTACCATGTGATCTACTTCACACGGTACGTACAGTTCTTTTCAAGTTTAGTCGTCCGGATTTTCTCATGGTCCGGATTTCTTATTTTTCAATCGATTTGCGATGATCCGAGCCGCTCAATGTGTTCGGAACGTGATTTAAGGGTACCCATTAGAAATCAGCAAAAAAAATGATCGGGAAGGGTTTGATCCGAGCATTTTTTTACTGAACCGTTCAATAAAAAATTATTCGGATCGAGTCCTTTCCGATCATTTTTTTTCTTCTGATTTCTCGCACGTACCCTTAAAATTATGTTACAATCACATTGAGCGGCTCGGATCATCAAAATTCGGTTGAAAAATGGGAGGTCCGGACGGTCTAGACCGTAAAGCGTTCGGACCTAAAAACAACTGCGGTACTTATACTTCTTATTATATCTAGTTCTGCGACAAATATATTCGCGGGGCAAACATGGTACAGAGGCCCGATCCGAAAAACCAAACTGACATAGAAATAGAAATGATGAGTCTAAAACAACAAGGTGTGCATAATTTGACTAGAGCTCGATCTAATAGAAATGATGAGAATTCATGTATGGGTGTTGGATTGATGAGGCGGCCCACAATTTGGCGCATGTAGCTAAAAAGTTGATCACAATTCACACATATGTAAATTTCCAGGAAGTCTCTAAAGTGTGGTCATAAGTGACATGTCTGCGCCGTGAGTTTTTGATGAAAAAAATGTTCAGTATGCACCTAACATTTGTTCGTGAGCCCCGAGAGCTCGGTTTGGTGGTCAAAGCCGGAGACTTAATTAGTGATTCGAAATCTTTCACGTAAAAGTGAGTGCATGCATAATTTTGTTCATCTTCCTTAAAACATTACATTATCTTTTATTGGTTGAAATTGTGTAGGTTCCACCCGTGCAATACACTTTTTGGCAAGCATGACATCACTTTGTGGTGGAATTCACATTATTTTAACCAATAGAAAAGAGGGTAATGTTCAGTTGTTCACCCTCCGCTTAAAACTCAACTCACTTCTTTGGGGTCAGTTCATATGGAGCTTTACTCTGGTTTTAGTTAGATTCCCATAAGTGGACGGTAAAATTGAGCATTGAAATTAGTCGAGGTGTGCATAAATTGACTGGGCCACATGAGTTATGAAAGAACATTTGTTTGCGATTCGTAATCATCATGCGCTTAGGATATGAAGAGTTGGGTTAATTTAAACCAGTGGCGGCTCATTACCCAATTAATACTAGGAGAAAACCATTTTAGTTCTGTAGTTTGTTGTGTTTATAAATTGACCCACTAGTGTTTTGGAATTTAGGATTTGAACCCAAGAATATTCATATTGTACTAAAATCGTTACGCCAACTATCAATTCAAAATCAACCACCCATTACATATTTTGTTTTACTATAGACGATGCTAATCTAAATAAGCAACTAATATTCACGAGTCTATTTGCTTATAAAATTATGGGCCTAAAATTATTATTCATGATGCCTGCTGCAGTTACAATAATGGAAAGAAAAAAAAAACTCAACGCGAAACCATATAAAAAGTAAACCACCGAACCGAATAGGAGATGAGTACATACTTGATATATTGTCTGGTAATATACGTTAACATGACTTTTGATAGCCTATTTGTAGTTATAGTGAAGCAATCATGCAATTTCAAAATACAAAAATTCGTGAGATCTATTGTACATGCACTTAAAATTCAACTTTATTGATAGACGTTATCATTTAAATTTCTGAAGCCCACCAGTGAATTAATCCACCAATTGATCAAGTGAAGGACGTGTGATTTTCATACTAGCTAGGATTTCACAATTTGTTTAGGGTTTGGATGATTAAGGTAAGGTTATTTTTACTGTGTAGTAATAATTAAAAAATAATGGGTTAATTAACAACTTGTAGGGGTTTTAAAGTATTATTTTTCAATTTTTATTTCTAGGATACTTTTTTGTAATGGGTTTTGCTAGATATTGCCCAGTGGGCATTGCCTCGATAAGGGATAATTCTCCCAACTATCACGAAAAGTACCACTTACCAGCCTTTTACTCTTTTTTTATTCTCTTTTTCTGTGAACCTATGGGACTAGCTGTCATATTTCTGAAAATGCCAATTTTAACCTGCGTGGGCCGAAAAATATCCCAAACTATTTTCTTGTTATTTTTTCGTTATTTAATTAATACTAATGTTTTATATTCTGTATCTTTTTCTTTTTTATTTATTTAAAATTATTTTAGTGTTCCAATTTTTACTCTGGTTGAATTGGTGGAAAGATCTTGTTTTCTTTTTCATTTTATCTTTAATGGTTATAATAAATTTTTGAACTCGTAGAATCAAATCTCTTTTAGGGCTAATCAACGAAAGCCTTAAAGTCAAAATTTAATTATGGTCATTGAGGATAGAATGATAAGGAAACTAAAATCTTTCCACTGGTTCAAACGGATTGAAATTTGGAAAACTTAATTTTTTAACTATATTTTGAAATATATAAACTGTTTGAAAAGGTTAAAAAAAATTAAGTGTTCCAAATTTCAATCCGTTTGAACCGGTGGAAAGATTTTAATTTTCTGATTATTTTATCTTAAATAATCATAATTAACTCTGTGGCTCTCATTGATTAACCCTAATAGATATTTGATTCTAAGACTTTCTTAAGGCTATTCAACGAGAGTTCTAGAGTCAAAATTTAGGATCCTAAATTCTGAATGAAAACTTAAATTGGCGTGTGTCATGGCCCATGAGGCCTTGAGAGGGATTAAGTGGCGTTCCACTAAGCATTTTTCACAGTTTTTGGACTTTTACTTATTTTTATCTTTATTCAATTTTTTTTTGCATTTGTTCGATTTGCGCTTCACTTTTTTGGTATTTCGTTTTGTCAAGACGAATTATTAAAGTAAAAAATTATGACATTTATCCAATTTTTTTTGAAAATATTCTAGATAAAGGTAAAAAAAAACTGGCTTTATCTTGATATTTTTTTTAAAAATTGGTAAAAGCTATAATTTTTTACTTTTCTAATTTTTCTTGACGGGACGAATTAAAAAACTCAAAAAGTAAGGCGCAAAACTAATATACGTAAAAAAAAAAAATTGATTTAAAGCGGAACTTGATTTTACGACGAAGGAATTGATGAGATGCAGTCTAAAAGTGGGACCCTCGTACTCTTGCTTTTCTGTGTTAAAATTTGAGGAAACTTGTAGGGGATAATTTCGTCATTTACTTTTCGCATTTATCATTTCATTCGAAGTTGAGTCCGTACAAATTTGGAGGAACTGAGCCAAGTCAGAAAGACTCAGAATGTGAGCCTACACGCGCGCGTGTTCCCCACTCCTGACAACCCACGAGGTTGTCTCTAGCATTTGCCTTTTGTAATTTGCCGGAACTTGGATTCGATGAGACCCGGCCCGCCTCCGCCCACCCGTAATTAGGTCCAAAGTTTTTAGTTGCCTTCGGTGTTGATCTTACGTAGAGTTGGGCAACGGACACGAAACACGACACAAACCAGACACGAAGTTAGCCGGTTAGGGTTGAGTATTTCTGACACGAAACACGAAAATTACATGACTCGAGAACACGAATTCTGAATGGGTCGAGTTTGGGTTGAACATGCGAGATATGAAATTGACACGACCAACACAAAATTTTTTTTTTTGTTTTGATCGGCAATAGAATTTTATTAACTCGACAAAGGGTTTATCGGGAAGACCAATCTCTAGATACAAGGAAAACTTGAATCATAGAGAGGGCCGTAAAAAAAAAATAATACATCAACGATAGATTGAAAGAAACCATTAGGTTAATCAGTGGATGCATCCGAAAGCCATACTCAAAGCCAAACCAAATCCAAATACAACAGCAAATGTCTTCAAGGAGCACAAAAGCGATCACATCCGAAAGGAATATAGCAGCAAAATCCAATTGGCATCAACAGCACTAGTACCATTCGAGGTAGGAAGAAATATGAAGAATCTACCCCAACCAATAACAAGCAGAATTTGGAACTTTATGCGAATTCAGCAACACCAAACAGCAGCCCCTCAACATCATGTGAAACTCATCAGAAAAAATTCCAAATATACCAGCAAATGAAACACCGGCAGCAAAAAGATAAAGTACCCTCTTAGCAAATGAAACACGACCAACACAATTACTAATCTGCGTCACCCATTAACACGATATATATATATATATGGCATATCTGTAATTCTATATAGAGTTGGGCAACAGACACGATAACATGACATGAACCGAACACGAAATTAACGGATTAGGGTTGAGCATTTCTGAATGACACGACTCGAGAAACACGAATTCTAAATTGGTCGGGTTCGGTCGTTTGTGACACGAACCCGACTGACATGACACGAACACGATCTGACACGACCTGTTACCCATGTCTATCTTACGTGATCGATTACTATAACGTCTACGTACAATGTCATAAACCATTATTGTCAAAGGATGAAATGTTCAATTGGAGAAAAAAGAGGGTACGTTTTTTTTCCCTACTCAGGAGATGTGTAACATATTCCTAAGGCCTAAGGGTATGGTGAAAGGTACCGCTAAGCGATATATGAGTGTGGCAAATCCAAAGAGCATCAATCATGACACAAAATAATTGCGCTCCTGACGAGAATCGAATACTCACTTTTCATATAGAATAGGTGAAGAAGTGCCATTAAACTACAAATCCGTTGAAAAAAAGGGTACGTATATACGTTGATGGGCAAATAATTGACACAATTACTTTACGTGATTCGGAAGGTTTTTAGGATTATGTGTGATGTCAGTTCCATCTTCTAATTAATGTTATTTAATTTGCCGACCATATTTCGTGCAATCTCTAATTTTTTACTTTCGAGTCGGGTTCAAAAATCTGGAGTATTACGAAAAGACGTTCCATACCTTGGGCCGCGGCCACTGCAAGTTAAAATTTGTTCGGTCGTTAATTTAAAAGCTTTCGGAATTAATTAAGGTACACATATTCTAGTCCGAACATGCACCCGATTAAAAGAATCAGTCCTATTCAAAAAGGGGTGATTATAATATCATGGATCAATTTCTCGATTTCATTCTAAAATAAAGTACCCGTCATTTAATTAAAAATAAAATTACTCCCGAAGAACTACACAGTGCGAAATCATGATAAATTGCTTTTTGTTAAATTAACGAGGTTTGATACGGTACATGAAAACTAAAACATGAAAGTGTCCATGAAACAAAATTGAAGGTCTCAGATTCACGGTACCCTTCAATTTTGTTTCATAGACACTTTCAAGTTTTTCAACAATTTTATAAATTAACACGAAGCCCATAGGATTGAAGGAAATTACAGAACGCAAGAAAAACTTTCATTATCGCCAACATTTTGTCAAAAAAATTAATTAGTAGGATGAATGTGCAGGGGGCCGAAATTTCCCTCAGTTCATAAGGTTTAAGTGGGGTACCATCATATATCGGAAGGACCATAAGGTGTTATATTTGTTCCTATTTTTGGAACTTTTATTTAGGGAAAATTACAGTAAGCCCCCTTCAACTATACCTCGGTAACGAGTTGCCCCCTTCATCGTTTAACTGGGACACTTAACCCCCTTCATCTTTTATGGCGTGACACTTACCCTCCTGCCGTTAGTGAGCCGTTAACGGAATTGCTGAAATTACCAATTTACCATCTTTAGGCTATTTTTGTTTCGCGCATAACTTTTCGTAGGAAACTCTGTTTCAGCCCGTTCTTTTTTCAGAACTCTTGTTTTTCCCTCTATTTTATGGGTCTATAATAATTTTAGTATGGTTACTTTTCGTTTTCTAAGGTTAGGTTGTATCTCGAGTCTAACCTCAAATTCTCCCAACTGTCACAAAAAGTGCCATCTACCAGCCTTTTACTTTTTTTTATTCTCTTTTTCTGTGAACCTATAGGACACTAGCTGCCATATTTCTGAAAATGTCAATTTTAACCCGCGTGGGCCGAAAAATATCCCAACCTATTTTCTTGTTATTTTTTCGTTATTTAATTAATACTAATGTTTATATTCGGTATCTTTTTTCTTTCTTATTTATTTAAAATTATTTTAGTGTTCCAATTTTCAATCCTTTGTCGTTATTAAATTTTAACTCTGTGGCCCACTTTTAGACTGCATCTCATCAATTTTCGTCGTAAAATCAAGTTCCGCTTGAAATCAAATTATTTTTTTACGTATATTAGTTTTGCGCCTTACTTTTTGAGTTTTTTAATTCGTCCCGTCAAGAAAAATTAGAAAAATAAAAAATTATAGCTTTTACCAATTTTTTTAAGATAAAGCCAGTTTTTTTGACCTTTATCTAGAATATTTTCAAAAAAAATATGATAAATGTCATAATTTTTTACTTTAATAATTTGTCTTGACAAAACGAAATGAAAAACAAAAAAGTGAAGCGCAAATCGAACAAATGCAAAAAAAAATTGAATAAAGATAAAAATAAGTAAAAGTCCAAAAACTGTAAAAAGTGCTTAGTGGAATGCCACTTAAATCCCTCTCAAGGCCTCATGGGCCACGACACAATTTAAGTTTTCATTCAGAATTTAGGATCCTAAATTTTGACTCTAGAACTCTCGTTGAATAGCCTTAAGAAAGTCTTAGAATCAAATATCTATTAGGGCTAATCAATAAGAGCCACAGAGATAAAATTTAATTATGATCATTTAGGATAAAATAATCGAAAAAATTAAAATCTTTCCACCGATTCAAATGGATTGAAATTTGGAACACTTAATTTTTTTTAACCTTTTCAAACAGTTTATATATTTAAAAATATAGTTAAAAAAATTAAATGTTCTAAATTTCAATCCGTTTGAACCAGTGGAAAGATTTTAGTTTCCTTATCATTCTATTCTAAAAGACCACAATTAAATTTTGACTTTAAGGCTTTCATTGATTAGTCCTAAGAGAGATTTGATTCTACGAGTTGAAAAATTCATTATGTCCATTAAAGATAAAATGATAAAGAAAACAAGATCTTTCCACCAATTCAACCGGATTGAAAATTGGAACACTAAAATAATTTTAAATAAATAAGAAAGAAAAAAGATACCGAATATAAACATTAGTATTAATTAAATAACGAAAAAATAACAAGAAAATAGGTTGGGATATTTTTCGGCCCACGCTGGTTAAAATTGACATTTTCAGAAATATGGCAGCTAGTGTCCCATAGGTTCACAGAAAAAGAGAATAAAAAAAAAGTAAAAGGCTGGTAGATGGCATTTTTCGTGACAGTTGGGAGAATTTGATGTTAGACTCGAGATACAACCTAACCTTAAAAAGCATAAAGTAACCATACTAAAATTATTATAGACTCATAAAATAGAGGAAAAAACAAGAGTTCTGAAAAAAGAACGGGCTGAAACAGAGTTTCCTACGAAAAGTTATGAGCGAAACAAAAAGAGCCTAAAGAGGGTAAATTGGTAATTTCAGCAATTCCGTTAACGGGTCACTAACGGCAGGGGGTTAAGTGTCACGCCATAAAAGATGAAGGGGGTTAAGTGTCCGAGTTAAACGATGAAGGGGGCAACTCGTTATCGAGGTAAAGTTGAAGGGGGCTTACTGTAATTTCCCCTTTTATTTATTATTGTGCCAAAACCACATCAATACAACCGAATGATTTCAACAAGAAAAGTATTATCCCACAAGTATTGGCCGAACATTTGTCTTAAAGTACGTTCGGCGGTTCTTATTATCGTTCGGCGGTTCTTATTATCGTTCGGGAGTTCTTATTATCGTTCGGCGGTTCTTATTATCGCTCGGCAGTTCTTATTATCGTTCGGCGGTTTTTATTATCGCTCGGCAGCTCTTTGTATCGTTCGGCAGTTATTATTGTCGTTCGGCAATTCTTCCTATCGCTCGGCAGCTCTTTGACCGCTGGAAGGTTCTTTATGTTGTTCGGAGTACTTCACTAGCTCAACAGACATCTTTATCGTTCGGTAAAATATACGGTCGCTCGCTATTGCTCGGAATGTACTGCTATTACTCGGTACGTGGACGTGGCAAGTTGTGACCTTCTAGAAGTTTCTAGAAGCTTCCTTTGCACTTTCTACCTAACTTACTCCTTAAGTCTCCTAACTTTCCATTTATAGAACCTTTCTACTAATAGCCTTTACTTAGTCATTAAGTTTCATTCACTTTTCTCTATATAAGCAAGACTCTCCCCCTCACCTAAGGTACACAACTCTCCTCTCCTACATAAACGGCTTATATTCTCTGCTTTATGTCTCAATTTATCTTCCCCGGGTACTAACTAGCTCGTTGGAGGCTCTACCCGGAGGAACCCCCCTCCGGTTTGCAGGTATGATGTACTGTTCCAACGATGGGATTAAACAGGAGCTATGCTACGGATCAAATCATGGAAGAACGTCGAAGTCGGATTTTCACGCCCCCACAGAATGCAACATCTATCTTCACACAGGGCAATTGTTGGGTACTCTAGGAGCACCGTGTGTTATTTCTCGTAAATAAAAATCACTGCTCCACAATGTAGATCACTCCTTATCTTTCAATTACCCAAAAAAAAGGTTGCTAATGCTCGTACTGATACGTATCATATACTATTTTGCTCCTACATAAATATGTGCCAGTATGTACCACGTACACAACGCTAAATGGTATTCCGGAAAGTTTGAATAATTACTTGTTTCACACGATACCTTGAGGAAATTAATGGTGTGATGTGCATGCAGCGTCGACGTGGTAATTTAACACCCTAGCTATAATTGTTTTGGAGGTTTGACTTTGCAACTTTTTAAAATCGGGGGACGCCGCCATGCAATTTTTAGGTTGTTCAGCTAGCTTGTACCACTCTATATACTATATAGCCTGAAAAAAATTTCTTTACGGTTGTTCAACCGTAAAGAAGTTACCGAGCTCAATTGCGATCGTTCAAAGTGTTTTTGGATGATCCGGATGTTAATGAAACTTTTTCGGAGAAGAATTAATCGTGACCGGTCATAATTAAAAACGAATCTCAGCTATTAATTACACGAATAGACGACTGAGATTGTGCCGCTCCGTGAATATCCCATGAAAAAGACTATCTCATATATCCTCCATTTTTTTTGAAAGGCAATATATATAGCCTCCATGGGGACCAACCGATTCATTTCTAGGCTACATTTACATCTTCTTTCATTATTGTCAGTCCAAGGGCGGAGCCAGTAAGAGTAAGGTGGGTGGCCGACCCCGCTGCCTCCCAAATTTTTTTAGAGATTGGTATAATTTTCACCTAATTTTTACTCATTTGATCATCCTTTAAAATTCATTTTTGCCCCAACCCATATATAAGGGTTTTGTACTTAGGAAAAAGAGGAGTCAAAATAGAATTTCCACCCACAAAAATTTTCAAAACGTCGTTCTCGCTCTCGAGGTCAATTGTGAATCGAATCTGTATTTTGTTATTAATATATATTTAGTTATTTACTTTTTGATTAACTTGTTAATTTGATTGTTCCTTTCAAATAGCAACTAGAAAAAGTGAATCATACATTGTTTAAATTTTTGACCCCACTAAACGAAAATCTTGACTCTGCCCCTGATTGTCACCCCAACTTGGTTGTACATTTCATCAAAGTCCACTTTGAGATAAGTTCACCCCATATATCTAGATCATGATGCCCATTTTGGACTTTACAAATGTGACCTTTTATACTCCCTCCGTCCATTTTTAAATGTCCTACTTCGTAACTTCAACTTATTAAAAAGATATCATCATTATACCTTTCACATCGACTTTTTCCTCTACTTTCCCTACTTACCCATCATCATTACACTTTTACTCACTAACTTTTCAAAATGGAATCTACTTTTAGGGACAAAATAGACAATACACCAACTTTTACCCACTAACTTTACAAAATGGACACTTATTAAAGGACAGTCCAAAATGAAATATTGGACTCTAAATAAGGGACGGAGGGAGTATAACATTTAGACATCGAAAAGATGCAAGTTCCAAAAATTTCAACGCGTGAAATTATTTGGAAATTTATCAGTAAATTTTAAAATTCGAGAGCTTTGGGAATATCAATTTGTAGTGATCAAGTCGCCTATCGCCCCTTCGATCGATCACCTTATTGATTTGTTGTGCTTTCTTCTTTGTCAATATCTGACGACCTTTGGCCCATACTAAGTCACACTCGATAATAACATGCAATAAGACTCTGTCAAAACGTAAACATCCCAATAAGATGTGCCTTCACCACTCGGGCAATTTGATCTCTTTTGTCGAAATTGCAACTTGAACTTCGATTGATGTGCTAGTTCCAGGCAGGTCAACTAGAGGGCAATTTGGTCATGGTCTGTTTCCTAAAACTACAAAGATAGATAATGGGACCCTGGAAATCAAGACTTATGGCCGGCCTTGTCATTTAGTAAGAATAATAAGATTGGTGCACTGGATTCAGCAGGAGCAGTTATATGGTACTTATGTATGACAATAATGTCTCCTAAATCTTAAGGACGCACCCCCCACATTGCAACTAGGCGCCCTTAAGGTCCAACACCAAAGACTTTTTGCAACCATCAAAACATGTTCTAGTGGAGATTTTCTTTTGTAGATCGATAATAAAATAAAATAAAAAACATGTGCATATATACGTAGGGAAGCGACTTTTTTTGCTATAATTTGGCCCTTGTGGTTGGTGAGGATGACTTTGTGTTCAATAATTAATGTTTCGACAGAAGTAGGGGAAGTAGGTAAGTTGATAAAAACCAAAGTTGCGATGTTGATTAAGGTGAAGTTTGATATTAACATATACACAATGGAGGATTTTAAGGGCTTCCTTGATGGAATTAGAAAGGTGAAAGTGTAGTGTATGACTAAGTAGTGGTTCCATCCAACTCTCTGTTGGATGTTTGTTTTGTTCTTCTTTTGTTTAACCTTGTAAGCATTGTGTACGTGCTCTCGATGTTCCCCTTGTTGTACTCCTTTCAAGTTTTATAAAACGTTTCATTTGTTGAGCAAAAAAAAATATACGTAGGCATGCATTTACTTGCTTGGGTTCCACCCACACCCACAAATATTAAGGGGTTGTTTGGCCTTATAAGCCAAATGACTTATTTTTTTGTCCTCATTCAAATTTTCTTTGTATTTATTAGTTTTTTGTCAATTTTTTTTGAGGATTATTGCTTCGTCGTGAAGAGAGAAATCTAAAAAAGTAAAAAAATTACGATCGAAACCCGTTTTTTTATTAAAAACAAAAATAAGTCAATTTTGTCGTCTTAATTCAAAAAAAAAAAAAACGGTGGGTGAGCTTGTGTTTAACAATGCTACAACAAGTATTAGGGAGGTGGGTGAGCTTGTGAAGACTAGAGTGGCTATGTGGATGAAGTCTAAGTTTGAGATTAAAATATATACGGTGGAAGAGTTTAAGGGTTATTTGGATGAAATTTGAAAACTAAGGATTTAGTAGCGGTTCAGGTGGTGTAACGTCCAACTTTTTGTTGGATAGTTGTTTTTGTGTACTTGATCTCTCGATGTACCTCTTCGACTTAATAAAAGTTTCGTTTGCCGAGAAAAAAAAATTAAAATTGGGGGTCCCTAATCTTAAAAATATTTTTTGAGCCCAAGACGCAAGCCTTCTTCGCCTCCCCTCACGGACGGGCGTGCAGACGATGTATATGAATCGGAATCTGGGGAATGAGGATTCTCGCTAGCTAGAGAAATATTTTACAAAACTATTACTAGAATATTGGAAAACACATGCGAATTGAAAAAAAGAGGGTTGACTGATCGCTATAACTTCAAAATTTTGAAATTAGTCGATGTTGGATTAAGTTGACGTAGATACTCAGTTATAAAAAAAAAAAAAAAAAAAAACCAATCGATTGTAAAGCATGCACTAATTCATCACTTCGATTAGAAAAACTGTATCACAATATATGCATTTTTAACAGCTTCCTATACATACATATGTTGGGTACAACAGATCATAATTAAGCTAGGTAGCTATAGCCTGAACTACATAGACTACAATATGTTTTCTATACTTGAGAAGCACTTTAATCGATCCTACACAGTTAAAACTGATTCCTCTTTTTTTATAGTAACTCGGTATCCGGCCCAATAATCCCAGTAACCATTTTATTGTACACTAGTAGAGATCCCGATTAAAGCTGGGACAAACTGTTTATATATGAATGAGTTAATAAAACTTAGGAATAAAACTGATTCATCTTGAGCAATCTCGACGGAGTAAGAAGCCCATACCCATAATTGGACCCGTAAACCTTAGCCATGTTCCCATTTCTCCCCACCCTCCGACCCGGCGCAAACGGGCTGCACGACCCGTGCGCAAACCCCCAACGGGGCACAATCTCCTCCTCTTTGCCGTCCATCTCGGCCAACAGTTTACAGAACAAGTCGACGTCGCACGGCAACAGCAGCGGACCCTCGCTGCTGTACCCGTACTCCTCCTCGGCATCATCCAGCAGCATTTTGAACAGCGGGTGGTTGGCGTAATTGGTCTTGATCACGAACCGCTGCTTCTCCGGCCCCACGTAGACCGAGAAACACCCCTCTGGCGCCGCCCGATCATTCCGGCGGCTCTTGCTCTTCGTGAAGGTACCCGTACTACTTGTGGATCTTTCGCGCGGGAGCGATAGGCACCGGTCCCACGTCTTAAGGAGCAAGTTCTTCTTTCCCTTTCCCTTGGCCTTGTCCGAATCCATCTTAGAAGTTCGGGGAAAAAAAATTGAAAGAATTTTGGTCCTCCGGGTATTCTGAGTTCAGAACTTATCAACCTCTATCGTAAGCCAAGTTGAGCGTGGACCTCACTCTTGGTCTTGTTGTACTATTGCTCATACCTAAATGAAACTTTGATAAATGAATCGTTATGTGAGAGAGGAATATGGGATGAGAAGAGAGTGGGGATTTGAGAGTGGGATTTAAGAAGGGGGTTTGTGAGATGAAGCCTTGAGAGAGAGAGAGAGAGAGAGAGAGAGAGAGAGTTGCGAGGTGATTTCTTATCTGGGTTAAGTTCTGAGGTGACACTAATATATACTCCCTCCGTCCCATATTATTTGGACTTTTTCGATATTTGTGTCAGTTTTCAATCGCTTATATCTTCCAACATGAATCTCCAACAATATGCAATATGGATCTTGTTTGATAGTTCTCATTTAAAACTATAATACAAAGTTTTCAAAATTATAAAAAATATCATAAATTTGGAGATATAAGAGTTTAAAAAATGGTACGAATATCGAAAAAGTCCAAACAATATGGGACGGAGGGAGTAGGCTCGTACCCACATAGATGCTATTCAGAGCAGCTTACGCATAACTCAACTGATTTTTGAGAGGTCGATCATATCATCTTCTAGTGGGTATAATGAAATTCGGGGCAAAACCCGTACGCACTAACCACGCACAACAATTGGTAACACCTAAGATGTGCAGAAGAAAATTATCCCGTAAGTCTCGTGTCTTGACCAATAGGCTCGTTAATGGGTTTGTATCATCCAGATACTCTCGATAATTTAGCATTTTTGTCAATGCCACAAGAGTTTGAAAAAAAAAAATTCATAAAAGCGTTTTGTAGTACTCCCTGGGCGTGGACAAAGAGTAGTTCTAAGACCACACCCAAACACATATTCAAATACACACCCATATATACAAGTGTGTGGGCTCCACAAACACTAGAGTGTGGAGTATGTGTGGAGCCCATACACTTGCGTGTGTGGGTGTGCAAAATGGGTGTGGTTGTAGAATTATTGTAACAAAGGCTACTTCATTGTGGGCTCCACACACACTAGAGTGTGCAGTATGTGTGGAGCCCACACACTTGCGTGTGTGGGTGTGCAAAATGGGTGTGGTTGTAGATTTATTGTAACAAGTGTGATGAGCACTCAATATTGTAGATATTTGGTGCGACTAGTCCCGTAGTATGTTGGTTAACTTGCGTTTATTTAGCTTTTATAGTGATATCGCACGGAAGGTGTGTTTTTGGTTATTTCAGGTAATTCGTATAAATAAGGCGCGTTTGAACGCCAAGGAATGCTCCGGGCGCAACCAAGTACTCAAGGCCACATGCCACCCCATGTGGTGCTCGAAAGATGGTTTGGAGGTTGCTTGGGTCGCCCAAGGGTCAATAGAATTGAAGGAGAAGTGATGATTTTACCAAAGCTACTCATCTTCCGACGTGCTGAGGGTAGAATTGTCATAACTTTTGGTGTACAAAGTACTTTTGATCCAAACCACTTGGGTTAGAAAGTAGACTCAACGAGCTTTTCAACGGTCCAAAGAACGCCTAAATCCGAGTTCGGGAGTGTCCGGAGCGAGCCCGCGAAGTTGTCCAAAAAAGCTGTCAAGCTTGTACCAGTACTGGGAATTCCCAGTACCGGTTCATGCTGTCCAGAGTTCACTTTTTTCAGAGTTTTTGAAGACATGAACCGGTACTGGGAATTGGCTGTACCGGTTCATACTGCAAAACTGAGCTACGTTTTTGCTACTTTCTCTACCTTCCATTTATGGAAAGTTTCCACTTGTGGAATGTTTTTGGGATATTTTGGGGACTTTTTGGTCCTTTGTAACTTAACTTTAGTTGCCTATAAATAGGCTTATATGCCATATATGGTAAGGATGGGCCATTAGTTAGATTTTAGGCCTTAGTCTTTCTTCTCTCTTGGATTTTCCTCCATTGTTGTTCTTCAAGCTTTTCTAGTTATTTCCTTCAATAATTCAAGTAAGTATTTGTCTTATGTTAATTTCTCGTTTATTAATGTTGTAGCTACTCTTTAGATCTTTGCATAAATCAAGTTTATTTACGTTTTTATCGGTTAAATCTTTCGTTCCATTTTCTTACCATGTCTAGTCTTTTAGCTATGGTTGAGTAGTCTTTTGGCTAAGTCTTGGGCTAATCTTTTCCAATGACTTAAGTTGTTATTTGGTTCTCGAACCTTCGGGCTTAAAATCATGGTTTTCGGAAATGAATTAATCTAGCCATTTTGGTCTAAGCGAGGGGTGTTAACTCCTTGGTATGTTGTTTAGTCAAGCGGTCTTGGCAAGCGGCATATTGAGGGCTCGTGGCCTCCTACGTGTTAGATACATTAGCAAAAATAGGTTGGTTTAGTCCCGATAAATCACATCTTTTGATAAACGTAGTCGTTAAAGCTAAATCTTCCGGGCGTGAGCACGCGGTCGTGACTCTCGCTTGAGTTATATTGAGAACCGGTAGCGCCTTTGTCAAGGGATGGATAATCCCTAGACTTGCCTCTTTTAAGTTAATTAAGCTCATTTCTAGTCTTTTCCTTAGTTTTCACTTTTAAATGGAAAATCAAGTTGGCCGTCTTGAACGCCGGATTCCACCATATAAAACCTATAATCCAAACTAACTATATTTCGATTCTCTGTGGGTACGATCCCGGACTTCCGGATATTATGCTATCGACGACCTAGCCCTACGCTTGGGGTGTCTCAACCTTATTTGAAGGCGAGGTTCGGAGGCTAAGCAAAGGGCCACTTCATTGCGAATTCGACGCCTGAGGTAGAGGAAACAACTAACGGATAAATAATTTTTTTATTTATTTAATTTTTAATCTGATAAATAATTTTATTTCACCAAATGAATAATTTCACTAGTAATTATTAGTAATAAGGATTGGATAAATTATATCATGCTTTCTTATGGTATAGTATATTCGACATTATTTTTTGGATAGGCAAGCATCTTCCGCACTTTGTGTTATCATATATTTGAGTGTCTAATCCAGACAGTAAATATATTAATCAAATAGTAAATATTTACTCCAATACTATAGGAATAGGGATTAGAGATCATTGTTTGGCTAGACATTGAATAAGAAGTGTGATAAATAGTCAACCCATAATAATTGGGAATGGGAGATGCTGGCAATTGTAGATCGCGGTTATGTGCAGAGCGGCAGATCCGGCCGCAGATTCGGCTGCTCGTCTCGACAATCGACAGTTTAGATATTAACCTAGTAATGAATAGTTCAAATTTGCATGCGGTTAAATTTGATCCGAACCGTCTGTGTCGATCGCTCTGCACCCCTCAGTAGGGAGTTGTCAAGCAGCATTCCCGGATCGCATAGTCTAATTTGAGAAAAAGAAGACTAAAGTTGGATGGGTGATACCCAAATACGGAAGTGTAATTGCACATAAACGAAAGAACATCCAAATTATTTTAAAATAGGCCGATCCAGAGGATATAATATTATAATCCCTCAACAAAGCTTGACCTTTACTTAAGGAGGGAGGTACAACAATTTTGTTTTATGTCTGGTCGAGTTTACGTGCGCTTCGATCAACTAATCTTTAAAGGATTAATCTGACAATTTACTTGTGGGGTCCATTTAAAATTGGAGCAAAGCCCCGTTCGGACTAAAGTACTCATAAGAGCATAACATGTTAAAATCTCCACTTTATAATTATATAAATTTTTTAGTTAGATGTTAACCTCTCTTTTTTTTTATGGTAAATAACGAAATTTCATAAACAAAATGTAACAAAGTCTGGGATGCTTAGCTCCTACAATATCACTACACAACTGTTCCAACATAAAGGAAAACGTGGTATACTGAGAAGTTATTTAGTGGACTTGAAGTACCATGTGATGTATTTCACATGATAATTCTTATTATATCGAGCTCTGCGACAAATATTCGTGCGGTAAACATGGTATATGGAGGCCCGATTCGGAAAAATAAAGGACATACAAATAGAAATGATGAGGCTAAAACAAGTTGTGCATGTAATTTGACTAGAGCTCGATCTAATACTAATAGAAATGATGAGGCTTCATGTACGTATGGGCGTTGGACTGATGAGGCCGCCCACAATTTGGTGTGGCTAAAACGTTGATCACACATATGTAAATTTCCAGGAAGTCTCTAAAGTGTGGTTAAGTCATAAGTGACATGTCTGCGCCGTGAGTTTTTGATGAAAAAAATGTTCAGTTTGCTTGCATCTAACATTTGTTTGTGAACGCCGAGAGCTCGGTCTGGTCGTCATGGTCTGAAACTTAATTATTAGTGGTTACTCCTGGTCGGTCTCTTAAGGTTTCAGGTTTGAAATCTTTCGGGTGTTATTAACTCCTTTGTAGCTACTTCATATGGAGCTTTACTCTAGTTTTAGTTGGACTCTCTCAAGTGGACGATGGAATTGAGGCCTAGAATTAATCGAAATACGCATAAGCTGACCGGGCCACATGAGTTATGAAAGAAACATTTGTTTGTGATTCGTAATCATACATGCCCTGAGGATATGGGGCGTCGGGTTAAGTTAATCCAGTGGCGGCTTTATGTATGGGGAAACATAACCCAATTAATACAAAACGAGGCAATTTTAGTAGTTTGTTGTGTTTATAAATTGACCCACTAGTGTTTTGGAATTTAGCATTTGAACCCAAGAATATTCATATTGTACTCAAATCGTTAATTCAAAATCAACCACCCATTACATATTTTGTTTTACTATAGACGATGCTAATCTAAATAAGCAACTAGTGTTCATGAGTCTAGCTATTTGGTTGTAAAATTATGGGCCTAAAATTATTATTCACGATGCAAGTGACTATAATAATTAAAAAGGAAAAATCAACTCTAAACTATATGTAAAGTAAACAGCTAAACCGAATAGAAGATGAGCACATGGTTGATATATTTGTTTGGTAATATATGTTAACATAACTTTTTGGTTAACGTAACTTTTGATAGCGTACTTGTAGTTATAGTGAAGCAATCATGCAATTTCAAAATACAAGAATTCGTGAGATCAATTTATAG
Organism: Rhododendron mucronatum var. ripense; assembly: GCA_019656295.1. Classification (NCBI taxonomy): domain Eukaryota; kingdom Viridiplantae; phylum Streptophyta; class Magnoliopsida; order Ericales; family Ericaceae; genus Rhododendron; species Rhododendron mucronatum. The sequence goes on from BPLT01000019.1 coordinate 2,789,742, forward strand.
GCTTTATCATTCTAATTTTTGGATCCACCAGTGAATTAATCCACCGATTGGTCAAGTACGTGGAGGACGTGTGATTTTCATTCTACAATTTCTCAAAAAAAAAAAAAAATTTGGGGTTCGGATGATTAAGGTAATAATTATGTGTTAATTAATAACTCTTAGGGGTTAAAGTAGTATTATTTTTCGCATATACGCCAATTTTTACTTCTAAGAGTAATTTGCCGGATTTTTTTTTTGGTAACGTCTGCGTACTGTGGAGTGATGTCACAAACCTTTGTTGTCAAAGGACAAACAATTCGATTGGAGAAAAAAGAGGGTACTCTTTTTTTTTTTTTTTTTTTTTCGCTCAATAGATATCCAGCATTCTCCTAAGGACTAAGGGTTATTACTAAGTGCCATACGGTCGCGGGTGGGACAAATAAAAAAGGATCAACCACTGCACCAAACACTCGCGTTTCTAGTAAGAATCGAATCTTCACTTTTTTGTGAAAGGGGTGATGAAATGTCATTGGACTACAAGTCCTTTGAAAAAAAAAGAGGGTGCATTGACGAGCATATAATCGAAACAATTACTTACGTGATTCATAAGGTTTTAGGATTATGTGTGATGTCAGTTCCATCTTCTAATGTTATTTAATTTGCTGACCATATTTCGTGCGATCTCTAACATTATCACTAACATTTTGTTAAAGAAATTTATTAGTGGGATGAATGTGACTATTGATTGGATACTCTAGGAGTACCATATGTTATTTTTCGTAAATAAAAATCACGTACCACATAACGTGGATCGCTCTTTATCTTCTGACCACTCAATAAAAACGGTTGATATATAATGTCCATACCATATCCTAATCTATTTTCTACATGAATATCCGGTAGTACCACGTACACAACGCTAAGCGCTGAGAACTTTGAATAATTACTTGTTTCACACGACACCACACCTTGAGAGGGAAATGGTGTGATGTGCATGCAGCATTGACGTGGTAATTTAATTCACCCTTATAATTGTTTTGGAGGGTTCACTTTTGCACTTTTTCAACTCTCAAAGACAATCATGGATAGGGATGACATGCATGATGCATGCAATTAATTTTTATGGCCCGTTTGGATGGGATATTAATTGTAAAGGAGTGTTGTGATCTCCCCCCTTTTAACACCTGGGGCCAAGCCCAATACCGCGTTTGGCAGTAAAAAATGGAGGGGGTATATCCTTAGCCCGGCTTCCACAACACTTCCTAATACCCCCGAGGGGGTGTTAGCCATGGGCAGGGTTCAACCTGTTATTGTGGAATCCCCCTAATCCCCCTCCATTTTGGATGATTGTACCCCTCGTAATCCTCCTTCCCAACCTCAGGTACCCATTTCTTGAGCAAAAGCAAAAAAATTAATTGTTTCAAATTTCAATCTGTTAGAATGGGTGAGAAGATTTTATTTTTCTGATCATTTAATTTTAAAGGGTCATAATTAAATTTTGACTATATGGCTCTCGTTGATTAGCCCTAAGAAAGTCGTAGAACCAAATATCTGTTAGGGCTAATCAATGAGAGCCATAGACTCAAAATTTAATTATGACTATTTAGGATAAAATGATCAGAAAACTAAAATCTTTCTATCAGTTCAAACGGATTGAAATTTAAAACACTTAATTTTTCAACTTACAGTTTATATATTACAAAATATAGTTAAAAAGTTTATATATTAAAAAATATGGTTAAAAAATTAAGTACTCTAAATTTCAATCCATTTGAATGGGTGGGGAGACTTTATTTTTCTAATCAGTTAATTCTAAAGGGTCATAATTAAATTTTGACTTTAGGACTCTCGTTGATTAATTAGTTTTAAGAAAATCGTACAACCAAATATCTTAGGATTAACCAACGAGAGTCATAGAGTCAAAATTTAACTATGACGCTTTAGAATTAAACGATCAAAAAAATAAAATCTTCTCACCCATTCAAACGGATTGAAATTCAAAATACTTAATTTTTTTTCTTAGCTTTCCCCCAAATTAAGCCATGCACTTTTTTCTTTTTTTCTTTTTTTTTTTTGTCCCTTGTAGCTCAAAAAAGCACGTATTTATTCTAATTACTATAATGAAACTAACAAATTTTGTCATAAAACACTGCATAAGGGCAAAAAAAATCATTTAACAGCTTTTTACATCAATCCCCCTCCCTTATACCCCCAATTAATCCTCCATCCAAATCAAGGACTATTTTATTCCCTCATTCTAATACCTCATCCAAACCAATTACTATTTAATACTCTCTCCATAAATATCACATCAATATAGATCATCCCATATTAACCAATACCCCCTACTATATAATCCTCATTCTTACATAATACCTCCAAATCTAATCCCGCATCCAAACGAGCCCTTAAGGTCCAATCCAACCCATTCATTTCTAGGCTATATATTTACATTTTCTTTCATTGTCACCCCAACTTGGTTGTACATTTCATAAAAAGTCCAATTTGAGATAAGTAGACCCCATCTAGATCATGATGTCCATTTCCCACTTTATAAATGTGAGCTTTTACAACATTTATGCTGTGCTTGGAACATTTTTTGAAAAAAAAATTTGAAAAAGTAGTGGGAGTAATAAGTGAAGAGAGATAGAGAGAGAAATAATTGGAAGTAAGGACAATCTTTTGAAAATTACTTTTCAAAATAAGAAGCAAACACAGCATTAGATATCGAAAAGATGCAAGTTCGAAAACTTCCAACGCGTGCAACTTTATTACTATATTATAATAATTATTTGGAAATTTATATTACTTAGTAAATTTCCAAATTCAAGGATTTTAAGAATATCAGTTTGTAGTGAGGTCGCCTATCGCCCCTTAGATCGATCGATTAATTGCCTTGTTGATTTCTTGCACTTTTTTCATTGTTTAACGACCTTTGGCCCGAACTAATTAAGTTGCACTGACACAATAATAACAATAAGACTCTGATCTAAACGTAAATCCTAGCTACTCCTATATAACTTCTTCAATGCCTTTTGCCTGAAAATTGCCTCTTTCTGAGCATAACTCCCAACTCCCACCCTAACAGTAATTGAACACTTCTGAATCGCAGGTGTGTTTGATTTGAATTACTATTAATTCTCCCAATATCCTCTGTTTTGGTTTCTGTTTCAGAATCAGTTTTCAAAAACTTCTTCTTTTTCTTGATGATGAAAACACATTTATTCGACCGATTTCGGTACGCGTTTTACAGAAATTTTCATTTGGAAAAAAACCCATTTCATGAAAACACCAAGAAAGTGTTTTCCAATCTTGGAAAACATTTTCGCTCTAATAGTAAATACAACACGAAAACAAAGAGTGTTGTTGCTATGAAAGACACCTATCAGAATTACTCTCCTACATTTCCTCATGCACCAAACACATACTGATATTGATAGTCATTTTCTCTCCTACATTTCACTTACTCTCCCAATTCACTCAATTTTTTTTCCTTTCTTTTACACAGGCTAGGGAACTTAAAGGAGTTAATTCCTTCCAATGGAGAATGGTGGTCATACAAAGTTTGAACTTACCGTAAAGCAAGGAGTGCCAACTCTAGTTCCTCCGGCAGAGGAGACCAAAAAGGGCCTTTACTTCCTCTCCAACCTTGACCAGAACATAGCGGTGATAGTTCGCACTATTTACTGCTTTAAATCAGAGGAGCAAGGCAATGAGAAAGCGGTGGAAGTGATCAAGGACGCTTTGTCGAAAGTTCTAGGTCACTATTACCCGCTTGCTGGACGGCTGACGATTAGTCCCGAGGGGAAGTTGATAGTGGATTGCACTGCGGAAGGTGCTGTTTTTGTTGAGGCAGAACCAAATTGTACAATGGAAGAGATAGGGGATAACACAAAGCCTGATCCTGTGACCCTTTGGAAGCTGGTTTATGACATCCCTGGAGCCAAAAATATACTTGAAATACCTCCTCTGGTGGCTCAGGTTTGTCTATTACTTGAATATTTTGACAGCCAATTCAATATCTATCCGGTTGCTATTTTCAAAAATACTTTTGCAGAACACTTTTCAATGAACTGTAAGTAAGACACTACCAGTAGCCAGTTTTGTGCAGAAATAGTTTTTGAGAATTCGGAAACATATTTTGATGTTTTCTGGAGAATGGGTTGATTCCAAAACAAGGCACACAAAAACTCCCCAAAACAAGCTCTCAGTGTATCCGGAAGATGAAAACGGAAAAAAAAAAAAAAAAAAAATCCAAACAGGATTAGTTGATGGCATAAAAAAATGGTTTGATTTTGAGCATGGTTCTAAATTTCAAGTGTTTCCAGACATTGTGGTGTTGTGGACTAGAGTCTTGAGTATCTTGACAGCAATTTTCATTGGGAAACTAATAAAAATATGCAAGTTGTGCTTGGATTATCAAATTTAACTGGTCTTTGCAGGGAAGTAGGTAGGCATACAGATATGGAAACGAAAACAAAATGGACAAATCGACTATTTTTCTAATTGCCTTAATAACTTAGTACTGACAACGTCGATAGTAATAATTTGGTAAATCTATTTCCAGGTGACTAAGTTCAAATGTGGAGGCTTTGTTCTTGGGCTATGCATGAACCACTGCATGTTTGATGGGCTTGGTGCCATGGAATTTGTGAACTCGTGGGGCGAAACCGCCAGAGGCCTACCTCTCAAGGTCCCTCCATTTCAAGACAGAACCATTCTCAAAGCCCGAAACCCACCAAAGATCGAATTCCCTCTCCAAGAATTTGCTGAGATCGATGACATATCAAACACTTCGGATCTCTACAAAGAAGAAATGCTTTACAGAACCTTCTGTTTTGACCCTGACAAGCTCGAACAACTCAAGGCCAAAGCAATGAAAGACGGGGCACTGACTAAGTGCACTTCATTTGAAGCCCTTTCTGGATTTGTATGGAGAGCCAGAAGCAAGGCTTTGAAAATGAAGCCGGATCAACCGACGAAGCTCCTATTTGCTGTCGATGGGCGAGCTAGATTTGACCCCCCAATCCCACAAGGTTATTTTGGCAATGGAATTGTTTTAACCAATTCTGTCTGTGCTGCAGGGGATTTAGTTGAGAACCCTCTGTCTTTCGCCGTAAAACTAGTCCAAGAGGCGGTTCAGTTAGTTACCGACGGTTATATGAGATCAGCTATAGACTATTTTGAGGCAACAAGGGCTAGGCCTTCTCTGGCTGCAACCCTTCTGATCACTACTTGGTCTAGATTATCTTTTCACACTACGGATTTCGGGTGGGGGGAGCCTATCTGATCGGGTCCCGTGGCCTTGCCTGAAAAGGAGGTGATTCTGTTTCTGTCTCATGGGAAAGAGAGGAAAAGTGTCAATGTGCTTCTCGGATTGCCAGCTCCGGCTATGGAAATCTTTGAACAGCTTGTGGAGATCTAGAAGCAGCAAAATTCGGTTTACAAAATTATTGTTACAATCATTGTGTTATTTTGTTTCTTTTCAGTCTATTTTATTGAGACCTTAAAAGGGTACTTCATGCCTGAAGATTCCAACAGAGGAGGGGAAAACAGTATGTTTAGAGCAATTCCATTTAATTGTGAGGGTGGATGGCTCTGTCAGGAACACAAGGGTAGAAGAGCTTGAAATCTATGTCTCCTGTTTGTAATTTTCATTGTTTATTTTATTTAGATGTATTTGAAGGTTTTATATTTTGGTTTATGGAATTCAATACCTGAACATTACAAGCATTGTTTAGCTTCTGGATCTTGAATGTGTGGAGGGGTTGGTAAGAGAAAAAGAAGCAAAAGATCCAACACAAATCTGAGATCCAAAAACAGCCTCAAAGTCAAGAGGAGTTGTTCCTAATTTGTATCCAATGAATATATGCTTGATACTTGTGATTTACTGATTTGTGAACCCCATGAGAAAACTTTGTGTGGTCTTGCTTTCTCGTATGAGTAGTGCTAGGGTTACAGATGTCAGGACACAAATGCGGACACATATTGCTTTCTCATAAGAGTAGTACTGGAGACACAGATGTCCGGACAAAAATACGAACACCTACGTGTTCGGACCTGGCCGATGCATATAAATCCAACAGACGTCGTACGATAGTATACACTTTCATGTCCAAAGCATTTTCCTTCTCATAAAACCTCACAATGAGTCCACAGCCCGTAACCCTTAGATCAATCTTGATCCACCCATTGAAGGCTCGTAGAACACAGAAACAAACTGGGATATCCAGTCCGAAATTCTGAAGTTACAGGAGTAGAAGAACACCAGAAAAAGCCTGCATTTTTTATCATAGAAATTGTTGCAACATTTTCCCAATTCTTCTAAATTGAGATGATCATTACCCTTGATTTAAAACAGAAAAAGATCATCACCCCAGTCCTTATTTTTTCGAGCAAATCCAAATCAGTGATTGCTTGACCTCTGGATTATGCATATATCCATTGGGGAAGCTAAGCATGAACACAGCCCTAAGCCTGTCAAATTTGAACACCTGAAGCAAAAAATGAAGATTGTATCTATCTGGTTCCTCTCATTTCGGTCATTCTGAATAAGAACTGCTCCATATGCCAAGGTTTTTTCAAAATAGCGACCCCTAGGGAACTTATTGGCCGCTACCAATCTTTTCTCCCTCTGATACTACTACTAAACCCTGGCTATACTGACAAGACTGATAAATTGCATATGCATCGACTGCTACATCCCGGTTCACGGGCGCTACTCGACCGCTGTAGCTGATTTAGTTTTCTCTCTAATCTAATAATAAAATAAGCATTGTCGGCTGGATGAACCTTAAGTAAAATATTAGAAGTACTATAATGTAATTAATTGAAGTCAACTGGAAATGGAGTTGATACCTGGTGAATCATACTGTATGTTCCAGAATCAATTTTGAGAACCGAAAAGAAAGCGTAAATTTTACTGACACCCTTGAGGTTCGCCTTAATGACAGGTACTCCTTCACATATAAGAGATAACAATGAATCTCCGGTGGTTTCAAAGTTCACTTCACTAACACCCAACCAACAAGTGTACGTCACGCGATGGAATTAGCCAAAGAGGGACTTATATTGACAAATTCACCTTCTTCTGTAGTTAGAATAATCAATGAAAACTCTTAATTTCTCATTTTTGATCCAAAAGTAATAAATTTGTCATTTCTGACAAAAAGGGTCCTTTCTATTAGTAAAAACAAAATTTATACATAAATTTGATATTTAAAAAAAAAAAAAAATCATATCAGCTCCTCCAATAGGTAAAAGAAAAATGTCATTCTGATTCAAAGTAATTGAGAGTTAATAGTTTTTATTTATTTATTAGAAATGGTGAATTTTTAAATATAAGTCGTATTTGGCTCATTCCATCGGGTGTTTAGACCGACAATTATTGATTGATGGTGTCGGTGAAATGCACATAAAAATTATACATGATTCATTTTTATTTCTCATTCTTGAGGGGTATTCATCATTAAAAACCTCAAGGGGAAACTTACCCTATATTAAATTAAATTATTCGAAATGGGTTTGTTATGATGAAATTTCTTCCTTTTATGTCCTCACACAGATACCCAGAAACGGAATATTTCTCCCCATAACAGTATTATTTTAACCTACCAAATTAATTTATACCACCAATTTCCAGCAAGTGTACGTTAAAGTCTAATTCATTGGGATTCGGAGTCCGTATCTCTAAATTGGGCAAAAACCCCCCAAAACGACGTAGTTTTGGGAGGCTGCATCCTGCAGTGCTTTCATCTCTCTGCAGGGACTCCGAATCCAATTCATTGAGATACTGCATTACTGCTTATCTGAAATTTAACAAGTTAAAAGAGTTGTAATTCATTGAGATACTCGGCCTTGTTCCACTAAGATTCTTAATCAAACAGATCATTCTCTCACAATATATCATCTTTAATTTAAAAAAGGCAAATTTCACTCAGACCCCATGAGGTTTCTGACAATGACAGAAGGTATATCTCAGTTTTGAAAATGACAGAAACATCCCCTATTTCACAGTTTGGGTTTCATTCTGTTAGTTCCTTTAGTGAAATGGACGGAAAATGAAATCTTCAATTTTATTTAGTTCTACAGCTATTCTAGGGCTCTTATTGAAAGTCCTAGAGCCAAAAATTAATTATGATCATTTAGGATAAAATGATTAAAAAAATAAAATCTTCGCACCGATTCAAACGGATTAAAATTTGAAGCATTTTAAATTTTGCTCTTCATTTGGTTTTAGGGCTTTCAATGAAGAGCAAATACTTAAGTGCTCCAAATTTCAATCCATTTGCATCGGTGCGAAGATCTTATTTTTATGATTATTTTATCCTAAAGTGTAATAATTATTTTTTGGTTCTAAGATTTTCAATGAGAGCCCTAAGATAGTTGTAAAACCAAACGAAGAGGAGATACTTAAGGGCTCAAATTTTCAATCCGTGTGAATCGGTGTGAAAATCTTATTTTTCTGATTATTTTATCTTAAAGGGTCATAATTAATTTTTCACTCTAGGACTTTCATTGAGAGCCCTAAGAAAACCATAGAACCAAATGAAGAGCAGATACTTAAGTGCTCAAATTTTTAATTCGTTTGAATAGGTGCGAAATTTTTTATTTTTTTATCATTTTATCCTAAATGGTCATAGTTAATTTTTGGCCCCAAGACTTTCAATGAGAGCCCTGAAAGAGTCATAGAACCAAATGAAGAGAAGATACTTAAGTGCTCCAATTTTAATCTGTTTGAATCGGTGCGAAAATCTTATTTTTCTGATCATTTTATTCTAAAGGGTCATAATTAATTTTTTGTTCTCGGATTTTCAACAAGAGTCCTAAGATAGCTATAGAACTAAATAAAATTGAAAATTTCATTTTCCGTACATTTCACTAATGGAACTAACAGAATAAAACCCAAACTGTGAAATAGGGGAGATTTCTGTCATTTTTAAAAACAGAGGGGTATCTTCTGTCATTGTCAGATACCTTAGGAGATCTGAGTGAAATTTGCCATTGAAAAAATAAATATTTATTTGAAATTTTTCTTAGCGTAACAGGGCCTAGATTTTCAACATACACCCTTTTTTTTTTTTTTTGGGTTGGTAAAATGACACTCCCTCTAACCTGTCCAAACTCTAAGGAGGCCACCAAATCATGTGGAAATGGTATTATAATTATCAACAGTAGGTGAGAGTCAAACAAATATGATATAGTTCATTATATTACCTGTTTAATTAATTAACACCACCAATTAATCTTCAAAATCAAGTTATAAAGAAATAGAGATCAAACTGAATAACATCAAGCTTTGCTGTTTTGTAATTGGCCACAATGGGAGATTCAAGCATGCCTTTGGAAATTAATGACCGCATGGGTTGGTCAAGTGGGAAGATGCATGAGATTTATATTTCGAACATGTAATTTCGATTTTTGCTGCGAGCAAAAAAACTAATTAGTCGATGGTTGACTGGTCACTAACTTCAAAATCCCGAAATTAGCCGATATGCGATTAAGTTGGCCTAAACACCCAATTATCAAAAAGAAAAGCAGCCGATTGTGAAGCATCCACTAATTCATCACTTCGATTAGAAAAACTGTATCACAATATATGCATTTTTAACAGTTTCCTTACATACATATGTTGGGTACAACAGGTCATAATTAAGCTAGCTAGCTAAAGCCTGAACTACATAGACTACAATATATTTTCTATACTTGAGAAACACTTTGATCGATCCTACGCAGTTAAAACTGATTTCTCTTTTTTTATAACTCGGTATCCAGCCCAATAAACCCACTAACCAGTAATCATTTTATCATACACTAGAAGAGATCCTGATTAAAACCGGGACAAACCGTTTTTATATGGATGACAGGATGAGTTAATAAAACTTAAAACTGATTCATCTTGAGCAATCTCGACGGAGTAAGAAGCCCATACCCATAATTAGACCCATAAACCTTAGCCATGTTCCCATTTCTCCCCACCCTCCGACCCGGCGCAAACGGGCTGCACGACCCGTGCGCAAACCCGCAACGGGGCACAATCTCCTCCTCTTTGCCGTCCATCTCGGCCAACACTTTACAGAACAAGTCGACGTCGCACGGCAACAGCAGCGGACCCTCGCTGCTGTACCCGTACTCCTCCTCGGCATCTTCCAGCAGCATTTTGAACAGCGGATGGTTGGCGTACTTGGTCTTGATCACGAACCGCTGCTTCTCCGGCCCCACGTAGACCGAAAAACACCCCTCCGGCGACGCCCGATCATTCTGGCGGCTCTTGCTCTTCGTGAAGGTACCCGTACTACTTTTGGATCTTTCGCGCGGGAGCGATCGGCACCGGTCCCACGTCTTGAGGAGCAAGTTCTTCTTTCCCTTGGCCTTGTCCGAATCCATCTTAGAAGTACGGGAAAAAAAAAAATTAAAAGAATTTCGGACCTCTGATACCGTTAGGTATTCTGAGTTCAGAACTTATCAACCTCTATCGTAAGCCAAGTTGAGCGTGGACCTCAGTCTTGGTCTTGGAGTACTATTGCTCATACCTAAATAAAACTTCGATAAATGAATCGTTATTTGAGAGAGAGGAATATGGGATGAGAAGAGAGTGGGGATTTGAGAGGGGGATTTACGAAGGGGGTTTGGTGAGATGAAGCCTTGAGAGAGAGAGAGAGAGAGAGAGAGAGAGAGATTACAGATAGAGAGATTACAGATAGAGTTGCGAGGTGGGTTCTTATCTGGGTTAAGTTCTGCGTACGAGAGGTGACACTCTTATATAGGCCCGACCCACATAGATACTCTTTCCACAAGTCATTGTATTCGGAGCAACTTACGCACAATTCAACTGATTTTTGAGAGGCCGATCATATTGTCTTGTAGCGGGATATAGTGGAATTCGGGGCAAAACCCGTACTTACTAACCACACGACAATTGGTAACACCTAAAATGCACAGAAGAAAAGTAACCCGCCCGTAAGTCTCGTGTCTTGACCAGTAGGCCCATTATTTTTTTTTGATCCGCAGTAGGCCCATTATTGGATTTGTATAAACTAGATACTCACTCAATAATTTAGCATTTTCGTCAACGCCACAAAAGTTCGAAAAAAAAAAGTCATAAAAGCGTTTTGTAGTACTCCCTCGGTGTGGACCGTGTGGACAAAACGAGGGCCACTTCCTTGCGAATTCAACGCTTGAGGTGGAGGAAACAGCCGACGGATAAATAATTTTATTTCACCAAATTAAGGATTGGATAAATGATAGTATACTTTCTTATGGTATACTAGTATATTCGACATTTTGTTTTTTTTTTTTTGATTGGCAAGCATCTTCCACACTTAGTGTTATTATATATTTGAGTGTCTAATACAGACAGTAAATATATTAACCAAATATTAAATATTTACTCCAATACTATAGGAATAGGGATTAGAGATCATTAAGTCCATTGTTTGGCTAGACATTTAATAAGACGTGCAATAAATAGTCAACCCATAATTAAGAACTGGGAATGGGAGATGGTGCCAATTGTAGAACGGTGCAAAGCGGTAGATCCGGCCTCTCGTCTCGGCAATCGACGGCTCGGATTTTAACCGAGTAATGAACAATTCAAATTTATATACGCTCAGATTCGATCCGAGCCGTCCGTGCCGAAATGAACAACCAGATCGATTGCTTTGCACCCGCTCGGGAGCGGATAGCATAGTCTAATATGAGGAAAAGAAGACTTAAGTTGGTTGGGTGATACCCAATTACGGAAGTGTAATTGCACAACACAAACAAAAAAAAAACATACTATATAGCAATACATATCTATTACTAGTGGGGTCCGTTTATAGCCGGAGCAAAGACCCGTTTGGACTAGACCCATAAGAGTCCATAACATTCAAACTTGAGATTTAGGAGGGAGTAAAACCCTTAAGTCGATAACTCGGCCAACCGGCCCCTTGGGTTTAGGATAGGAGTTCATGCCATTGCAATTTAAATACTCCATCCGTTTTGATTTAATCGTTCCTCGTTCAATTCTAATCGAACAAAAAATGAGTTATATCTTTAAATTGGTAATAAATTTTATATTCAATATGGATCTTATTTGATAGATTTCATACACTAAGCGCAACAAGTTCTGGGGTGTTTAGCTCCTACAGCATCACTACACAACTGTTCCAGCATAAAGGAAGGAGGAGTACTTAAAACTTTAAACGAGAAAGTAAAGCTTCAACAAACCATAAAACATGAAAAACGGTACTACCGAGGAGTTATTTAGTGCACTTGAAGTACCATGTGATCTATTTCACACGGTACGTACAATTCTTTTCAGGTCCAGTCGTTCGGATTTTTTTATGGTCCAGATTTCTCATTTTTCAATCGATTTGTGATGATCCGAGCCGCTCAATGTGTTCGGAACATGATTTTAAAGGTACGCACGAGAAATCAGAAAAAAAATGATTGGGAAGGGTTTGATCCGAGCAGTTTTTTACTGAACCATTCAATAAAAAATTGTTCGGATCAAGCCTTTACCAATCATTTTTTTTTTTGCTGATTTCTCGCGGGTACCCTTAAAATCATGTTATGATCACATTGAGCGGCTCGGATCATCGAAATTCGATTGGAAATGGAAGGTCCGGACGGTCTGGATCGTAAGGCGTTCGGACTTGAAAACAACTGCGGTATGTATACTTCTTATTATATCTAGTTCTGCGACAAATAAATATATTCGCAGGGCAAACATGGTACAGAGACCCGATCCGAAAAACCAAACGACATAGAAATAGAAATGATGAGACCAAAACAACAAGTTGGTGTGCATAATTTGACTAGAGCTCGATCTAATAGAAATGACGAGGCTTCATGTATGGGTGTTTGGAATGATGCGGCCGCCCACAATTTGGCGCATGTAGCTACTAGCTAACAAGTTGATCACAATTCACACATATGTAAATTTCCAGGAAGTCTCTAAAGTGTGGGTATGTCATAAGTGATCAATATGTCTGCGCCGTGAGTTTTTTATGAAAAAAATGTTCAGTTTGCATCTAACGGTTGTTCGTCAACACCAATAGCTCGGTTTGGTGGTCAAGGCCTGAGACTTAATTAGTGATTCGAAACCCTTTAGATGTTATCAACTCTAAAAATTAGTGCATGAAAACATTACCTTCTCGATCTCTTATTTGTTGAAATTGTACGCAGGTCTCACCCGTGCAATACACTTTTTGGTAAGCATGACATTATTTTGTGGTGGGATCCACATCATTTCAACCAATAGAAAAGAGGGTAATGTTCAGTTGTTCACCCTCCGCTTAAAACTCAACTCACTTCTTTGGGGTCAGTTCATATGAAACTTTACTCTAGTTTTAGTTAGATTCCCTCAAGTGGATGTTAAAATTGAGCTTCAAAATTAGTCGAGGTGTGCGTAAACTGACAGGGCCACATGAGTTATGAAAGAAACATTTGTTTGTGATTCGTAATCATGCATGCGCTTAGGATATGAAGAGTTGTGTTAATTTAATCCAGTGGCGGCTCATAACCCAATTAATACTAGGAGAAAACCATTTTAGTAGTTTGTTGTGTTTATAAATTGACCCACTAGTGTTTTGGAATTTAAGATTTGAACCCAAGAATATTCATATTGTACTTAAATCATTACGCCAACTATCAATTCGCGGATGAAAAAAAAAAAAAAACTATCAATTCAAAATCAACCACCCATTACATATTTTGTTTTACTATAGACGATGCAAATCTAAATAAGCAACGAATATTCATGAGTCTATTTGCTTGTAAAATTATGGGCCTAAAATTATTATTCACGATGCCTGCTGTGGCTACAATAATGAAAAAAAAAAAAAAAAAAAAAACTCAACGCGAAACCATATAAAAAGTAAACCACCGAACCAAATAGGAGATGAGTACATACTTGATATTGTCTGGTAATATACGTTAACATGACTTTTGATAGCGTATTTGTAGTTATAGTGAAGCAATCATGCAATTTCAAAATAAAAAAATTCGTGAGATCTATTGTACATGCAATTAAAATTCAACTTTATTGATAGACATTATCATTTAAATTTCTAAAGCCCACCAGTGAATTAATCCACCAATTGATCAAGTGACGGACGTGTGATTTTCATACTGGCTAGGATTTCACAATTTTTTTAGGGTTTGGATGATTAAGGTAAGGTTATTTTTACTGTTTAGTAATATTAAAAAAATAATAGGTTAATTAACAACTTGTAGGGGTTTTAAAGTATTATTTTTCAATTTTTATTTCTAGGATACTTTTTTGTAATTTGCCGGAACTTGGATTCGATGAGACCCAGCCCGCCTCCGCCCACCTGTAAATAGGTCCAAAGTTTTTAGTTGCCTTCGGTGTTGATCTTAAGTAGAGTTGGGCAACGGACACGAAACACGACACAAACCGAACACGAAGTTAGCAGGTTATGGTTGAGCATTTCTGACACGAAACACGAAAATGACATGACTCGAGAACACGAATTCTGAATGGGTCGAGTTTGGGTTGAACATGCGAGATATGAAATTGACACGACCAACACAATTACTAATCCGTGTCACCCATTAACTCGATATATATATATATATATATATATATATTAATATATGGCATATCTGTAATTCTATATAGAGTTGGGCAACAAACACGATAACATGACATGAACCGAACACGAAGTTAATGGATTAGGGTTGAGTATTTCTGAATGACACGACTCGAGAAACACAAATTCTAAATCGGTCGGATTCGGTGGTTTGTGACACGAACCCGATTGACACGACATGAACACGATCTGACACGACTTGTTACCCATGTCTTATCTTATGTGATCGATTACTATAACGTCTACGTACAATGTCATAAACGATTATTGTCAAAGGATGAAATGTTCAATTGGAGAAAAAAGAGGGTACGTTTTTTTTTCCCTACTCAGGAGATGTGTAACATATTCCTAAGGCCTAAGGGTATGGCGAAAGGTACCGCTAAGCGATATATGAGTGTGGCAAATCCAAAGAGCATCAATCGTGACACAAAATAATTGCGTTCCTGGCGAGAATCGAACCCTCACTTTTCATATAGAATGGATGAAGAAGTGCCATTGGACTACAAATCTGTTGAAAAAAAGGGTACGTATATACGTTGATGGGCAAATAATTGAAACAATTACTTACGTGATTCGGAAGGTTTTTAGGATTATGTGTGATGTCAGTTCCATCTTCTAATTAATGTTATTTAACTTGCCGACCATATTTCGTGCAATCTCTAATTTTTTACTTTTGTCTGCCGTATAGTTTGATAAGTCTCCGTAGAGTTCTTTCGAGTCGGGTTAAAAAATCTGGAGTATTACAAAAAGATGTTCCACAACTTGGGCCGCGGCCACTGCAAGTTAAAATTTGCTCGGTCGTTAATTTAAATGCTTTTGAGATTAGTTAAGGTACACGTATTCTAGTCTGAACATGCACTCGATTAAAAGAATCAGTCCTGTTCAAAAGGGGGTGATTATAATATCATGGATCGATTTCTCGATTTCATTCTAAAATAAAGTACCCGTCATTTAATTAAAAACGAAATTACTCCCGAAGAAGTACACAGTGCGAAATCATGATAAATTGCTTTTGTTAAATTAACGAGACTTGATACGGTCCATAAAAACAAAACATGAAAGTGTTCATGAAACAAAATTGAAGGTCTCAGATTCACAGTACCCTTCAATTTTGTTTCATAGACACTTTCATGTTTCTCAACAATTTTATAAATTAACACGAAGCCCATAGAATTGAAGGAAATTACAGAACGCAAGAAAAACTTTCATTATCACCAACATTTTGTCAAAAAAAATTAATTAGTAGGATGAGTGCGACATCTATATTCACACAGGCCAATTGTTGGGTACTCTAGGAGCACCGTGTGTTATTTCTCGTAAATATATAAAAATCACCGCTACACAATGTGGATCCCTCCTTATCTTCCAATTACTCAAAAAAATGGTTGATAATGCTCGTACTGATACGTATCATACTCTTATTTTGTTCCTACATAAACATGTGCCAGTATGTATCATGTACACAACGCTAAATGGTATTCCGAAAAGTTTGAATAATTACTTGTTTTACACGATAGCTTGACGAAATTAATGGTGTGATGTGCATGCAGCGTCGACGTGGTAATTTAACACCCTAGCTATAATTGTTTTGGAGGTTTGACTTTGCACTTTTTTCTAATCATGGGACGCCGCCATGCAATTTTTAAGGTTCTTCAGCTTGTACCACTCTATATACTATATAGCCTGAAAAAAATTTCTTTACGGTTGTTCAACTGTAAAGAAGTTACGGAGCTCAATTGCGATCGTCCCAAAGTGTTTTTGGATGATCCGGATGTTAATGAAACTTTTTCGGGAAAAAGTTAATCGTGACCGGTCATAATTGATAACAAATCTTAGCCATTAATAACACGAATAGACGACTGAGATTGTGCCGCTCCGTGAATATCCCATGAAAAAGACTATCTCATATAGCCTCCATTTTTTTTGAAAGGCAATATATATAGCCTCCATGGGGACCAACCGATTCATTTCTAGGCTACATTTACATCTTCTTTCATTATTGTCAGTTTGCATGTCACCCCAACTTGGTTGTACATTTCATCAAAGTCCACTTTGAGATAAGTTCACCCCATATATCTAGATCATGATGCCCATTTTTGACTTTACAAATGTGACCTTTTATATAACATTTAGACATCGAAAAGATGCAAGTTCCAAAAATTTCAAAGCGTGAAATTATTTGGAAATTTATCAATAAATTTTAAAATTCGAGAGCTTTGGGAATATAATTTGTAGTGATCAAGTCACCTATCGCCCCTTCGATCGATCACCTTATTGATTTGTTGTGCTTTCTTCTTTGTCAATATCTGACGACCTTTGGCCCATACTAAGTCACACTCGATAATAACATGCAATAAGACTCTGTCAAAATGTAAACATCCCAATAAGATGTGCCTTCACCACTCGGGCAATTTGATCTCTTTTGTCGAAATTGCAACTTCAACTTCGATTGATGTGCTAGTTCCAGGCAGGTCAACTAGAGGGCAATTTGGTCATGGTCTGTTTCCTAAAACTACAAAGATAGATAATGGGATCCTGGAAATCAAGACTTATGGCCGGCCTTGTCATTTAGTAAGAATAATACGATTGGTGCACTGGATTCAGCAGGAGCAGTTATATAGTACTCATGTATGACAATAATGTCTCCTAAATCTTAAGGACGCACCCCCCACATTGCAACTAGGCGCCCTTAAGGTCCAACAACAAAGACTTTTTGCATCCATCAAAACATGTTCTAGTGGAGATTTTCTTTTGTCGATCGATAATAATAATAAAAAAAAACCATGTGCATATATACGTAGGGAAGCGACTTCTTTGCTATAATTTGATCCTTGTGGTTGGTGAGGAATGACTTTGTGTTCAATATGTTTCGACAGAAATAGGGCAAGTAGGTGAGATGGTAAAAACCAAAGTTGCGATGTTGATTAAGGTGAAGTTCGATATTAACGTATACACAGTGGAGGATTTTAAGGGCTACCTTGATGGAATTAGAAAGGTGAAAGTGTAATGTATGACTAAGGAGTTGTTCCATCCAACTCTCTGTTGGATGTTTGTTTTGTTCTTCTTTTGTTTAACCTCGTAAGCATTGTGTACATGCTTTCGATGTTCCCCTGTACCCCTTTCAAGTTTTATAAAAAGTTTCGTTTGTTGAGCAAAAAAAATTTACTTAGGCATGCATTTACTTGCTTGGGTTCCACCCACAAATATTAAGTGGTTGTTTGGCCTAATAAGCCAAATGACTTATTTTTTTGTCCTCATTCAAATTTTCTTCGTATTTATTTGTTTTTTTGTCAATTTTTTTGAGGATTATTGCTTCGTCGTGAAGAGAGGAATTTAAAAAAAAGTAAAAAATTACTATCGAAACCCATTTTTTTTTATTAAAGACAAAAATAAGCTAATTTTTTCATCTTAATTCAATATATATATATATATATAGAGAGAGAGAGAGAGAGAGAGAGACACACACACACACACACACACGGTGGGTGAGCTTGAGAAGACTAAAGTGGCTATGTGGATGAAGTCTAAGTTTGAGATTAAAATACATACGGTGGAGGAGTTTAAAGGTTATTTGGGTGTTGGGTGGAATTCGAAAACTAAGGATTTAGTAGCGGTTCAAGTGGTGTAACGTCCAACTTTTTGTTGGATAGTTTTGTTTTTGTTTTTTGTGTACTTGATCTCTCGATGTACCCTTTTCGACTTAATAAAAATTTCGTTTGCCAAAAAAAATAAAAATAAAATTGGGTCCCTAATCTTGAAAATATTTTTTGAGCCCAAGATGCAAGCCCTCTTCGCCTCCCCTCACGGACGGGCGTGCAGACGATGTATACGGATCGGAATCTGGGGAATGAGGATTCTCGCTAGCCAGTGAAATATTTTACGAAAGTATTGCTAGAATATTGGAAAACACATGGGAATTGAGAAAACTCAGAAAATAGATCCGACAAGGCCATTAGAGGGTTGACTGATCGCTACAACTTCAAAATTTCGAAATTAGTCAATGTCCAATTCAGTTGGCTTAGACACTCAGTTATAAATAATAAAAAAAAAAAACCCAATCGATTGTGATAGGCGCACGGAATTCATGAATTTTAGCGCCTAAGTAGGGAGATTAGCGCGTTAGACGTGCATTTAATTCTCATTTTCCATTTAATGCATGCACGTGGTTGGATTTTGTGTTTGTGCTTAATTTGCAGGAAATTGAGATGTTTTGGCTCTAATGAGAAGTATCCGGAAAGGCCGTGATGGAGATTAAGAGCGAGAAGGGCTGTGGAGACTAAGTGTTGAAGTAGAATTCACGAGGAAATGAACAGAGGGTTTGTGAGCGCTACATGAAAAGTGGTATAGCGCTCAAACGTGGCATAGCTGTTGCTCGAAGTGGACAGAGAGTTAGCGAGCGCTACACCCTTTTTGGTGTAGCGCTACCTTTGAAGTTAAAGGGGTCAACGCCACCAACGGTCAACGCGATCTCCAAAAAAAGCTAAAGGGTTAGGTAGCGCTACACCCTTTTTGGTGTAGCGCTACCGAGAGCTTAAAGGCCCAGGAACGGCGGCGTTTTATACTATGGCGGTTCCCATTTCGATTTATGTTAGGATTTTAATAGGAATTAGTATAAAAACCCCGTTTTAGCTCAGAATTAGGGTACGTTTTTATTTAGGATTTTAGCAGCTTTCCATAACTTACGTTTCTAATTAACTTTTGGCTGCTGTTTTTGAGTTCTTAATTGTAGATTCAAATTTTGATCTCAGTTCTTCAAGTTTTCCAGTTTTAAATTCTTATTCTTCTTTGGTAATCGAATCCATTGCTTTTCCATAAGTCTATAGTATCGTGTTTTTATTTCTATTTCAATTGTTTGAAGCATGTTTAGATCTAGGGATAAAATTATTGCTGCGTTTAACAAAATCATGAGTGAGTAATTTTGTAGAGTGCGGCCGCGGGGCGAAGGCGTCTCGTGACTAATTTAATTAATGTTTTCACCTCGGGTTCGAATTAATTTAATCTTTAAGCAATTTTAGAAGACGAAAACTCTTCTAGCAAACAAAACCCAGGCATCGCCAGAATTCGAATGCGCACGGAAACTAGCGACAGGTGGTGTGCATTCGTTAGGGATCTTTTTTCCTATTCTAAAATCAACAAAGTGAATAATTGTGGCCCGAGTGAACATTGGTTAGGCTAGTTGCGGACGCTGAGTTCGCACGGCTGTACTCTCCCTTTTAAATCCTTATTTAATCAATTCAGTTTGGTAATTTAGTTAGTAAATCAACCTCATTAAACAAAGGGTGGCTACTTAAGAGCCAAGTTCATCCCCCAACTTGAGCGTTGCTAGTCCCTAGCAACGAACGAAAAGAGAAATGACAAAACAAAGACTAACAAGACACAAACGGGGATACGAAGGTTATGCATGCTGTACAATAAAGAGGCGGGCCGAAAGATTTTCGCCTCCTCACTCACCTGCAACTCAAAAATATGCATGCTTTGGCAAAACGACGAACAAAATTAGCACCGGAACAAAAGTAGAGATAAAAATGCCCCCACGAAGGCAACAATGTTACACTCGCTCACCAGAACACTCAAACATCCCATAAAAAGCGCTCGGCGAACTCGTGGGATCGAAACAAAGGCCACCACGCACCGATCAAAGATAACGCTCACAAAGAGTAACAATACGATATAAACAATCATGATTCCACAATTCGAGTAACAATTATATTAAACATGCATGAACGGGAGTAGATAACGTGCATGAGATCCACTAAGGACTTGATAAAGCTTATAACGACCGTGGTTTCGAACAAAAGAGAGAGACAAGCAAATTAAGTGGCGGCCTATAGTAGCGCAAGGTCATCTACCCAGATTAGCCGCCACCTTACCCTTAGCTACCAACCATGCACCCACTAGTGCCAACCGAACCATGTCCAACAAGAAAATTAAACATCTACAACTAAATTAGTACAAATCCAAATACTAGAAAACTAAACAAAGTCCACCGACACTGAAAAACATGAAATAACACCACAAAATAACACCACCAAATAACACCACCACCTAGCATCAGCATCATGGATATCCCAGCTCAATCTGAATCGCTCCCAACAAAATCATCACTAACCTCCAAGTCTGGAAACTGAGGCGGCTGATAAAGAGCCGAGGATTGCCCAGTTATTATGATGTGCCAGCAGGTGTTGATTCCTCCCAACTTGCCTCAACTCCCTTTTATTCTGCACTTTCTGTTTTTTTTTTTTATACTTTTCTTTCTCTTTTTTTTTTACTACGCTTTATAGCTTAAAAGTTGGGTTTCATTCAAAATATGACATCCATCAACACTTCTTCTCTTTCACTTCTGATGACAACGATGCTCCAAATCCAATGCAATAAGACACCCGTGATGCACAAAACTAGACCCCCCAACTACAATCCAACCCATACACCGGTTTCCTAGGTTAGACTCAGGAACTGACTCGGACTGGTTTAAAATTGGTCAATGGGACTCATATGTGGTCTAATCATGCAAAAATGCCTTGTCTCATCCCCTATGCACGTTACCAACTCTCACAAATGCATGCAAAACATCTAGCTACTCAATTGTGAAACAAACGCCTACTATTTTACGCAAATGCGAGAAAGGTAAAACAAAGACATGAGAATGTTTTTCAGGATGCAAAATTAACCATGTGGGGACACCAACTCAATGTTTAACAATAGCACTTACATGTTCACGAATGCGCCAAATATATGCATGAGTCCAAGTTAAACAGACATAAAAATTCGGCTAATTCTAACATGCTCGCCTGATTTTTGACAATCAAGTATAACAAACGTATCCCCAACAAATAAAATAAAATAAAAATAAAAATAAAAATAAAAATTACCCCTAGCAACGCCACGAGAACGTGTACAAAGTACATCCCTCCCCCCAACTAAAAGCATGCTATGTCCCCAGAGCATGGAGACACACTAGAAGATAAAGACAAGGGAGAAGAAATGGACCTATGGGTGGCAGCCAACCACCATGACCTCGGCCGATATTCGAGAAATTTCCTGTTACTCGGCCTCCGGACCAATCACTATAACCTGCAAAAGACATTAGTACCGCCCGGTTCGTGTTATCCGAGCTCCCAAAACAAAAACAAAAATAAATAACTCCACCAAATCGTCACGCGATCAACGTGTCATACTTTTCTCCCCATCCCTCGCCGGTAGGCAAGAAACGGGTGGCTATACAAGACCATGATGCAAATTTTTTTTCTCTTTTCAATTTCGTTTTTTTTTCTTTTTTTTATTTAAAAATGAGATTAAAAAAAACAATTAAATAAGAGACAAGAACTAAATAACTAAGAAATAAAAGACAAGAATACATAGATTGTGCCCAAAACCTAAGTCAATGATGGGTACCCCTATCGCTAGGAGCCGGGTCCACTTCTCAATGAAGAGAGTGGTACGCAAAAGCTACCCGTCGGAACTTAAAACAATGGGGCACCCAGCGGCTCAAGAACTGGATCCCAATCGGCGCCACACACATCCTCTACTGCAAGCACCTCCATCAAACTCCCTAGTTCCGGAGAATCTAAGAATGCTGAATCCTTGGCTATCTCCAGAAGATCATTATACAAAATATTATCGACATGCTCCTGCACCAGCGTGTCGATCAAACTCACCTCCTCACCCTTGACTCGGCTATCCGCATTAAACACTTTCACCTCCATTTTCAAGTCCCCAAACGACAATTGGACTTGTCCAGTTTTGCAATTCATGATAGCACTGGAGGTGGCTAGAAATGGACAGCCAAGGATGATAGGAGTCTTCTTAAAGACCTCCACTATTGAGCATGTATCCAGGACGATGAAATCGACTGGAAATAGGAACTCGCCCATTTGAATTAAAACATCCTCCACCACTCCCTTTGGAATTCTCACACTCCGGTCAGCCAACTGTAGCGTGACTGGAGTGGCTTTCAAATTGCCTAAGCCGAGCTTCAAGTACACCGAATAGGGGAGCAAGTTGACACTTGCTCCTAAATCCAGCAAAGCCTTATCAATCTTTTGGCCCGCAATAGCTATGGGGATGGTGGGACAACCAGGGTCCTTACACTTGGTGGGGATCTCATCCTGGAGAATGGAGCTCACTTGCTTGGTCAGAACCACATTGTTCTGACTCTTGTGCTTTTTTGTGCAAAGGTCTTTCAATACCTTCGCGCACTAGGGAAAAGACTCAATCGCCTCCATCAAAGTGATAGGGAATTGCACCCTCTTAAAAAGGTCGAACATCTTAAGGTTCATATTCTGCTTAGGTTTCACCGCCAGCCTTTGGGTAAATGGAGCTACTGGCACGGCTGGCAGCGTTGGAGTTGTGGGGGCTGCAGCTGCAGGCACCACCACCTCAGGTGACTCCTCATTATCCTTTACCTCTTCTCTAGGGACGTCAATAATATCAGGAGTTGCCCTTGGTGAGTCAACCGGCTCCGGGGGTGGAGCTGGTTTCTACTTTGGCGGGATGGACTTATCGATCTCCTTCTCACTTTTGAGAATGGTGATCGACTTAGCCTCCTCTTGATTCAGGTTATGAGCATTAGGACCTGAAAATTTTTCCCAATAATGGGCACCCGCTGTACTACCCTGGGCCAGAAACCTACCTTTCTCCTGCTGCAGTTGACCGACAACCGCAGTGAGTTGTGACATTTGGGTTGTAAGGGCCCCAATTTGCTGTCTCGTTTCCGTCTGAAATGTCATCTGTGACTGCATCAGGGAATTGAAAGTATCATCTAACTTATGATCACGCGCGGTCATCTGTGAATAACCCGGGGGAGGATCACGATTGGATGGACCTGCCCCCCTACCAAGTTGTGACTGGTAGTGAAATGGAATGACCTGGCCTTGAGGAGGTCTGGACGATTAGGCCTGTTGAAACTGCTGCGGCGGAGGTAGCGCAAAGGATTGCGCTTGGCCTCCACCTACGGGTCTGGGGTCTGACCACCCGAAATTGGGGTGATCCTTCCATCCCGGATTATATGTGGTAGAATAAGAGTCCCAAGTCCTCACTGCATTGACTTCTTGATTAAACTGACTCGCCCCCTTGGCGGCAGTAAACCCAGGGCAAACAGTCGCGGTGTGCCCTTTACAATCACACCACACGCAAACTTCCTCAATTGTTATCTCATTAACTGGACGAACCTGCCTCGCCTCTAGCTCCTCTAATCTATGAGCCATTTTCTCAACCTGAGCCTGGAGTCGCTGGTCACGAATGGTAACCGGGACAACGTTGGACCCAGAAGGTCCGGATCGCTCAAAATCAGATGGTTCTAAAGCCTTCTGCCTATCAGCTAGGTCATCTAAGAAATCCCAAGCCTGGTCTGCTGTTTTGGACAAGAAATCGTCCCCTTTGCAAGAATATTCTATGTGCTGGACTGACTCAGAGTTGAGACCCAAATGAAAGAAACCGACTAACTGAATTCTCTCAAAGCCATGGTGTGGCAGCCTTAGGAGCAATTCCTTGAAACGCTCCCAAGCCTTGAGAAATGACTCATCCCTCTCCTGCCTAAAGCCTTGGATTTGACGCCTGAAACTCTTAGTCTTAGCCTCAGAAAAGTACTTCCTATAAAAGGCGTCACGCACTTGTGCCCAAGTGGTGAAGGACTGAGACTTTTGCATTCGGAACCACAGAAGCGCGCCATCCCTCAATGTCGCCTCAAACAACTTGAGGCACGCATTCTCATATTGGGTATTAGACGCAAGATTGCGCACCAATCCCTCGAATGTCCGCACATGCTCGTATGGATCATCGCACTCCCTCCCGTGGAAACTAGGGAGACTATTAAGGACACCAGGTTTGACTGTAAAGGCATTTCGTGCCTCTTGTGTCTCTTGAGGGAACACAATGGGTCCGAGAGGAGTTGTCCTCTTGGGATGTATGTGCTGCCTCAAGGACGGTTGAATAGCTACTTACCGATCTCCCATCTCGACGGATTCTGATTCTGACTCCGAAACTGACTTTGGAACTGATTGGAAAAGCGGATTGCTGACACTAACTGACTCAAAAGGCAAATCTATATAAACACCACTAATGGGAATAGACTCTGACTGGTGCTCAACTAAGTCTGACTCTAAACTAGAAGATGAAGAACTTGAAAACATAGGCTGACTCGACTCCAGTTCTTTCAGAACTAAACGATGTGTTGGGTCGCGATAATAAAGAGGGTCCTGTTTAAAGGACACCTTCTTCTCTCTACCTATGGTGACTCAACTAAAAGACAAAAGACACAAAAACTCACACTCTAGAACACACGTCGCCGTCCCCTGGCAACGGCGCCAAAAATGCTTGACCGACCGGGTGAATTAAAATAAAGATGCGTCCCAAGCGTAGGACTCTCGACCGGTGTAGCAGAATATCCGAAAGTACCGGAGTCGAACCACAGAGACGGACGAACGGTGCTTATTCAAAAGTGTTGAATTCTAGTTTAACTTGGCTCTTAGGTAGCCACCCTTTGTTTAATGAGGTTGATTTACTAACTAAATTACCAAACTGAATTGATTAAATAAGGATTTAAAAGGGAGAGTACAGCCGTGCGAACTCAGCGTCCGCAACTAACCTAACCAATGTTCACTCGGGCCACAATTATTCACTTTGTTGATTTTAGAATAGGAAAAAGGATCCCTAACGAATGCACACCACCTGTCGCCAGTTTCCGTGCGCATTCGAATTCTGGCGATGCCTGGGTTTTGTTTGCTAGAAGAGTTTTCGTCTTCTAAAATTGCTTAAAGATTAAATTAATTCGAACCCGATGTGAAAACATTAATTAAATTAGTCACGAGACGCATTCGCCCCGCGGCCGCACCCTACAAAATTACTCACTCATAATTTTGTTAAACGCAGCAATAATTTTATCCCTAGATCTAAACATGCTTCAAACAATTGAAATAGAAATAAAAATGCTTGTAAAGCAAATGATTGTAAAGCATGCACTAATTCATCACTTCGATTAGAAAAACTGTATCACAATAAATGCATTTTTAACAGTTTCCTATACATACATATGTTGGGTACAACGGATCATAATTAAGCTAGCTAACGAAAGCCTGAACTACATAGACTACAAATATGTTTTCTATACTTGAGAAACACTTTGACCGATCCTACATAGTTAAAACTGATTCCTCTTTTTTTTATAGTAACTCGGTATCCGGCCCAATAAATCCAGTAACCATTTTATTGTACACTAGTAGGGATCCCGATTAAAGTCAGGACAAACCGTTTATATATGGATCAGTTAATAAAACTTAGGAGTAAAACTGATTCATCTTGAGCAATCTCGACGGAGTAAGAAGCCCATACCCATAATTAGACCCGTAAACCTTAGCCATGTTCCCATTTCTCCCCACCCTCCGACCCGGCGCAAACGGGCTGCACGACCCATGCACAAACCCGCAACGGGGCACAATCTCCTCCTCTTTGCCGTCCATCTCGGCCAACACTTTACAGAACAAGTCGACGTCGCACGGCAACAGCAGCGGACCCTCGCTGCTGTACCCGTACTCCTCCTCGGCATCTTCCAGCAGCATTTTGAACAGCGAGTGGTTGGCGTACTTGGTCTTGATCACGAACCGCTGCTTCTCCGGCCCCACGTAGACCGAGAAACACCCCTCTGGCGCCGCCCGATCATTCCGGCGGCTCTTGCTCTTCGTGAAGGTACCAGTACTACTTGTGGATCTTTCGCGCGGGAGCGATCGGCACCGGTCCCACGTCTTGAGGAGCAAGTTCTTCTTTCCCTTTCCCTTGGCCTTGTCCGAATCCATCTTAGAAGTTCGGGGAAAAAAAAATTAAAAGAATTTTGGACCTCCGATACTGTTGGGTATTCTGAGTTCAGAACTTATCAACTTCTATCGTAAGCCAAGTTGAGCGTGGACCTCACTCTTGGTCTTGTTGTACTATTGCTCATACCTAAATGAATATTCGATAAATAAATCGTTATTTGAGAGAGAGAAATATGGGATGAGAAGAGAGTGGGGATTTGAGAGGGGGATTTAAGAAGGGGGTTTGTAAGATGAAGCCTCGAGACTTGAGAGAGAGAGAGAGAGAGAGAGAGAGAGAGTTGCGAGGTGGGTTCTTATCTGGGTTAAGTTCTGAGGTGACACTCTTATATAGGCTCGTACCCACATAGATACTATTTTTGCAAGTCAGTGCATTCTTGCAAGTCAGTGCATTCGGAGCAGCTCATGCACAACTCAATTGATTTTTGAGAGATTCATCATATCATCTTCTAGCGGGTATAATAAAATTTGGGACAAAACCCGTACGCACTAACCACACACAACAATTGGTAACACCTAAGACGTGCAGAAGAAAATTAACCCGTAAGACGTAAGTCTTGTGTCTTGATCAATAGGCTCGTTAATGGGTTTGTATCATCCAGATACTCTCTCGATAATTTAGCATTTTTGTCAATGCCACAAGAGTTTGGAAAAAAAAAAAGTCAAAAGCGTTTTGTAGATCTCCCTGAGTGTGGACAAAGAGTAGTTTTAGGATCACACCTAAACACATACTCAAATACACATCTATATACACAAGTGTGTGGGTTCCACACACGTGCACTAGAGTGTGCAGTATGTGTGGTGCCCATACACTTGCGTGTGTGGGTGTGCAAAATGGGTGTGGTTGTAAAATTATTGTAACAAGGGCCACTTCATTGCGAATTCAACGCCTGAGGTAGAGGAAACAACTACGGATAAATAATTTTTATTTATTTATTTAATTTTTAATCCGATAAATAATTTTATTTCACCAAATGAATAATTTCACTAGTAAGTATTACTAATAAGGATTGGATAAATTATATCATGCTTTCTTATGGTATAGTATATTCGACATTTTGTTTTGTTTTGTTTGTTTGTTTTTTTTTTTGAATAGGCAAGCATCTTCCACACTTTGTGTAATCATATATTTGAGTGTCTAATCCAGACAGTAAATATATTAATCAAATATTAAATATTTACTCCAATACTATAGGAATAGGGATTAGAGATCATTGTTTGGCTAGACATTGAATAAGAAGTGTGAGAAATAGTCAACCCATTATAATTGGGAATGGAAGACGCTGGCAATTGTCGAGTGGTTACGTGCAGAGTGACAGATCCGGCCGCTCATCTCGACAATCAACAGTTCGAATCTTAACCGAATAATGGATGGTTCAGATTTATATGCGGTTAAATTTGATCCGAGCCATCTATGTCGGTTGCTCTGCAACCCCCTTGGTAAGGAGCTGTCAAGCAACATCCCCGGATAGCATAGTCTAATTTGAGAAAAAGAAGACTAAGTTGGATGGGTGATACCTAAATACGGAAGTGTAATTGCACATAAACGAAAGAACATACAAATTATTTTAAAATAGGCCGATCCAGAGGATATAATCCGCCAACAAAGCTTGACCTTTACTTAAGGAGGGAGGGTCAACAAAAAAAAAAAAATTTTTGTCTGGTTGAGTTTACTGCGCTTTGATCAACTAATCTCTAGAGGATTAATCTGACAATTTATTTGTAGGGTTCATTTAAAGTTGGAGCAAAGCCCCGTTCGGACTGAAGTACCCATAAGAGCATAACATGTTAAAATCTCCACTTTATAATTAAATAAATTTTTTAGTTAGATGTTAACCTTTTTTTTTTTTTATGGTAAATAACGAAATTTCATAAACTAAACGTAACAAAGTCTGGGATGCTTAGCTCCTACAATATTATCACTACACAACTGTTCCAACGTAAAGGAAAACGTGGTATACTGAGAAGTTATATTTAGTGCACTTGAAGTACCATGTGATGTATTTCACATGATAATTCTTATTATATCGAGTTCTGCGACAAAAATTCGTGCAGTAAATATGGTATACGGAGGACCGATTCGGAAAAATAAAGGACATACAAATAGAAATGATGAGGCTAAAACAAGTTGTGCATGTAATTTGACTAGAGCTCGATCTAATACTAATAGAAATGATGAGGCTTCATGTACGTATGGGCGTTGGACTGATGAGGCCGCCCACAATTTGTTGATCACACATATGTAAATTTCCAGGAAGTCTCTAAAGTGTGGTTAAGTCATAATTAGTGACATGCCTGCGCCGTGAGTTTTTGATGAAAAAAATGTTCAGTTTGGTTGCATCTAACATTTGTTTGTGAACGCCGAGAGCTCGGTCTGGTCGTCAAGGTCTGAAACTTAATTATTAGTGGTTACTCCTGGGCGGTCTCTTAAGGTTTCATGCAAGTTTGAAATCTTTCGGATGTTATCAATTCCTTTGGAGCCAGTCTATATGAAGCTTTACTCTGGCTTTCGTTGGACTCTCTTGAGTGGACAATGAAATTGAAGCCTAGGATTAATCGAAGTATGCATAAGCTGAGTGGGCCACATGAGTTATGAAAGAAACATTTGTTTGTGATTCGTAATCATACATGCGCTGAGGATATGGAGCGTTGGGTTAGGTTAATCCAGTGGCGGCTTTATGTATAGGGAAACATAACCCAATTAATACAAAACCAGGCAATTTTAGTAGTTTGTTGTGTTTATAAATTGACCCACTAGTGTTTTGGAATTTAGCATTTGAACCCAAGAATATTCATATTGTACTCAAATCGTTAATTCAAAATCAACCACCCATTACATATTTTGTTTTGCTATAGACGACGCTAATCTAAATAAGCAACTAGTGTTCATGAGTCTAGCTATTTGGTTGTAAAATTATGGGCCTAAAATTATTATTCACAATGCAAGTGGCTATAATAATTAAAAAGGAAAAATCAACGCAAAATTATTTGCAAAGTAAACAGCTAAACCGAATAAAATTAAACCGAATAAAAGATGAGCACATGCTTGCAGCCCGGCTCATGGGGCAGGCGACGGAAGCAGATGCTTCCGGCCCGCCAATTTGTGATCCATACTAGGGCCCCTGAACTCTGGTATTCTGTCCATATACATTTATTAGTTTAAACTTTCCAAAGTGTAGACTCTGAACTACTTGGGCATTTATAAGCTATAGTCTCTTTTGGAGGAGGAATTTTTCACTGCCGAGCGGGTATTGCCGACGTGGCACCCGCTCGGCGCACCCGAGCTAAACTTTCCAAAGTGTAGACTCTGAACTACTTGGGCATTTATAAGCTATAGTCTCTTTTGGAGGAGGAATTTTTCAGTGCCGAGCGGGTATTGCCGACGTGGCACCCGCTCGGCGCACCCGAGCTGCCCGATCCATTTTTGGACGGCTCGGATTAAAACACACTCTCTCCTCTCATCCTAACACTTTCTCTCTCATTTTCTCTCTCTAAATCTGAGCCGTCCAAACACGTAATGGACGGCTCGGATGCGCGAGCGAGCACCACGTGGACCACGTGGTACCCGCTTGGCACTGAAATTTTTTCCCTTTCGGAGTGTTTTTGTTTCTACACAGGCGATGTGGGATGGGAAACAAATACTCATAACACTCACTACTTACTACTTGTTTGCTTTTCATGAGGGAGTCGAAATAAGACTCATTGTTTTAAATAAGCTTCCTGCACGAGAATAAATTATCCTAATTTTTTTTCAGTTGGATGCTTTCAAATTCAGCCTTTTCTTTGCTTGGGATTGTATTAAAATACAATTAGGTATTATTGATTTCGCGCATCTTGGATGTATTTGTTAGTTTGCTTCTTTTTTTTGCAAAATGTATAAGGGCCCACTATAGGAATTCGCTTCAAGCCCCCAAAAGTCTTAAGCCGGCCCTGCATGCTTGATATATTTGTTTGGTAATATACGTTAACATAACTTTTTGGTTAACGTAACTTTTGATAGCGTACTTGTCATTATAGTGAAGCAATCATGCAATTTCAAAATACAAGAATTCGTGAGATCAATATATAGGATTTATCATTCTAATTTTTGGAGCCACCAGTGAATTAATCCACCGATTGGTCAAGTACGTGGAGGACATGTGATTTTCATTCTAGGATTTCTCAATTTTTTATTTTTTTTGGGTTCGGATGATTAAGTTAATAATTATATGTTAGTTAATAACTCTTAGGGGTTAAAGTAGTAGTATTATTTTTCGCATATACGCCAATTTTTATTTCTAAGAGTAATTTGCCGGGTTTTTTTTTTTTGGTAAAAAGAGGGTACTTTTTTTTCCACACGATAGATGTCTAACATACTCCTAAAGCCTAAGGGTAACCGCTAAGGCTCCATTCCAGAAATCTTTTTAAAAAATAAGTACTTATTTTGAAGCTTCTCAAAAAAAAAAAAAAAGAAGGATTGTTCCACAAAACCCAAATAAGCAGCTTATTTCACATTTTCAAACTCAAAAATAACATAAATGAAAAATAATTTTTCAATTTTTTGCACTGTATTAAAGATCTCAATGAGATTTATCAAACAAGATCCATATTGATAGGAAAATTATTTGCGTAAACATATGATTTTTGAGCTTGAAGTTGTCTTAACCCAAAAATAAGAGTGCTGCTATGAGTATCGACCCCCGGCGTAGGAAAATCGTACCAACGGCCGCGTCGGGCCGTCTTCGGCCACCGAATGGCCTATCCGAGCTGTCCAAAAAAATTTTAAAAAAAACCCAAGGGGGCCCGCGTGAGAATCAATGGCATCCGATGTGCGTAGGGTGCTTGATCTAAACACCATATTTTTTGTGCATATATGTATATACATATATACACGAAAAATGGGTACTCGAATCAAGCACCCTACACACCTCAAGTGCCGTTGATTCTCACGTAAGCCCCCTCATTCATTTTTTTTAGAATTTTTGGACGGCTTGGATCGGTCGTCTGGTGGCCGGAGACAGCCCGACGCGACCGTCGGTACGATTTCCCTACGGGGGTTGTCGGTATCACATATCTTTATCGACAAAATAAGTACTTGTTTTTTATTTTGTGGAACAAGCCTTATTATTAAACAAAACATAAGAACTTATTCAAGTTATGGAACGGAGCCTAAGTGGCATACGGCCGCGGGTGGGACAAACCAAAAAGGATCAACCACTGCACCAAACACTCGCGTTTCAGGTAAGAATCGAACTCTTGTGGAATGGGTGATGAAGTGGGTTCGTTGACGGGCATATAATTGAAACAAATTACTTTCGTGATTCGGAAGGTTTTAGGATTATGCATGATGTCAGTTCCATCTTCTAATGTTATTTAATTTGCTGACCATATTTCGTGCAATCTCTAACATAATCACTAACATATACTCCATCCGCTCCATATTGATGGTCCAGTTTGGTCTCCAAGGCAAAATTTAAATTGTTAATATCTTTCAATATACAATGTCTTTAAAGATTTTAAAAACTTTGTATAATAGAACTAATTGAGATCTATCATATAAGATCCATATTGTATATAAAAATCATTATAGATTGAAAGATATTAACAATTTAAATTTTACATTGAAGACCGAACCGAACCTTCAATTTGGAACGGAGGGAGTATTTTGCTAAAGAAATTTATTAGTAGGATGAATGCGACCATCGATTGGGTGTTCTAGGAGTACCATATGTTATTTCCTGTAAATAAAAATCACGTACGTACCATACAACATGAGTCGCTCCGGCCTTATCTACCGACCACCCAATAAAAATGGTTGATAATGTCCGTACCATATCCTAATTTGTTTCCTACGTGAATATCCGGCAGTACCACGTACTAGTAGAAAATTTTTGATAGGTGACGAAATTTACTGTTTTACTATAGCTGACGAAACAACAAAATTTCGTTATCAAAAGTTACTACAAGTGACGAAAAATAAATTTTCGTCACCAAAAGTGACTTTCAGAAACAATCTATAGATGACGATTGAAATAGTAAATTTCGTCGCCTATAGCTTGTCTTCAAAAGTCACTTTTGGTGACAAAAAATAAAATTTTCCTCATCTATAGTTACTTTTGGTGACGAAAATTTTGTTGTTTCATCACCTATAGTAAAACAGAAAATTTCGTCACCACATTTTTTCCACTTTTTTCGTCACCTATCAGAAATTTTCTAGTAGTACACAACGCTAATTAAGCGCCGGGAACTTTGAATAATTACTTGTTTCACACGACACCACACCTTGAGAGGGAAATGGTGTGATGTGCATGCAGCATTGACGTGGTAATTTAATTCACCCTTATACTAATTGTTTTGGAGGGTTTCACTTTTGCACTTTTTCAACTCTCAAAGACAATCATGGATTGGGACGGCAGGAATGCAATTACTAATTTTTAAGGTCCAATCCAATCCAATCCAACCCATTCATTTCTAGGCTACATATTTACATTTTCTTTCATTGTCACCCCAATTAACTTGGTTGATCATTTCATAAAAAGTCCAATTTGAGATAAGTTATCCCCATCTAGATCATGATGTCCATTTCCCACTTTATAAATGTGAGCTTTTACAACATTTATGCTGTGTTTGGAACATTTTTTGAAAAAAAATTTGAAAAAGTAGTAGGAGTAATAAGTGAAGAGATAGAGATAGAGAGAGAAATGATTGGAAGTAAGATGAATCTTTTAAAAAATGCTTTTCAAAATGAGAATCATTAGATATCTAAAAGATGCAAGTTCGAAAACTTCCAACGCATGCAACTTTATTACTATATTATAATAATTATTTGGAAATTTATATTACTTAGTAAATTTCCAAATTCATTCAACGGTTTTCAGAGTATCAGTTTGTAGTGAGGTCGCCTATCGCCCCTTAGATGGATCAATCAATCGCCTTATTGATTTCTTGCACTTTTTTCATTGTTTAACGACCTTTGGCCCGAACTAGTAATTAAGTTGCAGTGACACAATAATAAGACTTTGATCTAAACGTAACATCCCAATAAGACGCCTTCACCACTCGGGCAATTGCTCTCTCGATCTTTTGTCGAAATTGCAACTTGAACTTGGATGTGCTTCCAGGCATGTCATGGTCTGCATGTTCCCTAAAACTACAAAGATATATAGATAATGACCCGGGAAATTAAGACTTATTATGGCCCGCCCGCCCTTGTCGATCGTCATTTAGCAAGAATAGTATTGGTGCATGCACTGGATTCAGCAGGAGCAGTTATGTATATACGTACTTATGTATGACAATAATGTCTCCTAAATATTCTTAAGGACGCACGCATGCAACCCCCCCACATTGCAACTAGGCAGGCATGCACCCCAAAGGTTCAACACCAAAGACTTTTTCGCATCGATGATCAAAACATGCATGTTCTAGTACTACAATATTAATACTACCAGTTACGTTTTTTTTTTTTTTTTTGAACGGCAAAAAAGAATATTATATTAATAAGGATATTAAGCACCAAGAATTGATATGAGATCAATCCGAACAACGCCTAACAAGGCCACCCTTTAAAGGACCCAACGAAACCAAAACTATAGGAAAACATCCCCACACACCCACAAACAAAAACACCCCCACCTCCCACTTAGAACGAGACACCCCACCCACCCAAAAACCAATACACACCCCACTAGGGCCCCACCCCAAGAAGCAAAAAAACAACATACAAGACTAAGGAGGCAACCTGCAATGAAATAGATAGCTAGGTCTGTCCTGCAACTTTGTCAGCTACCAATTACGTTAGCAGTTACGTTAGCATAATCTTGAAAACGTTTTTTGAACCCAAGACGCAAGCCTTCCTCGTCTCCCCTCACGGACGGGGGTGCAGACGATGTATATGGATCCGAAATCTGGGGAATGATCGAGGATTATCGCTTGTGAATTTTACAAAAGTATTACTAGAATATTGGAAAACACATGGGAATTGAGAAAACTCAGAAAAGTAGTGTGTGTGTATATATATATATATATATATATATATATATATATATATATATATAAGGTCCTTATTTTAAGGTTCTTACCTTATATATTTCTATATATATATATATATATATATATAAAATTTGTTGCAGGTGTACCACTAATTTTCATCTAATTTATTCTGAAACATTGCAATAAATTATACAGGAACTCGATCTAGCTAGCTTAAACGTACGGCGCATCAAATTGATATACTGTAACAAATTACAGCTAGACTTGGTTTGGTTGGTCAACTTCTTGGAAAAATTTAATGTTTCTCCAAGTAGATATGGGACTTCTTCGACTACTACTATAAATTATTAATTCTCCTATATTTCAACGAAGGAGTTCAATATTGTATACACTATTTGAAAAGGCTAATTTCAAACTATTCTTTTGAAAATTATCTTTTGTCAACTAACTGATAGGCTAGGCTACGTTTGATAAATTGATCAAAACAATTGGTAACTCAAGAAAGGCCTGATACGTACTTTGGAGTTCGCTCCCTAGCTAGCTCCTAAGATATATATTTTATTCAAAATATCTTAGGTGCTATCAACTCTTACAAGGTCAGACCACGAGGGTCTTTGTCTGGCCTCTACTAGCAGACGTACAATGGAATTGGTTCTCAAGGAATACTGTCGAGGTAAAAAGTGCCAGCCCGGACACCCTACCTCAAAAAAAAAAAAAAAAAAGAAGAAAGAATTATATATAGCACCACTAGAACTGACAAATTTCTTTTTACTTCATTTTCTTATGTCTTGGTCTACCATTGGATGTCTCTCCAACTCCAATAATTCATAATTCAAACACAGCCTTAATCATCAAGATTGTTAACCTAATTATTAGCAATAACTTTGAAGATGGTGCACCTCAACCCTATAGCAGCTGCAGCATGATCTCTTTCTTCATCCAGGTACGTAATTAATAAAATTGGTAGAAGGCTGCAAGTTGGCGTATAATTAAACGAAGTCAACAAAAGGTGATGGAGCTTGCACCTAGCAGTTGTTGACCCCCCCACCCTATGATTATTTGGATTCAGAACGCTTTGATGGTGGCCTGAAAGCTCCATGTAAGTTATCCCTTTTGTTGACTTTGGTTAGCTAATGCTATCGCAAAAGAACTAATTGCTTGTGTACGCAAATACACAATAACGTACTTTGTAGTCTAGCTTGCGCTCTTTATTACTCCCCTCGTCTCTAAATAAATGTCCGGAGCCCAAACCTAAGCCTTTAATAAGATGCATTTTTTTTCCATTGCTGATAAAAAATAAAAAAAAAGAGAGGCATTTTTCGTAAAAAGAATTTATTTAATTCATCTCAAATTAATGTTAACCCCAAAGTGGAGGTAACTACCGTTGAGTTCACCCGCGTGATGGGAGACTTGTGGCAATTGATTTGGTGGAAGAAACCAAATTGAGATGAAATATATTGTCGAGCGCGAGAAGTGTGCGAGGGCTCAACCATTCTTTTTTTTATATTAAGAACTCGAGTTTAAGTATTTAGTTCATCTCAAATTAAATCTTCTATTTTATCACAGTGGAATCTCTCTCTAGCTCCTGTTGAGTAGGCAATTGGTGCCGAACCACATGCATAAACTTTCATGTTTCTCTATCTTGTGTATTGTGCGCGCCCTCATTTTGTGGGAAATCGGCAATTTTCTCACACTAATTAATTTTTTTTCCCGGTCAAACGGAAATTCATAAAACGGTTACAAAATAGAGTACAACATTAGGAGTACACACATTGATAATATCCTTATAGATAAGGGAGAAAATTAAACCTAGCAATAGTACTCTAGCACTTGCCTAATGTTCAGGCAGTCTCTCAAAACAAATTCTCTCATGGCAATGAACATGTCCATAACAAACACGAGCTCGTCTGTTTGTTTAGCTCCCAGTTTAGCAAGGTGGTCTACACATTGGTTGACCGAGCAGTAAGTGTGGCCAATCAAGGTGTTAGTTTGAGCCATGAGGTAGTGGGCTTCATTTATCATCGCACTTTGGGGGTAATGGTTCGAATTGCCTTCCGTGATCAGATTCACTGCTGTGAGGGAGTCCGATTCAATTCTCGCACTAATGCCTCTTCTTTTCCTCGTCAAATGTCAATCCACTTGTTTTTTCTTTAGCCAGCGTCACTAATGATAATTAAAGATTTTTATGCTTAATGCATGCTATATGCCGCATGCTCATAATCTATTTTGCACAGCCATAATTAGTCATAATTCGACAAACTGAATGGGATTCTAACTTAATCCCCACTAAGAATATTCTGCTTAATTTCCGCCACTTATCTCTTCTCTCATTCACTAATTAATCTGTTCTTGTCAAATCTTTTGAATATTCCAAGTCATAATTTCTCCTCTCCTATATAGCTATGTATATAGTGGAAGCGAATTGCTTTTGCATTGTTCGTTTTTTGACCACAGATCGAAATAATTAAGCTGAATTATCATATGCTTGTTATGATTATGATGGACAAAAGTCCATGAGATGGAGGGGATGAATATGAGATTAATTTGCCACAAAAGGAATCCCCATGACCAATATAGTACTTAAAAATCGCAAATCTACGACAATGGGCTACTTCCTGCGAATGCAAAGCGTTAATATATACTCGAAGAGGAAGACCATACCCAAACAAAAACCCAACAGAAATTCTTGTGAGAGAGAGAGAGGGGGGGGAGGGGAATGAAGGTAACAATTTCGAAAAATGCTACTACAATACAACCTCACGTATGAATGTGCGATATATGCACTCTTTGAATTGCTTACAAATTCGTAACACTACTTACACGTAAACGTTCTTACGATCGATCATCCTTGAATTGATAAATTTGTAGTTTAAGTTTGTCTATGAATTTTTATACAAAAATGTTAAAATTAAAATATGTAAAGCGATTTAAGGAAGTGCAGGCCTTATAGTTTCATTACCATCTGCCAAGCAAAAAGAGACAAAAAAGAGCCCCTTGCATTGGTATTTTCTTTTTTCTTTTTCTTTTTTAAATCTTTTGCCTTTTGTTTTCGTGAGGGGTATGGGTGACAATAAATCCATACTTTTGAAGTTTCTGGTCGGGTTATTGATTCAGTGGGGGACAGAAAACCGTAGAGAAATGGGGAGTATTAAATTATGCAATCTTCCCTCTCACTTGAATAATTTGTTAATGGAAAATCATATTGTTTTCTCTTTGTTTTGCATGTGCAAAATAGGTAGGTTAATGGGGAAAATTTTTCAGTGCCGAGCGGTAACGTGGTGCCCGCTCGCACATCCGAGCCATCCATTTCGTTTTTGAACGGCTCAAATTTGGAGACAGAAAAAGAGAGAGAAAGTGTTGGAGTGACAGGAGAGAGAGGGTTTCAATTCAAACCGTCCAAAAGTGTATCGGACGGCTCGAATGCGTCGAACGAATACCACATAAAATATACCCATCCGACACTGAAAAATCTCTTGGTTAATGGAATCCAAGTAGATAGCCAACTACCATTTTGATTCTCTTCTCATGTTTGTCGTCTTCTTCTCTCTCTTTTTCTTATTCATTTGTAGTTTTTTCTTGGAACTATAGAGTATAGCCATCATTGGTTTTTTTCAAACAAAAAAACTTGTGTAGCTCATATGAGTGCCGAAAATATTTTATTCATCAAGGCGCGGCTGACAGACAATCTCAACAAAATGAACGGTTCAAATCGCATTCATGGATCTAGAATGGGACCGTCCGAATAGCACAACAACTCTAAGAGAGGGCCCAATCCTCCCAAATAGGAATTTTTTTATTTTTTATTTCGTTTAATGACATTAAACCCTACCAGCTGCCAATAGCAGTTCGATTTTACCCCCTAAAGTTCATGACTAAATATCTTAACCAAGAGAGTGCTATTTGATCGAATACTTACTGAATATATATATATATATATATATATATATGCATATATGCAACTTTTTAATAATTTAAGTCTCGCAAAATGAACGAATCAAATAATCAAAGTGGAATTTTACGTGCTCTGCACCAAGGGCGAAGCTAGCATAGGCGGAAGGGGTCACACAACCCCCTCCACCCCCCCCCCCCCCCCCCCCCCCCCCCCCCCCAGAATTTTACCACCTGCATTTTTTTTTTGTACACCTGCTCAAAAAATGTTAGAGAAATTGGAAATTTTGGGCATAATACTTATCGTCAGATGTTTTCAACCAAATCACCCTTAAAAAAATTAAATGCTTGTTTCAAGGAGGCAAATAGCAAATTGCTACTTTGTTTGACATATTTAGTCCGTCCAACTCATTTTTTAGCTTTTCAAAATAAAAGTCAAACAATCAATTGCGGAATCGCAAGAATGATCATTAGTTGATTATAAAAAGGTGCCTCATTTGAATGAAATTTCTAGCTCCGCTGCTGCTCTCCACACAAATTTAATAACGTTCTACACCAGTTTTCGTGTTACACAAGTCACGACGCAACATGCTAAATGATGGGCCACGAACAATAGAAGGCCCCTGTTGAGCCAACGGCAGGCCCATGAGCGATTGCCCATTTTATCACTGTTGAACTGAGCCATGGATAACTGCTAGTGGGTATCTGGACTTTTGGCATTTGTGGCCCAACTTTATCCCTCCATCGGGGCCACCAGTTTTTTTTCCCAATCGATCGATGATATCTAGCCTACTTCTAAAGAAATTGTGAAGCCCCAAATTAAGTCCCGCATCGGTGGGTTTTGAAAATTGTATGTAATATATATAAGTGCATGTGTCGAGCTACATGTAGCCGCGTTGTTAGGCTAAGGGTTAGCAGGTCAGCACAAGTCCTTACGCTTCGGGAATGCTTCTTTCACTAAAAGATAAATTGCATTATATTGTACAGTAGTTATTTAATTTGAAGTTTTGGAGCTGATCATCGACCTGTGGAATAGAACTACTTTCCGTTCAGGAAGATTAATAGGAAATGTGTTCACCTGCTGCATACGCGACTAAATCAATCTGTCCAAGTCCTGTCCTGCCGGCACATCAACCGGTGCAGGCTCTAGGCGTTTGGTATCAAGCGTGAGTGGTAGAACAGCTTCGAAGGCCTACTCGGAAATCCAAAACCTAAGACTGTTGTTGGATAAAGTTGGGCATTCCTTGATGGAAAATGCTTTAGGTTTAAAAAGTATATTGAAATGTGTGAAAGTGTATTTAAAAGTATAAAAAATACACCGAAGAGCATGCCTTTTTTGTCTCTTTTTTTTTTTTTTTGGTTATTGACAGCCCAGTAAAGGACCCAAATGAAATCACTTTATGTGGGTATTCAAAGGGTAGTCACATTTGGTTGTTCCCAAAGTTTACCCATAAACTCACAAGCGCACACCAATCACACCAAACGTACGGAGTTTTATGTGGTTTTTTAAAATCAGATACATCTACGAGAGCGGAGGAATCTCACTATATATAGTTGGAAGAAAGATACAAATACGAAAGAGGAGGAGGAGACACATTGTTCACTCAACTCAACTTGCCTGTCTTGCTCTCACCCTCACCCAACACATACTATTACTATAAATAGTATAATGCTTGTTACTACAAAAAAATTGAAATACAAACAAGCAAATCCCAATAAAAGAAATTTTAGTTAAATAAATAAAAAAAAACAGGTAGGTTAGGAAGGAAGATGTCGTTTTGTTCTGCGTTAAAGACATTGTTATAGTTCGAAATCTGTTTATGTTTGGTGGAACTATCTCAAGCAACAAATTACGTACAAATTTGACTCTGGATGGGAGAATCCAATGCAGCACCATTGAAGAAGAATCAGGCTGCGTTCTTATGAATTTAACTTAAATCTGAAAATTTTGTCCTTATTTGAATTATTTTCGCATTTGTTAGTTTTGCACCAAACTTTTGTGGGTTGTTAATTCGTCTCGACAAAAGGAATCAGAAAAGTATTTTTTTTTTACTTTTACCCAAGTATTTTGAAAAATAACCATTTTTTAGCATAAAAGTGACTCTTTTTTGCCAATACCAGAGTAACGAACTAATAATTCTCACGTAATTTAAAAACTAGCAATGACCCCTGTTATGCACGAAAAGCGAGAAAACGTAAAGCAAAAAAAAAAAAAAAAGATTAAGTATATATGCGCTCTTTTCACATTCAACACCTTCATTTATCCACTAAAATAGTTTTGGAGTATTTACTAAATCATCTAATGCATCTAACTTTGAACCCAAAATCAATTGATGACATCTAACCTTGAACTCAGAACGTTCAATCCAATAATTTCAATGAACCCAAGTAAAAAAGAAAATCGTGAAAATATTCTATAAAAAAATCGCAACAATGTGAAGCAAAATGATACCCAAAAATACCCTTGACACCACCACATCTTCAAGACTTCAAATGAATAATAAGTTTAAGTCAATATCTACATGAAAAGCACATACGTAATGCATTAGCTCACAAATAGGAGTATTAGTTTCTAACACTGGCGACAATATGAGACACACAGTGATTTTAAACAAAAACCATGACACCATACCTTCCAATGAATAATCCAAAAAGTATTAAGTCAATCTCTACAAGCACAATTATTAGTGTTTATTCGCTCCTGTCACATTCAACATCTTGACACAATGATTAAAAAAAAAAAAAAAACCCTTGAGTATCATTTGAATGTGACATAAGCGAATATACACTTAAACAAATAGGAGTACTAAAGAATTCCCTTTTATTATCGCAATTAAGCATGTAATTGGGTCCGACAACTCATTGCTAAATTTGGGATTCAGAAATCCTGTAGCGCACAATCACAGCCGTTCAAAAGTGATTTTTGACGATTCAGAATTAAAAATAAACTCTTCCGGGGAAGATTCCTTGACAAAGTTTATTTTTAAATCTGTACCGTTGAAAACACTCTTAGACGACATGAATGTGTCATGCACTGCAGGATGCACTACAGAGAGTGCCCTATAGAAATCTTGCTAAATTTGGCTGAATTTTTTAGCTCTTCCGAATTTTTGGGAAGGTATTTGGCTGCCCGATGTAGATGCTATTTGTACATTCAATATTCATGGCAGGTTCAACGTACATAACCTAATTTATTTAATTTTTGGTACTTCGGAAATATGTACATAACCTAATTGATTATTAATTATTATTATTATTATTTTTGTATTTTTGGGTTAAAACTTTAACTCCTTCAAGAAGTAAAAATCTCGACCAGAAGAGAAGATTAAAAAATTATTCGCTCAAAAGTGTATAAACATCACCCTCGACGATATCAATATGTCCGGAGCTATGAAATGTATATAAGTCCACGTGCATCTAACGCAACAAATTGTGTCCGTGCGTATATCTTTGCGGGCAAACAAGTTTCAAACTTCTACGGACGTGGTCCAATCCCCATCCCTAGTTCACCTGCGGATCAGCCCCACTCCACGATCGCTCATTCCCCGGGCTCTGCTGCGTCTGCGTGCGTAGAAAGCACATCACTGAACTCTACGACACCCGCCACTTTCCAGCTCGCTCTCTCTCCCTCTCTCTCTCTCTGAAAAAATGACCATGCCCATTGTTTCGCCAATTTTCTCGGGAAAAACTGCCGAATTCCTTGTATCAGCCATGAGTTCCATTGTCTTCCTTTTCCTTGACTTCCTGGACATTCTTCTCTGCGTCTTCTTCAAAATTGTGGACGAAATCTTCGAAGGAAACGACGGCCCATGTTACTGTCACAACAGGGGAGAGGGACGGGCGGGCGCCATCGACAAGAGAGGAAGCGAAGTGTCGGAGACTCTGTATGGAAGGAAAAATGTGTTCAGGGAAATAGGTTCCGTTCGATTCCCGAGAAAATCGGAGGGGTTTGTGAAGAACGGAGGCGGGAATGGGATTGTGGGGAATAGGTGGTCCGACTGCGGGTGCGAGTCCTGCGTTTCGTGGATGAGCATTGGCGATCAGAGGCTTCATGTTGTTGTGAAAGAACCATCAGAAGGTACTCAATGAGCAACCCCATCCATAGGTAGTGTTCTTTTTTCCCTTGGGTAATGAAGACTGTCCCAATGAACCGGACTAATGTCTTCAGTCCTTTCCACGCGTTTGTGTGAGGTGGCCCCAAGGACAAATCGCTCTCGAAGGAAATCGACCCTTCGACTTTGGGTTGGTAAGCCCCACCGA
Organism: Rhododendron mucronatum var. ripense; assembly: GCA_019656295.1. Classification (NCBI taxonomy): domain Eukaryota; kingdom Viridiplantae; phylum Streptophyta; class Magnoliopsida; order Ericales; family Ericaceae; genus Rhododendron; species Rhododendron mucronatum. The sequence continues at coordinate 2,832,238 of BPLT01000019.1, forward strand.
GGCAAGTCGATTAGAACAAATCCTCCTGGGGTTATCCTTTGGTAGTGTTTGGTTCCCTATAATGATATTTCTTGGCCTCCTAGTGGGATGTCCGTCCAGCGAAATTGGTAAACGATGATTCCATATGCGATATACATTTTACCACTTTTAGCAAGTCATTCGTAATGAAAGTTCCCAAGGAATGAGCTTTCCATCATCGAGTAATGAGTCAGTGACCCAAACACACACACACACACCCGAATCGAAATGTTTCTTGGAAGAGTCAGTTCTTGGTTAGAAGAGAAGGGAAGAGAAAGAAATAAAGATAAGAATTCTAACTCTCACATCTGAGATTGGTAACGATATCAACGAATGCAGACTTTCTGCTATCAAATGCCATAATTCTTGAAACTTAGTAGGAGAATAGGTTTTTTTTTCTCCCTTTCTTTTGTTTAGATGTCATTTCACCAGTTGAGGAGGCAGGTGGGGTTTGTTTTGCCGTCGAGTTTGGTTTGATTCCTATGATGTTCAGTTGCACTCAATTACTTCAAAGTGTTTTCTATTTCAGTGTTAGATAGCTATTGAATTTGTCTTCCCTTTGGTTGCTTTAGAAGTTGCTTATGTTGCTGTCCTGGTACGTTTCACAGATGCCTTTGGGAGCGATTGCAGCAGTAGGCCAACAGAAAATGTGATATTCGTACATGGGTTCCTCTCATCTTCCTTAATTTGGACAGAAATGGTGTTTCCTAACCTATCTGAACCCACGAAGCGTAACTACAGATTGTTTGCCGTGGACCTCTTAGGGTTTGGAAGAAGCCCGAAGCCAAGAGACTGTTTATACACTTTGAGAGATCACCTGGAAATGGTTGAGAAATCGGTCATCGATGCTTTACAGTTGAGTTCTTTCCATTTGGTTGCACACTCCATGGGCTGTATAGTTGCAGTAGCATTGGCTGCAAAGCACTCCAAGTCTGTTAAATCTATCACCCTGTTAGCACCAGTGAGTATCACTTTTTCACTTTTTTTACGGTCACTAAAAAAATTTAACCTATGTCTTTGGATCATGACCCTATGGAGGGATTCATGGTGGGGTAAGACGAGGTATAAAGGGAAAGATAATGAAGTGAAGAAACTAAATTCGATTCCCTGGTTGCCTTCGTTTCCGGGTAAATCTCTATACAAATCCATGATCCTGACACGGAATAAGAATATTCTTCCGCGAACTACAAAATCTGTTGTTCTAAATATCAATTTCTTCAAATATTGTCCTTTTGCAAGTATCGAATCAAAAGCATGCCCGTTAATGTCTGGTTCTTCATGTGCACATGTTTCGTGTTCATATCAATCGTATGGCTGAGCTTTTCATGATATCTTCATAATTTCAGCCCTACTTCCTGTCTCCTAAAGATGGTGCTAGCTTGGCAGCACTTAGAGGGCTGGCGGACAGGAAATTATGGCCACCGTTGCTGTTTGGATCGGCAGTTATGGCATGGTATGAGCATTTGGGTAGAGGTGTATGTTTCCTCTTCTGTCGGAACCATAGGGCGTGGGAGTGGATTCTGAAGCTGCTAACTAGAAGAAGGTAACAAAATATCCCTTTGCTCCCAAAAATCGGTAGAAAGAAAGCTGTCTATCTCACTTGAAGAGAGGGATCTATCTTAGTTTCTTTCTTTTCTTTTTAATAAGACTTATAATTCCTGCCCTCTGAAGTTAGAATCCCTCATCAGCCCCCAATTTTCCTCTTAATTTTCGTTCTATTTTGCCTCAATTTTCTTGCAGGGATATACATTTCATGTTCACCGACATGACCAGGCACACTCACCATTCGGCTTGGCACACCATGCACAATGTGATATGCGGGGGAGCAAAATCAATGGACGAGTTCTTGGAAGCTTTGAGAGATTCAAAAGCGAAGATCCACATAATCCAAGGTGCTCAAGACCATGTCGTCCCTGTGGAATGCAGTAGCAACATTAAGATGAAAGTTCCACAGGCAGAGGTTGAGATTATTGCCAATGCTGATCATAATACTATAATCCTCAATAGACAAAGAGAATTTACTCAGAATTTGGAGCGTATATGGGCATCAACTGTTGTCTGCTGATAACAAAATAGCGGCCAGAACGTTGTCCTAGACATGGTGGCTCATCGAAATTGATATGAGAAAACAGTTTCTTGATATGATTCATTGTACGTTTGTACGTGTGATGTTTTTTTCTGTATTAGTTTACTGTCAATAAATGTTGGACAGACCAAGCCTCTCATTTGAAAATAACCCAAGTTATCAATAAGCTCAAACAATATATACCGTATTTGATAGATATACCAAGATCTATAGAAAACAAAGAGGGCAATCTTCCCTTAGCAATGTCATATCAAAGATTGCTGGGCTGTGTTCAGATTTGTTCGGCTCGTTGACTCTCACTTGGCTCTAATACCATTCGAAGGTGGGAAACACTTATGGTGAATACCAACAATGATCGGCATTTTTAGCAAAGTTAGCAGTTATGTATCTCTTTAACTTTTTTTGGAATAAGCATCCCTGCAGAGTTGGCAGTTATGAATCACGAACAAGCAACCTAAAAATTCTCTTTTTCTTGCTCTCTCCATCTGTCATTCTCTCTGTGTTTTTGCACACTGATTATACACACAGACGTACACATACTTTGGGCAAACAGGTTCTTAAGCTTAATCTTCAGCTACCATACTCAACCTACAAGTTAGGCGTAACAAAGCACGCAAAATCCACACCAACCCACAATCCAGTTCCAAATTCACAATGGATTTTTACTCTAATCAAGATAATAACATTCAACAAAAACATGCTCTACTCAGTAGCGAGTAGTGAACATGGCCTTTTTCAAGTAGGAAAATTTTTAAGATGGTTTCGTGGATAAAACACTCATCCATGGCCTTTTGCAGGTAGGTATGTGCTCCACTTACCATTTAGTATGGTATAAATACCCCGTCCATTTTGCCAATTTGTGATGTTTGCATCGATCTATGATCGTCACTACATCGAGAAGTGGTTCAACCTATTCTGGGTATCAACGGATGCAAAAACATGCAGAGCCCATTCAAAATATTACTACCATATTTCAAGTGAATAACCTAAGCACAGAATAAGTGGCCTCTTCGTATTTGTAGGACAAAGGCAGGAACCAAAAGCTTGTACTACTACTACTACTACTACTTGTAACCCATTAACATTAACCGAAAAACCACACCAGCATAATACTCCACAAAAGAAAGAAAGATATTACTGAAATGCAGTAACTTAAAATGTCTGTCATAGTTATATTCGAAGTCATGTTGTTTCGAAAAGATGCAACATAGTTGTCGTCTCGAAATGTAAAGCTATGTCTGGACTTCAGACATAGGACGGGGAAGAGCTCAATAAACCAAAAGCACACACCAATAGCTTTATTTGCCACATCAACGTCGTTTGCAGCTTCATCCCTGTCACGGGGGACACGGCACTACGTCGCACGTAGTTACGTCGAAGGGGAGGTCCAGTACACCAAACACTGGACATGTACGAAAAGTTATACCATTCAATTCGTACAGTGAAAATGTATGAACGTGCACACATGTATACCAGCATCATGGAGGAGCGAGGAAGGAATTTAAATATGGGGAGAACAAATGAAGTAGATAAAGAATAAAATATGTAACTTATGTACATACACATTGACCCATGGGATAGAAATGCATACCTCGGTGTCCACGACCTGCTTATGGTAAACCGCATGCTCTTCTGCAGTGCCGGCCCCGACATTTGGGTTGCCCAAGCCCAGCCTTATGCTTTGTTGCCCATCTAATATTAAGTCATACAAAATTTAAATATATATATATATATATATTTAAATTTTGTAAATATATATATATATATATATATATATATAAGTACCAAAAAAAACATCAAAGTTACATGTTGTTCCTTTAGCTTGAATAATATCATAAAAATCAACATCAAATGTAACTCCGGTTATTGTGCTTTATAATTAGCATGATCCGATTAAAAAAAATACTTCCCTTTGTATTTTTTAAAGCAAATTTCTCAATTAAGTCATCATATTTTACTTATCCATGAACTCGGGTCCATTCCACTAAGTTTTGGTTATTCGGCTTTTTGTGCTTTTTAGTTGATATATGTGACAAGAATGGCCTGTCTTAAAAAGTGTAAAAAGTTACAAAAAAAAAAAAAAAAGAAATCCTTAAATGCTCTTAATGGAATGATGCATCATTTTCAATTGAGATCATAGCCAATCTATTTAATCTCTCTTGCGAAATGATAGTTCGAAGGTAAAAACAAAAAGAAAACTGATATTAACACTTTAAAAATTGATGGAGGTACTCCAATATATCAGTGCAATTCCAAAACCACTTTCCTTTATTTTTTAGAGTGCTTCCATCAATTTTTGGAGTGTTAATATCAATTTCCAAACAGAAACTATGTTAGCTCGCTTAATTTTATTTTAACTATGACTTTTTTTAATCAAATGTAAGAATATATCTACATTACTCTACTATTGTGTTTGTTAAGTCAGAAAATTTCCAACAAAATAATTTAGGATTTTTTTTTTTCTTAATATTGTGGGTTGGGAGGAAAACAAAAAGTGATAGAACAAAAATGGAAAAATAAATTGTGGATTGAGAGGAAAACAAAAAGAGGTAGAATTAAAAAACAAAAGAGTGAAAACAGGGAGATGAGGTTCCAGGATTCGAACCTGGATGCACTTGAACTTTGTCTATATGCGTCGGCCACAATGCCCAGCTGATGCCTTAAGGCAAGCATGGGAAGCTTGTTTATATTTATATCTAACCTAAATTTTTTTTTTTTGGGATGCCCCAGGCGAGGGGGTTGCCCAAGCCCGAGGGCTTGCAGGGCTTACCCCGGGGCCGGCCCTGCTCTTCTGGGGTGATTGCAGCCGCCTAAAAGTCTGACTGCACCTAGGTCGCCCTCGCATGGAAGCTGAATCGCGTCAACGCCGCCGCAGCCGTCAATGCTACTAGTCACCGTGCAGTGAGTAGAAAAATCATCAGGCAATGTCTTCATCTCCTTCTTCAGTTCAGCTTCTTCCCCCCTGGTTGCTGTTGTTGCAACTGCGGAAGGTTATCAAAGTCCTCCATCACGAAACCCTAGATGAAAAAGGCAATACGATAGTATACAATCTTCTTTTCAGAAAGCAAAAATCAATTCAATTCAATAGCAATAGAACGCAAATACGATGAAAGTTCAACCAGGAATTAATAATACTAATGGTTTCTTTCTTCTGATTTGTTCAATTGAACCGTGTGAAATTCAAACCCTAAACGCCACCCCGATCAATTCAATTAAGATAGCAGATAAAGGGCTTGGCAGCAGCGACTAGACTACCTTGATACCCGATGGCCGATAGTGAGAGAATGAAACTCGGATAACAGTAATAAAAAAAATAGGAACCAACGAACACGGTTGGGTTGGAAATTTAAAGGGTAGAACTCACCCACAACTTATTGCAGATCTCGAGTAAACACACCGGGTTGTGAAGAAACCAGTTTGGGATCTCGCACAAATTTATTCGAACCGATCAAAGTTTTGTCTCGTCGGAGCGGCTCTGTTTGTTTAGAGACCGGTGCATGTCATTGCGAAGGCGCAACGCAAGTCCGTGCCTCGATGAACGGCACAACATTTTTAAAATACAATCTAAATGAAATACAGTATCAAACACCGGTTGTTTTTTTATTCAAAAAAAAAATTCGATTTCTGTGTATATCTCACCCATATGAGAGGATATTACAATTATCCGTTAAATGAAAATGTACCCATATGATACAAGCCAGGGTAGAAACTTGAAAACCTTTAATCTGGTTTCTCTATTTGTAATGTTTAAAATTTAAAAATAGCACAGATAACGTGGAAGGTTGGTTTTTTTTTTTTGAGAGGAGGGGAGCGATATCTCAATTTTGAACGTAAAATTTGATTAATGGCAATTGTGCAATTATCACAGTTTGAGAGAGAGAGAGAGAGAGAGAGAGAGAGAGAGAGAGAGGGAGAGGAGGAGGGAGAGCCATAGGATTCATGAGGCAAATTAATGGTTAGGATTTATGAATGACATAAGATCCAAAAGCCATTCTCTCTTATTATGTAGATGGAAACATATAAAGGTTATACGCCGCTTTATGTTGAGGTTCATTATTTTCATTCAAAGGATATTTCAAGGGAAATGATTTTGTCACTCCCTTTTTTGTTAACGTCACTCCCCTACAAGTATATTTTTGCATCAAAATACACTTGCAGGGGAGTGTCGTTAACAAAAAAGGGAGTGGCAAAATCAGTGGCCTAGGTTACTTATTTCAATCTTTCGTGTAACATGATATTCTAGAATTGAATTGTTGCGACTGGACTGGATAGTTCTACTCTCGATCCAAGATAGTCCCAAAACTCCTTTCTCGTTTTCATTTTTTAATGATTCGTTTCTCATTTCGTGAATTCAAAACATTTTTTTTTATCAGCGATTTTGAAACATAATTACTATTTGTTTACTTAAAACCTAAGGACTTGTTTATTTGGGCTACTCAAAATTTCTGCACGTGGTTTTTAATTTTTTTTTTTTATCTCTTTACTTTAAAAAACTTAAAAGAAAGCGAAAAGAAAAAGCAATATCTACTAGAAAATACCAATTAAAACTCTTCAAACTTTTTATCCACAATGGGTGTGTGCTAACTAGTGTATGTTAAGACTTAGCAAAAGAATGTATTTTTTTTTTTTTGCCGTAATGCTTTTGTTAGTTTGTGTGCTAGAATGTGTTAAATCTTATAGTGTGCTAGCATGTATGTCAAATTTGACAATTATTCTAGCAAATAATAAGTGAGTTCCACCTCTATAGTAATTATCTACCACTCATAATATACATTTGTGGGACACATTTTATCCAAACTAACATTTTAACACACAAATTTACCAAACTCATTGTGTATATTCTAACACACTTCTATGCTATCAATGTCTAACCCACATTTGTAGGATCCATTTTTTTATCTTAATACACCTTTTATAACACACAAATATACAAAAACTCTATTGCGGATGCTCATAGACAACAAAATACTAGTACTCCACGTTGGTTAACTTGGCCCCCCTTCTCGAAACTCAAAATAAGCACTTATTTTAAAAAAAAAAATTTATGCTAAAAAATTATGTGTTTATCTATATAATTTTTTTATCAATATGAATCTTATTTGATAGATCTCATTGACATCTTTTAAAATTTTTTTAAATTTAAAAATATAAAATAAACTACGTAATATATTTTTAAGAAGGTTTTCTAGAACGGAAATATAGTACATGTCAGATTGGTTAGTAAAGACAACGAAATACAGTACATGTCAGGTTGGTTAGTAAAGCCTTCCAATGGGGGAATAAGGATACAAAAGCGCACATTTTTTTATTTATCCGCACTGTGCAGACCTGAACAAGGCAGGTTCGGGTAATTTATCGTGAACTTCAAGAAAAGAACTCGATTGCAATTGGTAGGACCTCCACTCGTCTTCATCAACCCCTCTCTCTCTCTCTCTCTTAATCAACTTTCAAACGCTATGGAGGGAAAAGTCCAGGTGAAGCAAGAGCTAATCGAACGCCTAAAGCTTTCTGTGTCGAATCCAGACGCAGACAGCTCGAAACCGGCCCCCTTCATCGATCTCAGCAGCAGCGATTCGTCCTCTGACGATGACGTCAGTGTGCTTGGCAAGAGGCCTAGGTTTTCCGACGGAGGTTTCCCCTCGAAGAAGGGGAAGAATAAGACAATGGCGGCATCAAGCGGAGTCTTGCCGCTTGGTTTCCTCGCTCCTCTTCCGCCGAAAAATGCGCCCAGTGGGGTCTTGCCGCTTGGTTTTCTCGATCCTCTTCCGCCGATAAATGCACCGTCACCGTTATGCTTGCCGTCAAAAAATGCGCAGTCGCCGTTGCCGTTGGCGCAGGGGAAGGCGAATGCGGTTGCGAATGTGGGGGGCTGTAGGCATTTCTGGAAGGCTGGTGATTACGAGGGAACGCCAAGAGGTGATTGGGAGTCGTCTTCAGGTAATGTATATGCGAGTTTCAAGTAGTCCTTTGTTGGTCGTTTGGGAGTTCACCCTATATATTTTTGTCCCCGGCTTGAGTTTCCACTAAAAATACCAAAATTACCATTTCGACGACAAAATTAAGAGAAATGAGTTGTCTTGAATAGTGGGTATTTTTTGACCAAGTGGGTTTTTTTTGACGAAAATACCAAAATACCATTTAGACGTTAGCTTGAACTCACCCTAAAGTTGATCCACAGACACCTAAGATATCAAACTCAAAAAAGTAGTACCACCGTGTCTAAATGTTTGTCTGATCAGCAAAGCGAGAACATAAAAATCATGGATTTATTGGAAAAAAAATCAATTTTTTTTTTCATAAATTAAAGGAACTCATCATTCTTGTAAATTATCAGAAAAAATGAATTTTTATTCAAAAAGTTGTGTAATTTTTAAGTTCTCGATTTGTGTACAGGACTTGGAATGGAGGGAATGACTTTTTTTTGTGTGGTTTTGTGGGATATAGAAGTAATCCATGTTAGCAGATTTGACGCCAATGTAGATCATGGTGTTCATTTTACGTAAGGCGTGTGATGTTACTTTCGAATTTGGTGTTTGTCAGACTTGTTGACCTATTTATATGTATTGTGGTGTATGCTTCAATGTACCTCTTGTATGCTACTCCACCAAGTAAAGTGGTTGCTCTGGTGTTTCAGTGGCTAATGGCTTTATTTTCTACATTTGTATCCCCTAGATCCTGCATTAGGGTTCTGTGTGTACTTTACAATTCAGGACACATTCTTTTGCCCCCTTTGGTGTTGGTTGAGAAAGCCAGATTTACTAGGAAATCATCAAAGTTGTTTTTTAAGCCTTTCGTATGTATTTTTGTTTCCATTGGCCAGTAGAGTATCCTATTGGGCAACCAGATTATCTAACATTGTATCAAGAGTGCTGGCTGCAGGGTGTCCTCTGGATTCAGATGCGCAGATCCTGTATGTTCCCTTGTGATGTACCCTGTTTAGTTCAGGCTGTTTGCCTGTCCACTTGTGAGGCCTGATTGCATGTGAGGGAGTTGGATAACTTGATATAAAGTGTTGGTACCTTTTCAAATAACCTAAGCTGTTGGGTGGTGATCTAAAAATGGTTTGGGTGTGATTTTGGCTTAGAAGATGGGTCACATCAGGTGAATGATATAGATATTATGAATTTTATCACTGTGGATGGAGGAAAAGGTTTGGTAGGGTGCCAAAACTTTCTTTTGCTTAATTATAAGGCTAGGCTAAGGATTTGTATTTTGGGTTTGTGGGGATGAGTGCCATGTTGAGCCATTCGATTAGCATTTGCCTTCAAATTTTCGCAAGTAGGGTGGAGTTTTCTTCTCTTTGCCCTCCAATCATTGCTTCTGTGTGTTCCTCTGCGTATAAGTTATAATACACGTTGGCTTGGTTGATTTGGTCTTTAATTAGCATTTAAGGGAAGTGGCTATGAATTGGAAAGATCAACTATATACAGTTGGAGGTAATAAAATGGATTCCATCAATTTTAACTGCAGTATCTTGAGGTTCCAAAGGAGGTATAACAATGAAAAGATATGTCTTTGATCAATAGTACAGCGATCTATCTATTGTACATGGGTTGTGCTCTTTTGTTGCTTCACTAGAATCACTACTTGAGAAAACGAGAAGATAATGTTCAGTAGTAACTACAGTCAAGCCAATGCAAACCTTAGTTTCTGACTTCCATTTCGAAAACTGGTGTGCTGCTGTAGAATATTTGCTGGATGAGATCTACTATAGAGTTAAATCTTGAAGTTGGAGCATCTAGATAAATCTTGGTTTTATGCGAAGGGATTATATTGGGACAATTTGAATATTTAGCCTTTATAGTTACCACTTGCTTCTCAAGTTATGAAAGCGGAGTTAGCAATTGTACAAGATTGGAGTGACCTTCCAATAACCAACTTTCCATGGGCTTATACGGGGGCAAGCGTTAAGCCCTTACCCAAGGTTTTCAACAAATTAGCATGCTTGGATAGAGATCGTTATTTTCTTTTCTTCATGAAATAGAAATAGAAAAGCTGTGTCATTGATTCCATTTACAGTAGCCACCTTGGTCTGATACTTGTGTAGACCCAGAGATTTTTGGTTCCTTAAAAGCCAGAGCATTGATATTGCATTATAGTAGGCACCTCATAGAGCATCATCAGAGTTGCTGTCTGTTCGCATGATTACAATAGTTGCTGTCTTGGCGCAGCTGTGATTTTCTTTCCTCGACCGTTTCATATTTGCAGGTGGCATGGATCATGTTAGAATTCATCCCAGATTTCTTCACTCCAATGCAACTAGTCATAAATGGGTTCTTGGTGGTAAAAATGCCTTACCCAACTACAAAACTTCAATTTATTAATGCATTTTGCAAGATACTCAGTTCCTGTTTTCATGTCTTTTTTTTGTCTGCTTATCAATTTTGTTTGGTAGCATTCGCGGAGCTCTTGGACAATGCATTAGATGAGGTATCTCGATATATATTCTTAGGGAATATATATTTTTCCTTTTTCAGCAGCATAATAAAGATTCTGTGTTAATATCAGGTTTGCAACGGGGCTACATTTGTGAATGTTGATATGCTCAAAAATAGGAAAGATGGTGGCAGAATGCTAATGGTTGAAGGTTTGTCTTTAGTTGCTGTTCATTCTCTCTTCTTCATGTTCCTCTTCTTTTGACGTCTCTCTCTCTCTCTCTCTCTCTCTCTCTCTCTCTCTCTCTAGTGTTGGTTAATTTGTCATAAATGATGTCGATAGCTTCTCCAGATGCTGTCTTCTTCTTTACTTTTGCTTTGAAATTATTATCCTGCATCGCATATGTTGATTCGGATGTGGTAGGTTTAAGTTTGAGGACACAGCATTGAGTGAGTGGTTTAGATTCAACTGTCCTTTTTGAATATTCAAAGTTTCAATTTGTAAGACTATCGTAACTGACGACCGAAAAGGGTCCTTCTTCCTGGCAAAATAACTATGCACAGTTGTGGTTTTTTTTAACTTCCATCCTTCACTAAAGGCTTTGCAGTATGTACCTTCTCAGATGTATTTGAGTCCATATGCATCTCTCTCTCTCCCCTTGTGTACTTTTACATCGGCCCTGAAACTTTTTGTCAATTTCCTTTCAGACAATGGAGGTGGTATGGATCCAGAAACAATGAGGAAATGCATGTCTCTTGGATATTCTGCAAAAAGCAAATTAGCGAATACTATCGGACAATGTAAGCGTGCTATTATGGGAAATATGTATTTGATACTAATGTTTAGCTGCTTATTTCTCTTTTATTTTGATATCATTTATATTCTATCCTCTTTTTAAGATGGAAATGGTTTCAAGACGAGTACAATGAGACTTGGAGCTGATGTCATCGTGTTTTCACGCTGTTGTGGAAAAGATAGAAAGAGGTAAAATTCTACCCTTTTTCTAGTTCTCCTTTCACGTTGGTTTTGCAGTTTGAATTGTAAAATGTAGTCCTTTTTTAAGCTTATTTTATTATGTTTTTGTTGCTTCTTGATCTGAAAAATGTAGGCACCTTTTTTCCTTTTGCTTTAGTGCAATTTGAGAAGAGATTGTTGTCTCAGGTCATAGTGAGGCATTTCTGTTGTTCTATTAGGTACAAATCAAGACATTGTAATCTTTAGCCATACTTGCAATTGTTGTTGTTCGACTATGTTTAATATGGGAATATCCCCATCATATTGATATATTTGAGGGACGACAATAATTCTTTTGTTTCTATCTAGCACTATGTGAGGTCCTACCAGTTGTCAGGTTGTTCAGTTTAGGACTCGTGGCTGATTTATTTTTTCACAGGCTTAGCCCTCATTATATCCGTTTTACTGTTGCCTCATCCCTGTAGTGCCTTCAAGCTGTACAAGGTCAAAGTGTACATATTGGTGCAATTTGTAATACTTTGTCGGATGCGGTTTACCTTCTTAGATAGTCCTTGCATGGGCCTAAGCATGTGAACAAGTGCCTTGGTTGACATCATCATAAACATTATGCTTTAGGCAGTAAGAGATGATTGTTTTCAGAACTGGATGGGAATTGGGAGCACATGATACGATGTTATTTATATCTTCTCATTGGCAAGTGGCAGCATAGATTGTATTGGTGTTCTTCTGTAATCTATAGAGCTCTTCTTTGCTAAGCTCTAGATCTTGGATAAGGACATAGGGAGAGCTCTTTTTAGAAAGTGCTTAGGAGATTATACTAGTGGCTGACGTTGAGACTCTACAAAATATACTTCGGCGGCTTACTCTACAAAATATACCTTGGCAGCTTGCTCTTTAAGAGTTCTCCATGTAAAGCTAAGATTCAAGAAAAGAACTCCTTTATTGGAAGCACATGACGGGATTCCTGTTGCTTCTTCTGTGCTGATTTGGTAATTCAATTGTTTTTGTTTGCTAATTGAATCATCGGCATGTTTTTTATAGGCCCACACAGAGCATCGGGTTGTTGTCGTACACCTTTCTGAGGAGCACATGGAAGGAAGATATTGTTGTTCCCATGGTAATCCTGTTAATCTTGCTTATTTTATTAACAATAACATGACTTCATTTTTTGTTGTATCTTGATTGAATATTCATCCTTATCTCGTATAGTGTAGTCGAATCTTCCAGCTCATCACCTATCTCTATGCATTTCAAAATTTTATTGTCTATCATAATCTTGTTTTTACGCATTAGAGTAGGCATAAGTTTGCACCTTGTTGTTTTGTTTATCTCGACATAGTGTTTGGCAATGTTCAACATTCACTATGACTTGTATAATTTTGTAGCTATAATGTTTGATCAATTTTTTGTTCCTTCTTGCAAGGGGATACTTCTATTAGATAGTGTTGGAGTTTGTCCCTCATTGGTTAATTATCTCCTCTAAAACTAATATATGAGCCTGGGTGACCTCTCCACTCATTGTCAAATGCTTTTGAGGTGAATGCTTTTACATGGTATTAGAGCTAGGGTTTTGGAGAATTCCCCCTCCCCTCTAGTTGTGCCATAAGTGCATCGTCATTTGTTTGTGTTATGGATGTTTTTTATCTCTCTACGTGCGAGTTGGGGGTCATATGTGCGGGGGAGTCTTGGAGCTTGTCCCACATCGGTTAATTATCTCCTCCAAAACTAGTATATGAGTCTCAGCAGCCTCTTCACTCATTGCCAATTGGTTTTGAGGTGGATTTTTAACATATAGATTGATATTCATTGTTGGGCTCGTTTTCTAATACCTTAAGGTTTTGGGACTACTGGTAACTTAACATGGTATTAAAGCTCAGGCTGCAAAAGGTCTTGGGTACTTGCATTTGTTCCATGTTTGCACTATGTTTCACCCCTTTGCATTCTTTCACAGTATGTACGAATATTTGCATCTCCCCGTGCAAGATGGCGTTGCATGTGAGGAAGGGTGTTAGATAATGTTATGACAACCACAAAGTAGAGAATAAAGAAATCAACAAGCAATCGAAACAAGGATGCAAAGATTTATGTGGTTATGCTCAGCACAAAGCAAGAACGTACTCCACAAGCAAAGAGCGAGATAAGATTCACTATGAATGACGAGAGTATACAAAGAGCCGACTATATCCGTAACTTTGAAAGAAGCACCAAACGATATTCAGGGACAAAATCTCTGGTGGAACCTGCAAGGGAGAACAAACCTTGGTGGAACCCAAAGAGACAACACAAAACCCTAATATCAAGCCCTAATAACCAAAGAGATGGAGAACTCCACAATAATACCCAAAGGAGCCTCTCCTTAATGGGCCCAAAAGGACGAAACATAGGAACCCCACAAGGTTCCTATTTATAGGAAAGCACTAAAAAATAAACCTAAGTCGACTTAGAATATGAATTATAGTCAAATAACCCTAAACGGACTTAATACAGGAATTCGAGTCACTTTCCAACAGACAACTTGATATTCATTGTTGGACCCATTTTCTAACAGCTTAAGTTTTTGGGACTACTGGTAACTTAACAACTTCATGCCTTTATTTTGTGTTTTCATGCATGTTGATTGCCTAGCTTATTAGTCGGTTGCAATTGTTGGCCAACCTGTTCAAGAACCCCATCCCCATCCTAGTTTTGGACAGGCTCATGTAGAAATTTCATATATAAGATTTGAAAGTATTCAATCCTATTTTGGCTTTGGTAATATTAGAAACTTAAACTTCTTAAAGGAAGAAGTTAGTTGGAGGCAAAAGCCTACATTCCACTAGGTTGAGGGTAGTTTTCTTTAACTTGGTGTCTTCTTTTCTAGTTGCAAGTGTAAGTGTTTTCTATTATGGGTCAACATTTATGGGATTTTCCTTAATATTCATTCCTCAAGGAATGATGGTAGCTTCTTCCAGAAATTTCTTAAAATGACCATGAATTTTTCTCCCAATTTTCGTATGCTCTAGAACGGTGAGTTATTTTCTTCTCCGAACCTATTAGAGCTTTCTAGATATAAGCTATATTGCTTCTCCTAATTTTGTACTCTAACTTTGAGTTATTTGATAATGTCTTTGCCCTCCAAGTTAGGGGCGGACCCACCTTGGGGCACGTGGGGTCACGTGCCCCCACGCCTTTTTAAAAAAAAAAAATCCCAATTTTGTGTGTGTGTGTGTATGTATTATATGTGAACATGTGCAAGAAGTAAAATCTTGGTGCAGTGGTAAGTAACATGCTTCAAGGAAGAAATGGCGTGGGTTTGAGTCCCCACTCCAAAGTTTTTATTTATTTTTCAAAATCCACTAGAACTCTTTCACAACCAAGGTTTCCCCCACTTCCCAATGTCTCCAATCATTTGTGTAGTATTCAATATGAATCCGCACATTGTATTTGTACATTTTGGTCCCCGAAACTTGTACTTGTAGAGTTAATAATAGGAAAATAGATAATGAACATGTGATAATTTTGTTTTAACGCATATAGTCAAGGTGCGTAAGTTTACCCAAGTAGCTTGTTATTAAAATACATATATACTTTAAAATTATTACTCCCTCCGTCCCGCAATGTTTGGCACTTTGGTGCTTTTTCTTGTCCCATAATATTTGGCTAGTTTGAGCAGTCAATAGCAAAATTAGGTGAACTTCCCATTTTACCGTTTTCTTTTGCACACTAAACCATTTTCTTTTGCACACTAAACAACAATCTATTCAAATGAACAAAAGTACATTTTCCATTACCCCATGCACTACCAATTTACATACGGCCATTTCAACATTTACAATTGACAACTAGATTGAAGATTTGGCCAACAAAAACTCCATGTTCTTTCTTTTCAATAACAAAAAAAAAACTGGAAATGCTTCACTTCAACTTGACTTTACAAAAAACCACCATAGTTGATTGAAGGACTTGGCCACAAAAATTTAGCAGCTTCTTCCGGAGTTAACTTGGAAAAAAAAAAAACAGGAGAAAGCACCACCAATGCATAAAACAGAGAATTTTTTTTGAAGAAAATGAGAATGTAACACTAAACAAAAAGAAAGGAAAATAGAAACATGGAGTACCTTGATTTAAATTCTGTAAATGAGCCAGTGCACTCTCCATGATACCGCGTTCACATTCAAGTTGAGAAGGAAGCATCACACTTCGAATCAATTGGTTTTTTCCAATGTGAGGCAACTTGTAATTGTTTCCCCCGTGAACTTTCATCACTTCAACCATACACGCTTGCAATGATACAAACACACGATTAAGATTATCCGCCGACAATTCTTCAAAAGATTTTTCCACCGCATTGACAAGCTCATCAACGGTTTTAGGCGCCTCTTGATGTTGCAATGATTGAATTGCTCTAAAATAACCAAGATCCAAAACATTCATGTCCGGACTACTTGGAGGTTGATTCAATAAACGGATATCAAATCCATCTTTCGTTGCCGCTTCAACAAATTGAAGATCGACTGGTTGCATATGTGGTTTTGCATTGTCTTGTTGAATAAATATGGTTTCATGTGCACTAGAACGTGGCCATTTAGACCGGATTGCAGGCAAAACTTGATTAATCAAGCAAGAGCGAATAATATCTTTGGTTACCGATAATATTGCCTTTGTCTCCAATGTACCCGCGGGGCGATTTTTAATAGATCGTCGGGCTGGTTCTTTGAATATAAAAGGAAAAATACCAATCTTACCCAAGAATTCCTCATTTTGGTTAGCATCAAATCGAGGCCGAGCTACCGCAGCCAAGAACATGACCTTTGGGATGAACCTTTTACTTTTGCAAGTGCGGTGAGGTTCTTCTTCTTCCGGGAGTAGATAATACCTCTCCGCTTCTTTTGTCATGTAGAACCATTTTTCATCAATGTGAACATAGTTGTACATGCCCTTGAATTTTCTTGGCTGATTTTCATCATCACTGGGCTCGAGCATTGAAAGGCAAAACTGGAGTCTTGCCTTCTTAGCTTGTTCCGATAAATATGGTTTCAATGCGTTGGAATGAGGCCGAATTTTACCTTCTTTAATTCGCCTGTGAATGGTTGTTTTTGGAACTTTCATTGCCGCTGCCAATGACCGGATGTTTGTTCGCCGGGCACGATCAATATCCCTCATTTTGGTGAAGTCGATTGGTACTCGTTTGCGACCGCATGAAGGCATTTTGCTGGAAACATTGACCATCACTCCATTAGCGATACAAGCCATCCCTCGATTCCAAATTCGACGCACTGTGTTGATACTAGTCGAGAACAATTCAGCAACCTCCCTTACAGAACTTCTTTTCAATTTTCCATTCACACTTTGCAGCAACACAGCCTCAAAAATTGCTTCTCTTTGTTGATTAGTTAGATTTCTTTTTGTTCTTGGATGAAGAGAGGCCATTTCAAGTGCATGATTCATGATTGATTTTGGAGGAGAAAAGTGGAGTATTTAGAGTAGGAAATTACCCCATCAAAAAAAACTAGAAAAACAGAGAGAGAGAGAGAGTGTGTGTGTGTGTGTGTGACGGTAATTAGAGAGAGAATGGGCTAAATTTTAGGAAAAGATTATGCTTGGAGAAGGAGAATAGTTGTGATTGGAGCAGAAAACTAAGGAAAAGATAGAAGAAGGAGAGAAACGTGGGAAGTGGGAACAGGGAAGTGGTGAGAGGGAGAGAGACACTTTGAGAAGGAAATTGAATTTATATTGGATAGTTGTCAGCAAAGTATCAGGCGGCAAAAATTGACTCAATTCAATTTTCAATTTCAAGGAGCCACAATTACCGCCAATACTTTTTGGTATCTGGCCCAAATTTGAAAAAAATTCAAATTGTATTGAAATTATATAAGGGTAAAATTGGAAAGTTAGTACATCAAATTTTTTCTCTTAAAAGTGGGAATTCCCAAAAGAGCCAAATATTGCGGGACGAAGGGAGTACATTATCATGAATGCTAAAATTATTTTGGTGCGAATGTGCTTAACTGTAACTCATATATTACGGCGTTACAAAAAAAATTGGTGCCCCAACTATGTCAAATTCCTGGGTCCGCCACTGCTCCAAGTCCATTTAATCTGCTAATTCGACTGAAGCTTATACGCTCTACTGTCTTCATTGCCACTCATACATGATGTTACGTTTCTTGCTTCTTAGGACTCTCTAATAAAACTATCTTCTCATGCAGCCAATTGTCTGAACCTTGTGCTATTCTTCCCTACACGAACATTATCTTGATGACTTGCATAACAGGATATTCTTTACCGGGTTGAATTTAGTTGTCTATAAACCTGTAAAAGTGGAAATTCTCTCATCTAAATAGTTGTGCATAATATGCGTGTTCTTTTTATTTCATAGAGGAGTATCCTGATTCCATAAACCCATCGTTTTTGTTTTCTATCTAATAATAGTAGGAAGCACTCATGTATTATGAGCAACTGCTGTTTTCTCTTGTAAATTTGCCAGTAGACGTTCCATATGTCTTTTCCCTTTTTCTGAAATCCTTGTCTCATCATTGTGAAATCTGATCTTTGCATTTTCTTCTCTCAAATTGCTTTACGAAATTGATGTTTTAGTTGCCTTTTAATCACCCTATTCTTGTTAATGAAATAAAAAGCTTGACTATGAAAGTGGAGGACAAGAGTGGAACAAGATGAAGCGATCTTCTGCCAGTGATTGGAATAGAAATTTAGAAACAATAGTTCGATGGTCTCCTTTTTCTAGTGAAGCAGATCTTCTACGAGAGGTGATTCTTCATTTCCTTCTCCTTTTTGTCACATACTTTTTGTGGAAGTTTCTGAATTGGATATCTAAAGCTGTATCCTGCCCTCCATCCTGTTCCTGAGTCCTGACCGAATTCTGCAAATTGGTATATCATTTATCGGAACATTCTATTGGTATTCACTTTTATTGCTCCTGAAATTGCTTCGTGGAAGTTTTTGTAATTAACTTGGATGTTGTCATTGCATTTGGTGGTAATAAGAAATAAGGCTTCCCCCTCTCGGAACACGTTTATTGTAGAACATGCAACCATTCATTTGCTTTTTTTGGTCCCTCAGAGAATCAAAGTTTTGTATCCATTTATTGGGTTTTTTCAATTGGCATTCATTTGAGAGTTTTCGAAAGGACAGATTAATGGAAGCCATTATTTTCCTAATCAGGCTGAAGATATCCCACTTCCGAAGGTAATCTCATGGATTTTGTGAAGGCTTTTAAATAAGTTTTCCTGAAGTCATGCCAGAAGCTTTAACGTTTCACCTCCTTTGGATACTTGGGTGAGAAATGAAAAGAAAGTGGTGTGGTTTCTCTTAATGATGAGAAAAGAAAAGAAAAGAAAAGAAAAGAAAGGAGTGTGTTTTCTCACCATCTCATTTGGATAGACCTTCCACTTTCTCTTCTCACCAAATCTCACCACTTTTGGTGAGAAGCAAAAATGGCCCCATAAGGGGTTCTTGATTCTCACCATCTCTCACCCTCACTCACCTCTTTAACCATCCAAACAAGGGAGAGAAACCTCTTCCTGTCCAGTTCTTTTCTTTTCTCCTGAAAACCCCCCATCCAAAGGGGCTGTTAGTGTTTCAAGCACCTATGTTTTGCTTCCTCGTGCTTGCACTTTTTGTCACTGTGTGAATGTCATGGACCTTTTCTTTTTGTTAAAAACCTCTGATTGAATTTGCTGCTCTATTTTATTTATGATTGGTGCTGGTTTGTTTTTGGCATTCTTGTTATTTTTATCTCTGTTGTACGTTGGTCATTTGATGTCTGATTCTAGTATGATTAATTATTCTCAATTCCTGGACAGTTCGATCAAATGGAAGATCACGGTACACGAATAATCATATACAATCTTTGGGAGGATGACCAAGGACAGTTGGAACTTGATTTCGATGCTGATGCATATGTATGCCTTTGGTGTCCTTTTATTTGTCTATTTCTCCTTTATCATAAGATGCTGAGCTGAATTACATATAGAATCTTAACATTGATATCTCTGCAGGACATTCAAATTAGAGGTGTTAACCGAGATGAGCAGAATATTTTGATGGCAAAAAAATATCCCAACTCTAAGCACTTTTTGACATATAGACATTCACTAAGGGTAAGCACTGCCATGCTATCGTTTTGCATAATAAAGATGATTAAGCATTAACTTGTGTCTGTAAATTGATTTTTCTAACATTTAGATATTTATGATGTTGTTCGAATTGTAGTAAATTCTGTGTAGGTTCCTCGAATATGTGAACTTGTTCCCCTGTAGCTGCTATTGGGCCCTCAGCAATCCTCATTCAAAATATTAATCCCTTTTTAATTATCTGTACCATTTCGATTTATTAGCAGAAATATGCAGTGGAATGGCAGAAATATTTTAATATTACAGGGAAAGGGAACATAAATTACCATCCCGGTTCTTCCCTTATATTCCAGCCTTGTCTTGTGGCTGTCTAGACTTTAGCACCTACCTTCGCAGAAAATGCCAGGATTTTGGTAGGATGGACACTTGACTTCTGTGAAATCTATTGTTGTATTAATCAGAAAGTGTATGGAGGACTAGTTGGAAAAGTCAGTTGATTCTAACAGTTAGTCAAGGTCTGTGAAACTGAGTATTCCATCTGAAATAGGAAGCGTTGGGTCCTAATCCTAATGCAGTGACCATTGGGGATTATCTGTGAAGTTGAGTGACATTTTAGGCGAATGTGGGTCTTGGCTGTGAAGGATAAATCTGACTGCACTGTTAGGGAATAAAACCCAGTTAGTTAACAATTGGCTTTTTCTTTTCTGGCAAGTATACTTTCATTTTGAGGGGAAACAAATGAACCACCAGCACAGGGGCATACCCCAGCTATAAAAATTACAGACAGACAACATATGTCTTCTTACCACATACACACCAAAAAGGAACTATAAAAGACTATGCAACAAGTTAGCATCTAATGGAACAGACTCCAATATATTGTAGGTTACGCTGCAATCTTGACAAGGACTTATATTACCAGGATTTGCCATCATCCCTCTTGAAGAGCTAACGATATCTCTAATGGCATGTGTTGCCTTAAGAATGAGGTAGGAACTAGGAAGTGTCAAAAGCTTTGTTTTATCCTTCGATTTCTGTCACACCACAGTCCACGGATGTTATATCTCAGAAGCCATATGTTAGGAACATGTGTGAAGGATTGAGTCCCACACCGGACAAATAGAAAATAACCAGACCTTAATATACAATTTTAGACCTTAATATACAATTGGATGGCTCATCACTTACAAGGCTTAGCCTTTTAAGTGGATATGAGTCATTCAATGTATATTGGATCCATGTGATGTGGTCTGGGCTCCGTGGACACTCCCCAACGGATTGGGCCTTGGCGCACATGGAAGACCTCAAGCGGATCAGACTCCCAACACCATAGATAATTTGATGATAGAAACCCATTCCACTATTATGCTGCACAGACGGACAGACCTGGTGCCCTAGGCATAGGGCCACCACGTTGGGCTTCTAGTTTTTGGCCCGGAAATCAGTTCCCGTTCGGGTAAATCTTATTGCCTTCTCCCTCTTCACAAACATTTAGTGATGGATCAGTGGTAGGCGGATGCTGATACACACGGCAGGTTCAATTTCAGACCTTTACGTCTTCATGCAAGTATGTAACTATTTAAAGGTTTTTCTTGAAGAATTTGAGGCTGCAAGTGTTGAACTTAACCCCTAGTGGATGTGTGAGACCAACTTTACCACTGCACTAATGCATGTGGTGTGCTTATAGTTGACAAAAGTTATACCTATAGTCTACCTTTAGTTAAAAATACACAAACACATTTTACAATCTGTTCATCTTGTTCAATTAGTGCAGTTTTAGTGCTGCTTCTGATTTTTTCCCCTACAAGCTTATTTTAGGTAAAATAATAATAAAAAAACTATATTTTGTCTTTTAAATTGTTGTAGTGAGATTTTATGGTTTAATTCTAAAAAATACATAGGCCCCATTCTTTGAGTTTGCCTAGGGCCTCGAATGTTTCGGGCTTCAGGCCAGCCCTGATGCTGCATAAAACCAATCAAACTCATCCAAAACCGATGGCCCTTGGCAACTTGATTTCTTCTCAAAATAGCTGCCCATACAGCAGGGACATTCAAAGAACAAGTGAAGATGAAATTCCGTACCGCCCCTGCAAGCCTCAGTCGCCTTAGTTGGTCCTCAACCAATGCACCTCGCCAGAACTACAATGGAGGTTCTCTTTGCTTTGCTGATCTAGGCAGTATTTTAAACTCTTTTGTTGATTACCCATTTAGGCAATGGTGTGTGTTTCATATTCACAGAATCACAATGATGTTTTAGTGAATGAAATAAAGTAGGAGTTAATGCAGAGTTAAAAATTTTGAGAGAAGCGTTGGAGTCATAAGGTTCGAAATAATTATTGGTAAAATGGATCATATGCATTACATTATTAGTGTCAACAGAAATGCTAATGGCTGATAAGCAAAGATACAAAGCCATTGGTGTCTACCGCGAGGCTGGAAATTATTGTTGATTATTTATGTTGTTCTTTTGCACTTTTAATGCCTTGCTTTTTTGCTGTGATGCCTAACTTAATTGTTGTGTTTAAATCATCAGAGTTATGCATCAATTCTCTATCTCAGAATTCCTCCTGGCTTCCGAATTATTCTCCGTGGCAAAGATGTTGAGCACCACAATATTGTGAATGATCTGATGATGACTCAGGAGATCACCTATCGGCCACAGACTTCCACTGATGGGGTCCCAAGGGATTCTAATGTAATGCTTGCGAGTCGGAAACCCATTTTGTTATACCTGATTCCTTTATTGATTTGCATTCACTGGGTACCGATTTTTGGCATTGAGGTTACAGGTTGTTGCCGTTGTGACTATTGGGTTCGTGAAAGATGCAAAAGCTCACATGGATGTTCAAGGATTTAATGTTTATCACAAGAATCGGCTCATTAAGGTTTGTTAAAGAATTTATATATGTGGTGATGCATGATATTCCGGGCTTACAGTCAGTTCTTTTTGGCCAAATTCTGTGTTTATCGCTGGCATTTTTTGCAAGTATCAATCTCAATTTAGTTTTAAGTTTTCTATGAATGAATAATTTTGCCCTACGTACCTCAAAATAAATTTTCGAGTTTCTTACATTTTGTAAGTGTAAGGAGTTGATGGAAACCATTAACAGTCTTTGTTACATACCCTGCTATTGCTTGCTTCATTGGTTTCATTAATATGGGTTATGCTATAAAACAGGCTTCTCTACAAAATTCCCACGAAGAATCGTCTTGTTTGGAATCTATTAAAACACTATTGTGGCTCATAATCTCAAAATTGCCTCTGCCACAGCATTCTTCTGTATTGAAATTGCTATTTCTAATTTGTGTTCCTGTTAATTCTACATAGTGTAGTTGACTTATTGTATCTTGGTGATGGATAGAGTAAGTACAACATGACCTTGTATAGGATTTATGATACAAATGAAAAGCTGCAAAATTGTTGTAGTTAAACTTATGGCTTCCCTTTCAAATGACAGACTATCTTCTAGACGTGCATGGGCTGGAATCTGGAGCATTAGCTCGTGTATGTGACTATAAGATGTCTTGTGAATTTTGAGACTGCCCTTACATGAACTGTGTTTTGTTTTAGGGTAATCGTAATAGAAAGAAACCCATTAGGGTTAATTTCATTCAACATAAAATATATATACAAAAGTTGTATAATAATTGCACTACGGTCCTAGATACGTAAACTAATTACATAATAAGACACATAATTACACTAGATACAAATAGATCCATCATCTAACACTCCCCCTCAAGTTGGTGCAAAGATATCAATCAAGCCCAACTTGAACACAATATGATGAAAACTCTTGCTACCTAGCCCTTTAGTGAATATATCAGCTAATTGATCTCCAGATCTCACAAACGGCATACATATCAAACCCTCGTTCAACTTTTCCTTGATGAAGTGTCCATCAATCTCTATGTGCTTCGTTCTGTCATGCTGAACGGGATTATGAGCAATGTTAATGGCAGCTTTATGTCGCAGTAAAGTTTCATCGGAACACTGTCAGCAAAACCCAAATCACGTAACAAAGTTTAAAGCGAGCCACAAGAGCTCGCAAGCACCATGAGCCATAGCTCTATATTCAACTTCTGCGCTAGACCTGTTGACTACCGACGATTGTTTCTTACTTCGCCAGGTGATCAGATTACCCCCAAGGAAAGTGCAATAGCCAAAAGTAGAGCGCTTATCATTCACAGAACCAGCCCAGTCAGCATAAGTGAATGCCTCCAATTGCAAATGGCCATGTTAGAGAACAAAATTCCTTTTCCTAGAGCTGATTTCAGATACCTCAGAATACGAGAAACTGAATCTAGATGTGAAGTACGAGGGTCATGTATAAATTGACTAACAACACCTACCGCATAAGTAATATTTGGTCGAGTGTGGGCCAAGTATATTAGTCGACCCACAAGTCGCTGATACCTCTCCTTATCAGTACGCTCCCCCACATCTCCACTAAGATGATGATTCGCCTCAATAGGAGAATCTGCAGGTTTACAGCCCAACATATCTGTTTCTTCCAAAAGATCAAGTATATACTTGCGCTGGGAAATAAAGATACCTCTATCAGACCTCGCTGCTTCCATTCCAAGGAAGTATTTCAATGATTTCAAGTCCTTAATCTCGAACTCTTGAGCTAGACGAGACTTAAGGTTATGAATCTCACTCTCATCATTACCCGTCATTATTATGTCATCAACATAAACAATAAGGACAGCAATCTTACCATTACTTCGTCGGATGAACATCGTATGATCTGCATGGCTCTGTTTATAACCAAAACTCAACATAGCTTTAGAAAACCTGCCAAACCAGGCTCTAGGTGACTGCTTCAACCCATAAAGTGCCTTCTTCAATCTACACACCTTTCCTTCACTTGCAGGAGAAGAGAAACCCGGTGGGATATCCATATAAACTTCCTCCTCTAAATCACCATGGAGGAATGCATTTTTCACATCAAACTATTGAAGAGGCCAATTCAAGTGGCCAGCACACGAGAGGAGAGCTCGCATAGAATTCATCTTCGCTACTGGAGCAAATGTCTCCTCATAGTCAATACCATAAGTTTGAGTAAAACCGCTGGCAACAAGCCTTGCCTTGTATCTCTCAACTGTAGCATCAGCCTTTTGCTTAATAGTGAACACCCACTTGCAGCCCACTGGTTTCTTCCCTCCTGGAAGTGACGCTAGATCCCAGGTGCCGTTCTTTTCCAAAGCTGTCATCTCTTCTACCATAGCTCCTTTCCACTGAGGTATCTTGAATGCATCTTGCCAATTTTGTGGAATATATATATAGAGGAAAGAGAAGAGATAAAGGCATGGTACGAAGGAGACAAACGGTCATAAGAAACAAACTGTGAGATAGGATGTTGAGTACAAGATCTAACACCTTTTCGAATAGCAATAGGAAGATTGTCAGGATCCATAGGAGGAGGTTCAATAAGAGAAGAATCAATACTAGAAGAGTTAGCTAAGGAATCTGGAATTGGAGTGGGTGATTGTGATTGACAAGGTGGTAACG
The DNA here is from genome assembly GCA_019656295.1 of Rhododendron mucronatum var. ripense. Lineage (NCBI taxonomy): Eukaryota > Viridiplantae > Streptophyta > Magnoliopsida > Ericales > Ericaceae > Rhododendron > Rhododendron mucronatum. The sequence goes on from BPLT01000019.1 coordinate 2,857,280, forward strand.
CACATGAAGACTTTCCATTTTTCCGTCTAGCATACCTCTGTAAGCCAGCTCCCTGCAGTCATCGTCGTGCAGTCATCGTCGTGCAGGTAGTTGTTCCTCAATGTCACCACCAATATCATGTTTTTCCCTTTGAACAAATATTGGTTCCTCTCCAGTGTTTTCTTTCTCCCCCTCACTATGATCATAGAACAATTTCTCCCCCTCACTATGATTATAAAAGTTAAACATCTCTTCTTCCTGCTGATGCTCCCCCTGAAGAGATGGTTTGGAGGGAGAATAAAAAACTTCTGTTTCCCAAAAGGTAACATCCATAGAGACAAATATCTTCCTCGAATATGGATCATAACACTTATAGCCTTTTTGGGTAGGAGAGTACCCAACAAAAATACACTTATGGGCTTTATGTCCCAGCTTGCCCCCAGAAGGTTTGGGGGTATGAACAAAACACACACAACCAAACACCCTACGTGAAAGAGTCGTAACTCGACAACTGCTTGGCAAGCACACTATGTGTGTTTTAAAATTAAGGACATTGGATGGCATACGGTTGATAAGATACATGGTAGTTAAAATAGCGTCTCCCCATAAGTATTTGGGAACATTCATAGTGAACAAAAGGGATCGAGCGACCTCAGCAAGATGACGATTTTTACGTTCAGCGATTCCATTTTGTTGTGGAGTGTCAACGCAAGTCGTCTGAAAAATATTACCATTATCATCTAGATGTCTGAAAAATCTTATCAATATACTCAGTCCCATTATCACTTCGAAGAATTTTAATGTGTATCAAACTGAGTGCACACGAACTTATGAAAATATTTGAAACAGGAAAACACTTCATTTTTTGACTGGAATAAGTACACCCATGTGGTACGAGAATAACAATCAATAAAAGTAATAAACCATCGATAGCCCTTTAAAGAAGTAACAGGAGAAAGATCCCAAACATCAGAATGGATAACCATAAATGGAGAATCACTTTATTTATTAATAGGTGCATAAAAAAAAAAGTTTATGTTTTCCAAACTCACAGGCTTCACAAAAAAAATTGATTCGTAGGACAATGTTTAATTAAAGTAGGAAAGAGTTTCTCTAATATCCCAAAAAAGGGATGCCCCAATCTACGGTGCCACCGATGTAACAAAGAAAGAGTGGAACTCATATCTGCCTGTAGAGCTTGTCCACATGATAAAGATGGCTGAGATGGATGAGGTGTGTTCTCCAGATAATAGATACCACCATGTGCTTTACCACTGCCAATCACCTTCCCCGTTTCCAGTTCTTGAAAGACACAGTGCGTAGGAAAAAATGTCACAGAACAGTTTGCAAAATGGGTAAAACTACTAACTGAAAGAAGGTTAGTGGCAAAGTTTGGAATATGGAGGGCTGAAGAGAGAGAGATAGTGGGAGAATAGCGAACGGATCCTTTCCGTGAAATGGCAGAGAACGACCCATCGGCAATTCAAACCTTATCCTTACCAGAACAAGTAGAATAGGAATAAAAAACAGAGGAACAACCTATCGTATGATCTAAAGCACTAGAATCGATAATCTAAGGAATATCCAAGGAGGCAGTAAATGCACTAGCTGGAATACCTGAATGAGCAAAATAGGATGTAGTAGGAGCTGTTGTGGAAGTAGGAGCTATAGTAGAGGAAGAATCAGCCCGAGTCGTAAGACGCTTGAGAGCTTGCATCTCCCCCTGAGAGAAACCGCCAACAAAATCAGAAGGTGACTGAACTCCTGTACTGAACCTAGAATCAGATAAGGTAGCAAACTCTGAAACATGTGCTTGAGCCTGAGAACGCCCGGGACCGGGACCGCGACCTCGACCTCCACGTCCACCGCCTCGCCCACGAAAAGGACGACCATGTAACTTCCAACAGAAATCCTTGGTATGTCCAGTGTTGTGGCAATAATCACACTGGAGTGACATACGGTCTATGGTCCCATTGGTAGTACCTGACTGAGCCTTTCCACTGCCAGACCCAAATTGTCCATGCGGAATAGCAACCAAGGCAGAACAATCAGAAGTAGAAGCTTGTAACATAACACCCATTTTGCTCTCCTCCTGCTGAACAATGGCATAGGCCTCTCCCAAAGATGGAAACGGTACACGACCCAACACTTGCACTCTAATTGGATCATACTCCACATCAAGACCAGCAAGAAAGTCATACAAACGCTCTTTCTCTATTCTTTTTAACCAAGCACCAGTATCAACGGAGCAAACTGCCTGAAACCCCTGATAATAATCAAATTTTTGCCAGGCCCCACTGAGATCAGCAAAGTAAACAGCAACAGATCGATTGTGTTGATCCATAGTACGAAATCGCTTTCGTAACTCAAAACACTGAGCATCAGTGCCCTGCTGAGAATAAGTCTGTTTGGCAATAGTCCAAATCCGATATGGAATGTTAAGAAGTAAGAAATGACTATAAATATCAGCCTTCATAGAATTAAACAACCAGGTCGTGGCTACAGATCCGATGAGACTTAAACGTCTTGAGTTCAACATCAGTAGTAGGCTCAGTAACAGGGCCTTCAATGAACTCAGACATCTCTTTAGCTTCAATAGCTAATGTAAAAGTACGAGACCAAAGTAAATAATTTGTGCCATCCAGTATGATGGGACAAATATCCAGTGGAGAGTTATCCAGAGTCCCTACACGACTCAACTCATCCTTGCCACTAGCGGAAACCTGTTTTTTCTCTTCTGACATCTTGAAAGCAGAACAATAATGCCAAATAAACAATAAACAATGTTCCCAGCAGTTTTAGAACTTCAAAAAACAATAACTAAAGGTTCCAATAGCCCTAGAACCTAAAAAAAAAATCAACTGAATACCTTCGGATCTGACTGAAACAGTGCTGAAACTTCGTGAGGGAAGAAAAAAAACAGATCTGAACGCGCGAGAAAAAAACAGATCCGAAGTACTGTTCACGCAATCACTGTTCACGATGTACTGTTCACGCGAAGTATTGTTCATGCAGCAACAAAAAGGCCGTCGTAGGTCGCCAAGTTCTATTGCTCTGATACCATGTTCAGTTTTAGAGTAATCGTAATAGGAAGAAAACCCATTAGGGTTAACTTCATTCAACGTAAAATATATATATACAAAAGTTGTATAATAATTGCATTACGGTCCTAGATACTTGAACTGGTTACATAATAAGACACATAATTACACTAGATACAAATAGATCCATCATCTAACAAACTATTTACTTTTGTCAGCCATTTTGGAGGACTTGGAATGCTTGTGGAAGTGATGGTCGTGGAGTTATAGGTTTGTCTCATTTTTGCACTAGAAATTTGGTAGTTTCTGGTAGTTAGCTGACTCAAACTCTTGAGTCCTTGACGCTCATCATTTCCATCGCAGGTGTGTTGGAAGCCGATTTTGTTGAACCAGCACATGATAAGCAAGGATTTGAACGTACAATAGTCCTTTCAAGACTTGAGGCGCGGCTTGTACAAATGCAGAGGACGTTCTGGTTTGTTCTTATTGCCACTGTGCTTTGAGTTATTTTCTGAGGTTTGATCATTCGTTAATTTGGTATTTGCTGCTTCATCCAGGACAACGAACTGTCATAAAATTGGGTATTCTCAGCGCTGTCATCGGAAGGACATTATTAATGAGACAGGTATTTTATGGGAGCCCGCCTGCTTTGAATGGTAGTTGATGTAGCATTTTTCTTTTAAAAAGTGAGAAGTGCTCTGTAGCTATTGCTTGCTAGTTGTTGCGAAAATTCTCAGTAAATTTGGCCTTTCAAATTCTCAATCAAGTTGCCTTCCATTTCAGGTTCAGATAAACTTGGTTCGCACTTGAAACCAAAGCAGGGAAGAAGAGAATCAAAGGGACTTGTTAGAAAAGTAGGAAGTTATTCAGAACCATCATCACCAGATGTCAATGAATCAAATGGAAAATCTGTTCGTATCAGCATGCTTCAACAGTTAGAGGTCATTTCTCGTCAGTCTATTTACTTAACTTGAATAAAAGATGGTGATGGACTACTAAACTAGATGTTTTTAGCTTTATGAGGGGAATTTATTTTCTCCTTAGTCGCTATCATACTATAACTTGAGCCTAGTATATTATCCCTATGAATGTGGAGTTTGAGATGTGTATATGCACCATATCTCTCCTTTGAGACTTTCCTCTTCATAATTGCCTTTAGTTTCTTTCTTTTCCGTTTAACTGATGGAAATTTTATAAAGGCGTGCGAGACGACTTTTTGCTTTCTCTGCTTTTTCATTTCCCAGTTTCTCGTTTTGGTTCCAGAAAATGCATATATTCAATGCAAGTCCTCACAAAAGAAAAGTTTCGACATACTCAGAGAAACTTGTTCTAGCGATTCTCATGTTGTGGTTAATAAACCTGACAGACATCCTTGCCCTTTCTTTTGCTCTTAGGGAATAGTGGAATACTGAAAAGAAAAGGTGCTTGTTTTTTTGTTTATTGTGTTCCTTTTGAAGACAGCTGTTGCATCTAACGGGATGCAGCCCTTTCACAAATTTGCATCATCTTTATTTATTGAACTTCTATTGCAGTTGGCTGATTGGCTCTAAAAACTAAAAAGGTTATTCTCATCGCAGATGGCACTTTTGTATTATTTTGGACTCTCTCCGTGTCTGTGATCTTTGAGTTGCACACAAATTGTTGATTGATGTGCCTCATGGTGTCATCGATGTTTTTTCCCAAATTGCAGGGTAATGATTTCAATGGAAATGAATGCTCTCCTTCAATTTTCAAGTCAAATACTCTAAATCTGTTGAAAGAAGCAAACCAACGGTTGAAGGAAAGGTGGGTTATCTTCAGTGGCGGAGGTATATTGGGGTTGGGTGCAGCCAAGGCCCCCCCTGTATTTTTTTTCTTTTTTGCTTTTTCAAGTATGAATTTGTTACCCAACAGGGTTGTCTCCACTAGTGTGGGGGTTTTGCTCCCATTGTAGAGGTGTAAGTTTGATTCTGGGGGTAGGCCAACCAGTTAGGAGGTGAAAGTGCATGTGAGTGGTTAATTTTGATGAGTATTGTATGTTCTCACATACAAAATTAGGAATTGGGGAATGTGTTTTTGGAATTTTTGAATACCGCTATTAAGACTTTTCACTAATTTGAGGTTGAAATTTTTGCCGTTTTAACTTCGGCCCCTCCAAATCTAAATCCTAGCTTCGTGTTATCTTCCATTTAAATCATGAGTATTACACCTCAGGTTCACTCACTGATCTCATATCTGTTTTTTTTTTTTCCCCTGTCCCCATAGATTAAAAGTTAAGGAAGAAGAGATTGCAGGTGAATTGGGGCATGATTTACAACAGGAAAAAGAAAGGTGTAAATCAATTGAAAATAATGTAAGTGCTGCCTGCCTTTCATCGTATAGGATTTGTCCATTTCTCTTGAACTGTATGTTTTTTCAGATCTTACTATGCATCTTAGTTTTCGATTTTTTTCTCCCTTCAACTGCCTTTCCTGTGCACTTAATCAGGGTACTTTTTAAGTGTTCTCTGCCTACCATTTGCATCTTTGGCTGAATATTACCCACTGCTTATTTTCATTTTTGCAATGGTGTTTCCGTTTAATTCATCGTTGTTACCAATCAAATAAGAAATGAATCGGATGTTCTTTCAGCCTGTGTGTCCGCCCAGCCACAGGCCACGCATGCACACACTTATGTGCAAAAACACACTTTGACCTAATTAACCTTCAAGGGAGCAAATTACATCTTTCGTTATTACGGATGAATTACTTGTAACTGGCACATTGCAAAGCATGAGCCGTTTTGTGCAAAGGGAAAGGATAAATGTATTGTGAGGAGACCCGGTTCCATTGGAATTTCAATGCAGTACGCTAAATGGTACCTGTGGTTCATCAGATTGAGTTAGCAACACGGAAGATTGAGGCTCTGAACAAGGAGCAAGACAGTTTAGTGGCTCTTTTCTCAGAGGAGAGGGAGCGCCGGGACAATGAGGAAGAAGAACTGAGAAGCAAGTTAAAGGTTATCTTCTTCATCATATGGTTTGCTTATTTGCTCTTAGTAAATGACTTTTGCACTCTCCTTTTTACAATTTGCATTTCCTTTTTGTCTTTATTCACATGTATACAATATTGTTCTGTCATGTCAAAAGTTAACCAAATGAAGGGTGATGTTTTAAATTCAGGTGATTAAAGACGAGAAAAGTGCTGTTGTAAAAATCAGTAGTGTGAAAGCCGCTACCTTCGCTCTCTTCTTCTTAATATGCTCACAATCATAGAACTGTTCTTTTTTGCAGAAGGCATCGAATGCAATCCAAGAGTTGCTTGACAGAGTGAAGCTGTTGGAGAATATGTAGTCCCCTGAATTAACAGCATTATCATTTCTGGACTTGTGGTGATCATATACAATCTGAGGTAGAGTAGTTAACCTGTAAATTTCATGGGTTGGTAGCGAAAACCTATGAAATGTTGTTGTGTAAACTTTTGTCATACTGCATTCCCCACCATTTCATCCTGATTATAGGTAACCTGTAGAGAGAGTATTCAAGGGGAAGCTTATTTAACTTGGAAGTTATGCATCTTTTGTAGTGAGACAAACGGCGGTCTCAAATTTGTAACTCACAATGGAGCTGTGTAGCCAAACGCATTGATGTAGTTTGAGTGGTTTGAATTTGATGGTATATACCTGGATTAAAAATTGTCTTTTGAACATTCCTCTTGCTGAGTGTGGGTACTACTTGTACAGCAGAGTGCTATTTCATTCGATCAAAAAATGCACTCTCCCATATGGAGTTGAGGTGATCAATTCTTTTGTACTGTGGTGTTAGTCCTACTATAAAATGCGAAGGTGGCAATTTTCAACCGGACCCTAAGAACCCACCCATATCCATTCACTTTTAACCCGTCCAAGTCCGCATGCATTGTATTATGGGTCATAAATGAGAAACCAGATAAATCTGCATACACATGGGTTGAAAACGAGTTCAAAATGGATTGAACTGGCGCAAAGCAGAGCCTGGAGAAGGGGATGGCGGTCTCGATCTCCTTGGGAGAAATTGGGCCGATTATAAGCTACTCCCTCCGTTCCAAAAAGAGTGTCCTTTTTGGGGAAGCGTGTCATTTTCAATTGCTTATATCTTTTAATGTGAATGTCAAAAAATATGCAATATGGATTTTGTTTGATAGATTATAATTAGTTCTATTAAACAAAGTTTTCAAAATCACATAAAGCTTCATAAATAAAAAGATTTAAGCATTTGAAAATGGCACGGAGTCCCAAAAAGGACACTCATTTTGGAACGGAGGTAGTACTACGTACGAATCATAGCCTCTGCTCTCAGCCTCTCGCTGTCCGGCCCCTCTCTCTCTCTCTCTCTCTCTCTCTCTCTCTCAAGCACACCGTCTTCCCTAGTGAGTGAGGTTTTCCGTCACAATTTAGTTCACTCTTTGGAGCTACTTCTGTGCACGACTAATTTATCCAATCAAACAACTGGGAATCGCCATTGACTGACTCTCTATCTCCCTCTGTCCTTGGGTTTTCTGATTAAAAATCAAGTTAAGGCCTGATTTGATACTTCAAGTTTTGTCCCATTACGCCTTGAATTCCTCCTTTAATCTTCTCATCGAGAATTCGATTTCAATTCCCTCTATCTATTCCAAGTGCTTGGTTTCAGTTTTTTTTTTCCAATTGCGTCGTCATGAGCGGAGACGTGGATAATTGAAGGCAATATACACCCTCTCGTTGGGGCCCTGCTTTTCAGTTTCTTTTCTTTTCTTTTTTTAAAGAGAGACAGATGAGTGGGAAAAAGGGGATGGGATTTTATCAGTAGGACTTGATCCATATTTAACTCATCTATATTTGATCTGTCTATTATTTATTCATATTTACGGAGTATTTCGTTCATATTTAATCTATGATTCATTTTAAGCCGTCCAAATTTGCCCAAATCTGCCCATTTACCGCAGCTAACTTGAAAATGAACTGTTCTTGTCGATGATGTCGGATTCGATATGGGTCCAATATAAAATGGACAAGGCTTATCAATTTCATTTGCTCACTCCTAAGTCCTTAGAAACCTTTTAAAAACAACTAATTTTTGAGAAGCATTCTTTATTTCAAGAACACAACCCAACAGATTTTCATTCTTCTTCGAAAATTTATAATGTCCAATCCATAAAACCATAATCTAAAAAATAATTAACTTCCAAACACTCGTTTAATCCTTTAATTATATGAAAATTATTCAGTACCCTGGGACCACGCAAATCGGATTCATGAGTGAAGAGAATATTGGCCTCCGTTTACGAGTTTGCCCCATACAGGCTACGATTGGGGGGAATGGCACTATCTTTTGTTCCTTTCGTTGTTTTTGCAAGTTTTCAAGCTAGTAGTTTCAAATAACATTTTTTTGACATCAAAAAAGAACTTCATAGATATAAAAGAATCAATACACGAGTTAATATAATACAGCCCTAATAAACAAAAGGACAACCAAACTAAGGGGTTACAAGTTAAAACAGAGTACAACAAGCATAGACAAAGAAACAACTCTTAGAGCAAAAGATCCACTTGAATGACTATCCGTTGTCAAATGGATAGGATATATCGGCTTCCGAGTGAATTCTGAAAGATGCAGCAAATCGCGCCAAAAGTTATGCCTGATGAACTTTGATGCGCTCACAAAAGGTATGTAGTTCAAATAACATTGAACTACATATAAAAACAAGAACCATGGAAGCCGGATTCACGAGTGAGAAGATTGTGGCTTCCATTTATGGATTTGCCCTAGGGCACTATCTTTCGTTTCTTTTGTTGTTTTTGCGAGTTTTCAAGACTATTAAATTCAAATAGCATTGAATTATATGAAAAATTAGCTTCCAAACTCTTCTTTAATCCTTTAATTATATGAAAAAATTTCAGTGTCTTGGGGAGCACATGGCGGTACATGCCTCTTCCTCACCACCAGATTCATATTCATGTGTAGTCCGAGACTAGGGGTATTGATAGGGATGACAATTGACTAGGGGTATTGATAGGCATGACAATTGATTGATTAAAACCAAATTTTTGTCAAATCCGAACCGAACTCGAAATTTGAAACCGAAAGACCCTAAGGCTCTGTTCCAAAACACCTTCTTAAAAAATAAGTACTTATTTCACATTTTCAAATTTAAAAATAATGTAAACGAAAAATAATTTTTCAATTTTTTTTTGCATCGTATTACAGATCTCGATGAGATCTATCAAATAAGATCCATATTGATAGAAAAATTATTTGTGTAAGCATATGATTTTTAAGCTTGAAATTGCCTTCTTAAAAAATAAGTACTTATATACCGTTCTGGAACGGAGCCTAAGTTCCTAACCCAGACATTTACGCTAATAGTATAATGAGAACAAATTATATACTCCGACGGTCCTCCAAATCAATTACATTGCACTACGTCATCATCTCTAGTAGAATTTATGGTTTAGACTCGAGTTGAGAGTTTATTTTTCTATCCTAGGGGACTTAGGGAGGAGGATAAGTGCTTATGGAAATTGAACCTTGCCCATATACATGAGAATAAATGGAAGATACTAACTACACTCCATTCCACTCGCTGATTGTGGTTCAATACGAATATTATATAAAACCAAACCAAACCCGAATCGAACTCCATTGGGTCATTCAAATTAATTACCTAAAAATAACCTATTGTCAAACATTCGGGTAAAAACCTCTCTGATCGATTTGGATTGGTTCGCATCCATCGGCTCATATGAGATTAATCCTTGAATTTATGGATCCTATATAAATATTGGTAGAGAACTTAGAGGCACCTGGGGTACTGAAGGCCCCGTTCTGTTACGGTTCATATTTTTTAAATATTTATTTTCTATTTTATAAGACAAATAATTCTTTTACAATACATCATATTTAATTTAAAAAATAAATATTTATTTAAAAAATAAATACTAATTTTAGTTGATAAAACATATCCTGAGTAAAAAAATAAGGGTGGCGCTAATGCCACGACTCCTTTTACCACTGTCACGACTGTTTTAGTGGTTTGACAGTTTTGTCCTTGCAGAGAGCTCTGTCAGTCTCTGACCCAACCTTTCGTTTTGCTTTTCATTCTTGACCCACTTTTTCTCAATACTTGCGTAGCTGCATATCATCCTGCATATCATCCCAATGCACATTTCTCTCTCCAACCGACCTCCGTCGCCTCGATTTGTATCTGGTTTGTGTTTCCAATACAACAATAGAGGACACTGCAAACAAAAACAACTCTAAGATTACACGCCTGCCTTGGGATGTCCTCCTCCGCTGATCTACTGTATTTACATTACACGACCTCTTCAATTTCAATCACTGCAATTCCAATCCCAATGAAAATCCCAAGTAACCATGGTAAATCGGAGCAGCTCTTCGCCTCTAACGCCCTTAATGACTTTGAAATCAATTAGAACTTTTCAATATTTTTGACGCTGTAAGTGTTCCAGTTGCGATCCATTCCAATTTGATTTGCGTGGTTTGATGTCGATTTGGTCGATCACGGTAGCCGCTGCAATTTTGGATTTGGAACATGGAGGAAATGAGGGGAGAAACGATAGTGGGTCTGAGATAGAGAGAGAAAAGGAAAGGAAGAGAAAGAGGCAAAAAGTTGTTTTTGCTGTGCAAGACCCTCGCGTGAGGGTAAAGTTGTCAAGTAGCTGAAAGAGTCGTGGCAGAATAGAAAAGTGTCGTGGCATTATCATTTGCCAAATTATCTCCCTTCATAAATGCGAACAGCACAAAATTTTGGAGCTGACAAATCTTTCTCTCTCTAAATTACTATGAGTAATTATTGTCCGATTTTAAATACCATCACGTGACGCCCCAACGCCCATTCTAAGCAATAATCTATTATCCATCCTAAATCTACATGGTGGGACTGGGAACTTGCATTGCATCCAAGATTCCAAATGCTCAAACTTTCCTCTGATATCCTTTCCTGCTTCACCAATTTGTCTCCCTCCACTCCCCACCTTCTCTGCCATTCTCTCTCTCTCTCTCCAATTCTCAGAAGTCAGACCTCATTGCTCTGACCCTGCTCTGTCAGACTTCCGCTGATACTGCCTTTTTTTTTTCCATTTAACCCGCTCTCTGTTCGCACCCTCGTGGTTTCCATTTACGTCGCCCTAAATTGATTTCCGATTCGCTTCTCAAAAATTTCCCCATCCGTTCTCAAAAATTCGCGGCCGACGATTTTCCCGGAAAGTGTCGGAAAGTCCTGGGAAAAAATGAAGGCAAAATTTTCCATTCTCATGATTGTTGCGAGAGAATAGACTGGAGTGTTTCTACTTTCTATTTCCACGTAAATATTGCTACTCTCATGCTCGAAACATGTCGCCGTCTGTATGGCTATATAATTGTACTCACAGTACCCTAGGGCTAGTGAGTAATGAGCTCGTGAGTCGTCGCGATTCTCAAGGAGATTGAAATCAAATCCTACAAACCAGCTGGTTCTTTGCCATTTTGGCGGTAGGTTCTTTTTGACTGATTTGATATGCGTTGCTGTGTTTCGATAATTTTTCCATGCTTTCTAATCCGTTCCGATGCAGCTTTTTTTACTTTGTACCAACCGAACTCTGTCTGGTCATTTCATCTCTCTCTCTCTCTCTCTCTCTCTCTCTCTCTCTCTCATATTCGTAACAAGTACTGTACCAGTGTCTGATCTTTGAGGCCTGATCAGCCTAATGCGTGTTGTTAGGGTTCCGAAAACATCACCATTTCGACGTTAAACTCTTGGATTCGATTGTGTTTTCGTTTGCTTTTTGAAGATTAATCGATGCTTCGTTTCACAGCTTTCTTATCTAGGGCTCGTTCTTGTCATGAGTTTACGATGAACTCGGCCGTGCGTGATTTTTGTGCTGTGATTATGATGAGAAGTGCTCCATCGTCAAGGCGGCTAACTCTCGCGTTAATTGCGGCGATAATTGCGGTTGGATTACTGACGACGATTAAATATCATAATACAGGTGTGTAAACGTGCATATATATATATATATATATATATATATATTCACTGAACTTACCAGATTCTAGCTTCCATTCCTTTATTCCCCCATTGTTTAAGTATATCAATTCAGTCGGTTTTCGCTTTTATGTGCGGAAATTGATTTCTTATTCTACGACCTACTTTTCGTCTTGTTCTTGCCCAATATTAGTAAATTCAAATCAGAAACTAATTGAAACCTACGATAGATAACTTTGACGTCATTTTCAATGCAGGTCTGCGCCTTGGTCATGGTTCCGTGGAGGGGAGTCGAGTACATTCCGAGGGAAGTACCGCCGCTATGATCTCTATTCTGCATCGTAAACTCCTCCGTCGTGGTAAGAAATTTTGTTGCAGTACCCATTTTTGCTGCAGACCAACAGCTCACATCCATATATCCGACACAGAGCATTTGCTCTGTGATCAGATGATCATCATATGTACTACCTTCGTCCCAATTTAATTGTCATTTTTTGGGAGTTTGTGCCACTTTTAGATTAATTATATATTGTAATTTATAATGTTTTAGGTGATTTTGAAAACATCGTATTATAGAACAAATCGAGATCTATCAAACAAGATCCATATTAGATATAAAATTCATTATCAATTTAAAGATATATCTAATTTTTTTATCCAGTTAGAATAGAACTGTAACAAATAAATTGGGACGGAAGGAGTACTTTCTATTGTCATATGCGGACGCCAGCTTTTTTAGTAAGAGTAGTGGATTTTATTCTAACGTGCAACGTTAGTTGAACTTGATTCTCCCACGGGAGCATTGTTTGGCTGGAAATTTAGAGTTGAATTGCGTCAAAATTAGACCAACATTGAAATTCTATACAACTATACGTGTAACATGGTTAACGGTAATGCTGGACAGATGGAAAGAGACATTTGTTCGGACACAAATGTGTAGGGAACTTTGTAATGCGTGTGGATATTATGCGATGCATCATATGATACCGAACATTGATGTGTCATTGTCTCGTTATTTTCATGTCCATACCATTATTGCATTGTTAATTCTCCCTCACAAATTACAAATGATCTCTAGAAACCTCTGGTTTCGGATAGGCGGATGCCATAAACAGTGCATGTATGCTGTTTCACTTTGATTAATGTCTTCAACAACATGAATAGAAAGGATTATGGGAAAATAATGGTTTCCCAAAATAAAAAACGCTAGTAACACTGTAAACTCGCACGCTAACATTTTTTTGTTTGTGCAAGTGTCTGGGTGTAGAATCCTGTAGACTAATTGGTCCCGAGATATTGTATCTCGTTCCAATTTACACAGTTACATAAACCTCCTTATATATAGTTAGGAAGAGAATTGATATGTGATTGTTTTGGAAAAGAAAGAGGGCTCTAGGAGAATTACATGCCATTATTTGCCTTTGCAAATTGATTGAAATTTGAACCCTAAGTTTTTCTATTGTCCTATTACTACCTTATACAGTAATAAGATTGGAGTATAAATTGGTTTTAGAAAGGCCTGGTCCCCCATTGGCAATTGGTAGTTGGTACCTTTGTTGACTTCATTAAAAAGTAGTTCTGTAAAGCGAAGTGTGGCTTTTTACTGATGTCTTCCCTTTACACGCCCTTCTCCGATAAGTTTGTAGCCTTTCCATTGAAAAATCACAATAATTTTGTTTGTATATGCTTTTACGCAGCAACTGATGATCAAGAAGAACAAGAAGTGAAGCCAAGTCGTATATGGGGAGATAGAAAATGTTCAACTTCCGACATAGTGATTAACCAGGGCCCCACATCACCCCTTCCAAGCGGCATACCCACATACACGGTGGAGATCATGAACGTGTGTGTCACCGGCTGCGACATCTCCGGCATCCACCTCAGTTGCGGCTGGTTCAGCTCTGCCCGCCTCATCAACCCTCGCGTCTTCAAGCGCCTCCGTTACAACGACTGCCTTGTCAACGCCGGCAGGCCTCTAGTCAACGGCCGCACCGTGTCGTTCCAATACGCCAACACCTTCCGTTACCCGCTCTCTGTCTCCTCCGTTATCTGCTGATGGTAATACCGATATAGTACTCCAATTAAGCTGACAAGCACATGCGTAAAGCCTTAAAGTAGGACTTTTAATACTAATGGGACATGCTTTGGACACATATATCCGGAAACAAATACGTCCGCGACAAACTATACAAAATGAGTGTTTATTTCACGGAGGTCGTGTGGAATTCACGTGCATCGAACTAGTCCGGATGCCCATAGCACTGTTCCTTGCTAATACAGTAGCTTCCAACGTATTTTTTGTTGGTCTTGCTTAGAGCTGCATGTCGATGCTGATGGGAAACCTCTACACTAAAAATGAACAAATTAGGAAACATGAGATAGATTTTTGTTTCTGTATTTGTATATCGATATAAATGGAGGAGAGAGAAAGTACAATAGTAGGCTAGTAGCCATGGCCATGTGGCCAATGGACCATGCATGTGGGTGCAGGGTTTATCATCTGAGTGGTTGGGTGAGAGGGAGTAGTCACTTTCATCCTCTTAAAATTTGTAGGGCTTGTGCATAGAGAAGACTAATGGAAGGATTCTACTATTTCTGGTTACTGATGTGGGGTTGAACCTGTGCAATTGGAACCTTTCGTTTGTACAGTTCTTTTTCTGTTGATGATGTGACGATGACTTGGAAAGAAATGATTCTGCGATCATATGCATGGTAAAGGAATGAAATTGGAACCTTTTTGACCATGAACTTCCTTTGTTTCATCAGTACTTCTTACTATTTTCAAAAAAAAAAAATCAGTACTACTTACTTTTCGGACTTTTTTCAATTTTGTCTTTATTTGATTTTTTTTTTTTTTTTTTTTTTGCGTTTCTAAGTTTTACGCCTCACTTATTTACTATTCCGATTCGCCTAATTTGCTAATGGAATGGGGTCTAAATTCTATCCCTGTCCATTCCGGGCCCCACCGTGCGTCTTTTGCAGTAATTCAAACTGTCCGCCGTGCGTCTTTTGTAGTAATTCAAACTGTCAATTATGTAGAGTCCGTCGAGTAAACTATTCACACAAAAAAAATCAGGTTGATTGGACATCAATAGATATTTTAAAAATTATATTTTTGTTTAGAAAATGAAGGGGTATGGATAGTTTAAACTTATCTAATGTTAATTTTATACAGTAAATCAAAATTTAAAATTGAATGTATCTATCAATGTTTGTTAAACTTTTTTTTTTTTCAAGACATTACTTTAGAGTACTATAAGATAAACGATTTAAATTAATATAATATATGCACGGTGGGTCTCACAAATGTTGGGTGGTGGAACCATGGGGTTTCCACAAAATAGAACTTAAACTCAATCTCATTGTTTTAGATTTGGGTTATATTTTTTGGTTTAATTATCACGGAAGGAGTTTAAAAAGTAAAAAAAATTATGACTAAAAATAAAAAAAAAGTTTACTAAAGACGAAAAAACTGTCATATAGCTGTTTTTTTTGTGTGTATAAAGTGTTGTTTTATATGAATTTTTTAAAACATTGGTCCACGTTTTTTCATTTTTCTAATTTCTCTCGCTCAGACAAATGATTAATCTAAAAAATTACGTGGAAAAGCTAGCTCAACAAAAAGTTACAAAAAATTAAAAAAAAACCGAAAAAAAGTTTAGATAAAAAAAAGTCCACAAGAACGCAACCTAAGAGCATCTTCAAGTAAGATAGCAAAACCAAAATATTTTTATTTTGGTGTGAGCAAAATGGAGGTAGTAAACTTGCTACACTTTTTATTTTTGCTCTCTTACTCCTTAAAATATTTTGAAGAAAACAATTCTTCAAATTGTGATCAACTCATCAAATCTAGTATTCATGATTGGTGAATTAATTAATTTATAAGTAGTTTGGGCAAAGTGAGTCGCTTAAAGTAAAAAAAGTAATAAATATTTAAAATTTGAAGACTCCTTTGGAGTTTGGAGTGCATTTGCTTCAAATGCCTTTTCAACTAGCCACTTGTGCTACTAGAGCTAATTTTAGGATACAAACTTCCTCCTACCTCCCTTGTAGATGCTCTAACGTTGATGATCACCGGTTAAGGGGGGTGCTCCACTTTTGTAAAAAAAGTATTTTTTTAAAAAAAAGACAATTTCAAGTTCAAAAATTATGTGCTTACGCAAATAATTTTTCTACCAAAAAAAATTTAAAAAAATATTTTTCATTTTTATTATATTTAAGTTTGAAATTACCTTCCTTTGGAAATTTTATTTATTTATTTTTAAATGGAACACCACCTAAACTGGCAGTAGTTACTATTTGCTTACAAAAAGTTTTGGTTTAAGGCCTTCTTGGTAACTTTGGTTATTTATTAGTTTATACCTAAATTCAAATCACGTTTAGCTGTTAAATGTTGAAAACACGTTCTAAAGCTAATTTTTTCCCTTAATACTTACTATTTTTGAAAAGATTATTTTAATTCTAGACATGAGAAAACTTTGAATTTTTTTTTTTGTTTATAAACCATCATAGAAGGAGTAAGCGAGCAATTTTTCTAAAGGTGGCAGGTGGCATATAAAGGTTTGAAAATTAGAACAGTGTGGGGACAACTATTTTGTTTCTCCCAAAAAAAACAACTAACTCCTATTTTGTTTTCACCATGAAAACAATGGGGTGAACTTGGACACAATTGATGATCAAAAAAAAACTTGGACACAATTGACCTCAATTTTGATACGAATGGTCCAATTTTTTTTTTTCTCCTTTGACTAATCTTGAGGCCAACGCAATTAATAATGTGACAAATGGACGAATGGAGACATTACAACTAAACCTCAACAGTCAATACGTATGCATGTCTTTGTTATGTGCTCTGTATATGTGAAACCTGGCCTCCCTTGATTCGCTCTCATTCTTTCGGAATGGGAAATGGTTGGCCCCATCTTCCCGTAGAGCAGTGCAGAGCGGCCGATCCGGCAATCGACTGCTCAAATCTTAACCGAGCAACGGATAGTTCAGGTTTGTATGCACTCAGATTCGACCCGAGCCATCCGTTCCGAGATGAACGATCAGATCAACGACTCTGCACTGACTTAACAGGATGCTAAACCGACTCAACAGGAAGCTACTCGGCAGTACCCCTTAATTCCATTTTTTCCGTATATTTTCCTGGATCCTTCCCCTACCACTAAAAGACAACCAACGCAGTTCTCTTTTCGTTTGTATATAAACCTCTACCATCCGGCAACCACTTGGTTAATTCACTCTCTCTTACTATTCTCATATTCTCTCCGTCAATCTCTTTTGTTTGATTAATATCGGGTTTGTTCTCGGTGGGTCTCAAAACCTTTCTCCCTTTCTGTGCACGGTCTCAACAAGGTTCTTTTCCCTTACCGTTATTGTTTTATTTATCTCTCTTCACTCATTACTCCCAAATCCCCCCTCAAAATCCATATCAAAAATAAATCACATGCCTGTTATATCTGTAATATGTATGATTACCCACATATCTACTTCATATATACAACTTGGGAGAATTTCTTTTTCTTCTTTTTTCTTTTTGAGTTTTTATCCCCTAAACTCTGTGCCGTTTGTCTATTTCGTCCTTAAATTGCAAAAATCACCTATTTCATCCCTCAACTTCTTGATTGGAACCAATTTCGTCTAACGTTAACGGATTCCCTTTGTTTGGACGGAAAAGTTAATGAATTCCCCAATTTGGTTTAATATTTCATCTCTAAGCTATGCTCCGTTTGTTTACTTCGTCCATAAACTATGCTCCATTTATCTATTTCGTCCTTAAATTATGCTCCGTTTGTTTTTTTATCTATTGAAGTTATCATCAGATAGATGCTCATAGTCATGGATGAACTTGCACAAGTATTTTCTGCTCCTTTTTTGAACCAAAATCAACATGACTGCGTAGATGTACCTTCTTCCCTTTCAAGTGAAGGAAACACAAATCCCGATTCCTCTTGTTCGTCCACTTGTCTGAGATTGGAGGATGCATTAATAGGAGAAGAAGATTTCTCCGATGCAACTCTCAGGCTGATAAACCAGATGCTCATGGAAGAAGACGAC
Source organism: Rhododendron mucronatum var. ripense (assembly GCA_019656295.1). NCBI lineage: Eukaryota > Viridiplantae > Streptophyta > Magnoliopsida > Ericales > Ericaceae > Rhododendron > Rhododendron mucronatum. Next base: position 2,875,317 of record BPLT01000019.1, read on the forward strand.
TTGGAAAATAAGCCATGTATGTTCCAAGAGTGCTTGGCTCTCCAAGCCACCGAAAAATCCTTCTACGATGCTCTCGGCAACGATTACACTCCTCCTTCCAATCAAAGCCCTCTCGCGTTCGACTTTGATCATTCCCCTGGTTCCAGGAAGGAAAGTTTCGATAGCATTGATTCATTCGACAACTTCGTCGACGAGTCCAATTGGCTTCTCGATCGAGATGAACGTGATCGAGATTTTTACTCTGACAACGCCTTTGAGGAGTCCATTTTGCCGCCAACCGTCCCTTCAAATGGATCCGGTGAGGGGTACTCAGTGGAATCCCATTTTAGTCCATTAAAGGCTTTAGAATCGTCCAACGGGAGCGCGGGAGAAGAAGATGAGAATAAGCGGGAGAAGTCGCCAAATAGATCGAGGGAAAAGAAAACTCGTGATCGAGAGGACGGAGGCGATTTCGCGGATGGTGGCCGGGGTAACAAGCAATTGGCTAGTTCTGCTCAAGAGTCCGATGACCAATTTGAGATGTACGATAAGGTCTTGCTCTGCCCTCCCTTGAATCCCAACTCGCATCGGGACTCCTCCCTGTTTCTCGTTCGTGATCACTACGCCTTCCCAAATGGGTTCAACAAGAAATTGCAGCAGAATCAGAATGAGCAATCGAAAGGGTCTAACGGAGGAGGTGGACGAGGGAACGCTGAGAAGGAAGGCAACGAAAAGGAAGTGGTGGATTTGATGACTCTCCTATCTCAGTGTGCACAAGCTATTTCAAGCGCCGACCACAAGAATGCATACTACCTATTGAACCAGATCAAACAACACTCGTCTCCTTACGGGGACGAAGTCGAAAGATTGGCACACTATTTTGGTAATGCACTCGAGGCGCGTTTGGCTGGCACTGGGGCAGCATTATATGCTGCTCTAGCCACCAAGAGGATTTCAACTGCTGATATCCTGAGAGGCTACGAGGTGCATGTCAGAGCGTGCCCTTTCAACTGGTTGTCTAACGGGTATGCAAATAGATCGATCAGAACCCTAGTTCAGGATTCACAAAGGCTTCACATCATAGATTTCGGTATTCTGTATGGGTTCCAATGGCCTTGTCTTATCCAAAACTTGTCCATGAGGCCCGGCGGGCCACCTAGGGTTCAAATTACGGGAATCGACTTTCCCCAACCAGGTTTTCGCCCGTCTGAAAGGGTTGAAGAAACAGGGAGGAGACTTGCGACTTATTGCGAAAGATTTGGTGTCCCATTTCAGTTCAATGCCATAGCAAAGAAATGGGACAACATCAATCTTGATGATCTTAAGATCGAGAGTGACGAGGTTCTTGTCGTGAATTGCTTGTACAGGCTAAGGAACGTGCCAGATGAGACGGTGGGGGAGAACTGTCCGCGGGATGGTGTTCTAAACTTGGTGAGGAGGATCAATCCAGATATGTTCATCCACGGAGTTCTGAACGGGGCATGCAATGGTCCTTTCTTCATCTCGCGATTCAGGGAGGCAATCAGGATGGCCTCTTCATTGTTCGATATGTTCGAAGCTACAGTACCGCGTGAAGATGAAGAGAGGCGTATGTATGAGAAAGAGGTGTGGGGAAGGGATATTATGAATGTAATCGCGTGCGAGGACAGCGAGAGGATTGAGAGGCCCGAAACATACAAGCGGTGGCAAATCAGGAACGTGCGAGCTGGGTTCAGGCAACTCCCGTTGAACCGGGAGATATTGAGGGAATTGAAGGGTATTGTGAAGGTGCATTACAACAAGAATTTCACAGTAGAAGAGGATGGGAAATGGATGCTTCAAGGATGGAAGGGTCGGATCATGTTTGCTCTCTCTTGTTGGAAGCCTATCAAGGTGTCATAGAATACGAGTCCCCATTATTTAGAACCTTCAACTGTACATAATATACAGTATACTACTACCAGTTATTATCGTTCAACAATTTGAGCTTGAAAATTGTAGTTCCATCGTCAAATGTTAATATACTATCATGCAAGAGCTTTCAAATTGATTTCCACCATGAATCTATGATATCATCAGCATTCCTTTGAGAGTGTCACTGGAAATACAATTACTGTATAATTTAGATCCTTCTTTTTAACAAAAATGTGAACGTTATTGGGATTTAAAGTGTTATCAAATCTTTACTTGAAAAATAAAAATGGGCAAATTTTTGATGTTTCCGAATTTCAAAATACAAGGATAAAAAGAGTCAAAATTTTCAAACCCACCCATCAAATACTGTATTTTAAGTTTTTTGAAGAGCAATGTTGAAAAATACTACTACTTATTTCAATCCACACATTAAAACAGAGCATCAAAACTGGTGATACTTTTTCTCTTCAAATATAATGACTCCTCAAATGATCAATTAAAAAATATAATAGCAAAAAATTTAAAAAAATAATAAATTACTCTTTCCGTCCCAATTTGTTTGTCCAACCTTGAAAATTTAACGTTTTTAGAGAATACAATGATTATACCTAAAAAGATACAACTTTCCACATTTACCCTCAACTTTTTTTTAAAACAGTTACTTTATTTCTCTAAAGAAAGGGCAAAAAGGTAAAATTGATTCAATTAGAAGTCAAATGGACAAACTTTTTGCTATTCAAAAATATAATAGCAAAAAATTTAAAAAAATAATGAACTAATAAAGTTTGAGAAGTGAGTTGGAGTCACAATTTTATTCAAAACTATAAAAACGAGTCATTAAAATGTCGTATAAGTCACCCAAAGATATATATGGTAAAAAAAAAAGAATGCTCGAGTGAACTAAGACAATTGTATCGAAAATACTACGGCCATAGACGATCGCTTCACCAACAGCTACACAGAGCAACTACGAGATATACATGGCAAATCTAAACCGTTCAATAAGTTTTTAAAAAAGAATTGAATCATTTGTAAAAAATTAATTTCATTCGACATGTACATGTGCTCGATTCAATTTACCACTTTTTTCATTCAGCGTGGTATCATCATCCTTATAAAAGGAGAAAAAAAGGATTTCCCTCTTATCTTCAACTCCACGAAAGGTTAGAGAGAGAGAGAGAGAGAGAAGCAATGGCCGCTGGAGTGGCTGGGGTAGGGCTGCCATCTTGGCCGTCGATCCCACGATCGCGATCTTCTTGCTGTTGTGCTGTGAAAATGGCCCTCTCGCTGGACGAGAAAAAGAAGACATACACTCTCACCAAGTCCCAAGAAGCTTTCAACGCCGCCAAGGTACTCCCACTTTTACGCACCTCTCTTTCTCTCGCTTTTTTCCCCTTCTTAATTGCTCCAGCTGTTGGAATTGATGAGGTTGTTTTCGGTAATCCGTATGTATATCCGGTTCAGGTAGCTCAATTTGCGAAATTTTTCTCCTAAGTCACGTAATGCGCGTGGGTGAGCGGAGCACGGGTGCAAATGTGAAAGCGTATTTCGAAAAGATTTCAATTTACTAAACTTCTCAAGAGCGAGGATTGAGAGCAGGAGGGTAGAGTGAGGATTGAGAGCAGGAGCAGAGGGTCATACCGATGGATTACGTGACTAATATTGTGACCGTTTATTGATTAAAGTGTAATTTGTGAGGTTAATTTGGGATGATTTGGCTTCTAAGGTTAATTTGCCTTAATTACCTCCTGAAATGTATGTGAGTTCATGGTGTATTTTTGTTGGATTGGTAGAAAGTGTAGTTTGTGAGGATTATTTGCTGCAATTTTGGTGTTAAGTGTAGGCAATGAGGGCAATTACCGTTGCATGCTTGTGACTTTCAGTTGAATTGGAAAATGAGTTTGGCTGGATGGTGGTTGTTAACCTATGAGAAATATTTCTTCTCCAGTAATTACCCACTAATATGCATGATAGAGGTATTGATAATCTCGAGATGCATTGGAGCAACTTAGATAATTATACTGAAGCTATGGTTGTTAACTTGTTATATCATGAACCGGCTACAAGTAGTTTCGCACAGTATCGCATGGCATTAACATACTGTAAAAGTAGTAGAATTTTATTAACAAGCTCAACAGAAGTGGGCGGTAGTTTGCAGATTGTGTTCTATGAATCGAATGTACTTCAGCCGTAGGTAATTTAGTATTTATTGCGAAATTTGACGGAATTTGTCCTGGCTTCGGGCCTAGGAAAGTGGATGTGATGAATGAGTAGGTTGTAGTGCCACCTTTTTATTGCGAGACACGGACCCTGCCTTGAATCTAAAGATGGGGTTTCTGTGGAAGCTTCAGTATCCATGTCAAGAAGTATGTGTTAGAATGTAGAAACGTAATAGGTTATAACCATAATTCATCGTTATTTGTGAATGAGGTATTATTAGGGGTGGGCACGGGTCGGGCGGGTCGGGTATGGCCCGCCACCCGAATCCGACCCGACCATGTCGGGTAGGAGAAAAACCAAACCGAACCCGAACCGAACGATGGTGTACACCCGCCCGTGTGCCCGATTTTTTTGGTCGGGTCGGGTCCGACCAAACCGAGGTAAATCTACATGAATTGTACATGTTTTGGTCGGGTCGGGTCGGGTTTGGTCGGGTAGGGAAAAACAGCACCCGAGCCCCGAACCGAAAACTGATTTTTTCGAAAAATTGAACCCGACCCCGACCCGACCACATGTTCGGACCCGCCCGAAACCCTTCGGGTCGGGGCGGGTCCGTCGGCCCGCGGGTATTTTGCACACCCCTAGGTATTATATCTGTTAGTAAAGAGCGAAAGGTGTTTCTAAGTCTAATTCGATTTTTCAAAAGACTATAAATACCCATATCATACTTCTGTCAAGTAGGAAGTAGCAAGGACTTGTTTTTGGACCTGAGGGACCACGTTTTAAGGTAGAAGGGATGGAAATATTACATTCGTGAACATGTCTTTTTTTTAGTATTTCTTGAAGAAATACGAGGTATGATATTGTCAAATTGATAGGGTCCTGGCTAAATTGAGGTTAAGACGAGCAACAATTTTATCGTTGGTGGAAACGAGCCTTCTGAGCCTAGTTTTGTCTTTGTAACTGTGCATGGATTCATAGTCTCGGCATTTATTCTTCCCATGTTTCAGTCTTTTCTTCCACTTATGTCAACTTGCAGTCTTTGTTTCAAATTCTAATCTATTCATTGAATTGTGGCAATAGGAACTGATGCCAGGAGGTGTAAATTCTTCGGTTCGTGCTTTCAAATCAGTTGGCGGTCAGCCTATTGTGATGGACTCTGTCAAGGGCTCTCACATGTGGGACATAGATGGCAATGAGTACATTGATTACGTTGGTTCATGGGGGCCAGCCATTATTGGTCACGCAGATGACGAGGTATATTTCTTCTACTGTTCCCCATTTATGTACTAGCAATATAATAGAGCCAAGCCCAAGAGTATCAGCCATCTCGAGGTTATTTGAGAAGATATGCTTCTGTTTCGCTTTGTTTAGCTGTTGGTGTTTTAAGACGATAGTTTAGAATTTGTGGTTGTAAAAGGCAGACCCTCCTGAATACGGTCTTTAGTTATCAGACACAAATTTGTGCACCCTCTAAAATGTAATTTTAGGCGAGGGAACTCCTACCTTTCATATACATATATATGAAATGGGGAGTCCCTTCATCACTGATAATCAGATGTCCTTTTCCACTACTGGGGAAAAAAGGGGAAAAGAAAAGTATATGAACACGCGGATGTCAGATAAACCTAGCAACTAGCATCTCGCAAAACCACAGATGATTCAGCTTTTACTAGCTTCAAAATGCCTTAAGAGTTCTTGCAAACAATCTTGGACTAACTTTTATCTTACAGGTACTTGCAGCCTTAGGTGAAACAATGAAGAAGGGAACTAGCTTTGGTGCTCCATGTCTTCTTGAAAATGTTCTAGCAGAGAAGGTCATCTCTGCCGTACCAAGTATAGAAATGGTCCGTTTTGTCAACTCAGGCACCGAAGTGTGCATGGGCGTTATCCGTCTGGCCCGCGCTTTCACCGGCCGCGAGAAGGTCATCAAGTTTGAGGGTTGCTACCATGGTCATGCGGACCCCTTTCTGGTCAAGGCAGGGAGTGGGGTTGCCACCCTAGGTCTCCCTGACTCCCCTGGTGTTCCCAGAGGAGCCACATTTGAAACCTTAACAGCCCCCTTCAACGATATCTCAGCCGTTAAAAACCTCTTTGAATCAAACAAAGGAGAGATCGCCACGGTTATACTTGAACCCGTTGTCGGTAACTCTGGCTTCATCGCTCCAAAACCTGGTTTCCTCGATGAACTTCGGAAGATCACAAAAGACAATGATGCCCTTCTCGTGTTTGATGAAGTCATGACCGGGTTCCGTTTGGCGTACGGTGGGGCGCAGGAGTATTTTGGAATAACTCCCGATTTAACCACTCTTGGGAAGATCATTGGCGGTGGGCTGCCGGTCGGTGCGTACGGAGGGAGGAGGGACATTATGGAGATGGTGGCTCCGGCAGGACCCATGTACCAAGCCGGGACCCTCAGTGGAAACCCCTTGGCAATGACAGCGGGAATCCACACTCTTAAACGGTTGAAAGAGCCCGGAAGTTACGAGTACTTGAATAAGATCACAAGCGAACTTGTTGAGGGGATTTTGGACGCTGGGAAGAAGGCCGGGCACGGTATCTGTGGCGGCTATATAAGTGGAATGTTTGGGTTTTTCTTCACAGAGGGGCCTGTTTACAATTTTGACGATGCAAAGAAGACCGACACTGCGAAATTTGCTAGATTTTATAGGGGCATGCTGGAGGAAGGTGTTTACTTTGCACCTTCACAGTTTGAGGCCGGTTTTACTGGCTTAGCTCATTCCTCAGTAGACATCCAACAAACTGTAGAAGCGGCTGAGAAGGTTTTTCGACAACTTTAAAGTCAAGGTCTCTAGCTCCTTAAACCATTTATTTCCCTTCGGAAAGGTTGTCTTTTTAGGCGATTGTTACCTTTTTCTAGGCTTCCCTCGTGATCCAAAAATTGTTTACGATGTAACTCCCCTTTTGTACCATGTTCATTTTTTGAAAATTATCATTGTCTATTCAATTATCTCATGGGTTTTCACGTCCCTCTATCTATTGGCATACATTACTTTCTTTTCTCGTATCGCGCCCGAGTTTTGTAGCTGGGATTGTAGGATTTCATAAGAAACCCTAATCCCAAGATCTCATGTCAAATCATTGAAGAAAATAAATATACCGGATGCATACCTGTCGCCATGGAGGATGAAAACCTTAGTGCGTGGTTATTCGTCTTCCGCCTCCAGAACCCTACTCTTGATCTTGACCTTAGTCTCACACACGATGAGATGGTATGAGAAAAGATGCTAGGGTTGGAGTGGGGACCTTGACCACCTATTTATAAACCCTGGTTCCATCATAGCCCATCATAATAGATGGAACCATTTGAGCCTTTTAATTGGTCTCTACATATAAAATAAACCCGCACCACTTAACGCACGTAACATGACCCAAATACGTGCTAATAAAACGTGTCCATTACCCGGGTCATATTAATTGAACGATCACAACCTTATGGGTAATACCGACATCACTTAAATCTTATTCGACAACATACAATGTTTAATTTTATGATCTATGTAGGCCCACCAACAGAAAATTGCTAACAATCTCCCACTTGGGCCACATAGGTCATCCTGATACTAAACATTGTAAACTTTAGGAGCTCAAACTTTTGCTGTCGAAATTTATGAGTGTCATCTCAAAACAATCTGGTCCATTGAAAACATAAATATAGGATCATGGCGGCCTTTGCCATATTTATCATGACAGGACCCATCCATAGTCACAAATACCTATGTATTCAACGACATAGATCAAGTACGGATATGTAGCATGGAAAACGCATGGAATGTGATCCTTTATCATGCCTGTTTCCAACTGGTCCAACTTTATAACTCAATAGAGTTCCTGTATCATGCATATTTTCAAAATTTCATGTATAACCACAATTTGAAAAATACGCAACTTTATTTCAGAATCATCAATAAACTGAAAGTGATCACCAAAATGTCAAATAATCCATAATATAAGTAGCACAACTCCCACTAACAAAATACTTCATTAGAACTAACCACTCCTGCACGAGCAACATGCTCCTTAAACACTTTAGGTGGTAAGCCCTTAGTAAGCGGATCCGCAATCAAGAGTTTTGTGCTAATGTACTCAATTGACATAAGATGATTCTGAACTCTTTCTTTAATGACAAGAAACTTGATGTCAATATCCTTTGATTTTGACGAACTCTTGTCATTCTTAGAATACAGTTCAGCAGCTTTATTATCACAATAAATCCTTAGTGGCTTCTCGATGTTACTCACTATATAAAGCCAAGTGATAAAATTCTGCAACCGTAGCTCTTGCTTTGTTTCTTTATAGCAAGCAATAACAAATTTGGAGTCCGAATATCCAACTAATTAGATTCTCCGATATGTGAGCATATCATTTGTAAATATCTACCAAGCATTCCAGCTGCACACGCTATATCCGAAAGCGTGCAAACTAGAGCATACATATGACTCCCTACTGTTGATGCATATAAGGGATGTCTTCTATTTGTTTTCTTTTAAATCATTCTTTGGGCATTGAAGCAAACTCATTATGCACAACTTTGCATGCCAAATCTACAAAGCACCTTATCGATATACGACTTTTGTGATAAGCCAATATCGCTACTTGCCAGTAAGATATCGACACATAATACTAGAAAAATGAATTTGCTCCCATTGATCTTATGATAGACAAATTGATCCGTAGCATTTTCCTTAAAATCAAAAAAAGAAAATTACTAGATCAAATTTTTGATACCATTGACGGAATGCCTGCTTGAAGCCATAAATGGATTTCCTTAGTTTGCAATCAGAAGTTCTGATCCTTTAGCACTTTCAAATGAGTATGTTGGGGTTCTTCCATATTAGAAGAGGAATAGTTTAGTGGTTTGCATCCGCATCCTGCACTAAGACAGGTGTGACCACATCATCAATCCCAACATGAATCATTTAAAATTCAAAATTCCTGGGTTGTACACTCCCACTACTTTCAACATCCTCAATAAATTTGGCATTATCCGTCTCAATTATGGTATCTGTGGAAGGGCAATAAAATTTGAAACCCCTTGACCTTTCTGAGTATCCAATAAAATAACAGCTAACAGTTCTTGAGTCCAATTTTCTTTCGTTAGGCCTATAAGGCCTAGCCTCAGTTGGACAACCCCAGACATGGAAATGCCTCAGACTAGGTTTCTTTCCAGTCCACAACTCGTACGGGGTTTAAGCTACTGCTTTACTGGGTACTCGATTAAGAATATAAACTGCAGTCTTTAAGGCTTCTCCCCACTGAGAATCTGATAAAGAAGAATTAGACATCATACTTCTAACCATATCCTTAAGGGTTCGATTTCGTCTCTCAGATACACAATTTTGACGTGGTGTCCCTGGCATGGTGTATTGAGGTACGATGCCACATTCTTCCAAGTATCTCGCAAAAGGCCCTGGACGTTGTTCGCCTGATCCGTCATATCTACAGTAGTATTCACCACCACGATCAGATCTAACTGCCTTAATTTTCTTATTAAGTTGATTTTCAACTTCTACTTTATAGGCCTTAAATACGTCCAGTGCCTGTGATTTTTCATGTATCAAATACAGATACCCATAACGAGAATAGTCATCTGTAAAAGTGATAAAATACCGTTGACCATTCCAAGAAGCCGTAGGGAATGGACCACAAATATCGGTATATATCACTTCTAAAACGTCTAAACTCCTTTTGGCACCAAATTTCCTTATATTTGTTTGCTTCCCCTTTATGCATTCAACACAGATTTTGAAATCTGAAAAATCAAGAGGATCAAGAATTCCACTTGACACAAGCCTTTCAATTCTTTCTTTCGAGATATGTCCCAAACGCTTGTGCCACAATACAGAGGAGTTCTCATTAATTAATTTTCGCTTCGTACCATATTTGTCAACATGCAAAGTTTCATTAAACTTTAAGTGAGAGGCATCCAAGTCTAACCTGTATAGACTATCAACTAGATATCCAGTACCAATAATATTTGAATTTTTGAAAAGACTGAAACATCCGTTTCCAAATGAACAAGTATAGCCAGATTTGTCCAAACAGGAAACAGAAATCAAATTCCGTCTAAATGACGGTACGTAAACAGTCTCATCCAAATCCAAATAAAAAACAGATTCTAATTTAAGTCTATAGACTCCAATTGCCTCAACACGAACTTTATTGCCGTCTCCCATATAAATGAACCTTTCGGCATCACTGGGGATTCGACTCTTTATACAACCTTGCATAGACACACTAATGTGGATAGTTGCACCCGTATCTATCCACCAAGTATTAGGTGGTACTTCAGCTAAATTAAACTCATTGCAAACAAAACTGAATTGATTACCTTCTTTTGCGAGCCACTTGTGATATTTGGGACAATCCTTCTTCACATGACCAACTGTCCCTTTGCAAAAGAAATAGGGAACAACTTTATCATGTTTCTGTTGCACAATTGTCTGTGAAGTCTTAACATCTGCAGTTCCCTTAACTTTAGGGTTTAATTTTCTTTTCTTAGTGCCCAAATAGCCATGAGAATGAATTGTAACATGCTCTTTCCATTTCTTAAAGTTTGAACCCTTAAGAACTGAAATATTATTCAAATTGGCAGATGCAGAAAATACAACAACAGAAAAGCTCACAATTAACAAATATCCATTTACTTTAGTGCAAGGATAATAATAAGAGAACTTGAATATAATTATCATGCAAAACTTGGTCTAATTGTAGGGGCAAACAATCAGACAAATAAAATAAAATTTGATATTTGTGTCTTTAATGGTGGGCCCTTTCGAGAAACCTAATGCATCATCATAACAAAGTCTTTGGACAATAATTACAACATGCAAGTGGCTTTCTCACCAATAAGGCTAGTTAACATGAACAATATAAACTGGGCCTGGCCAATCAAAAACCTTTCTTTGGGCCGACTATTGAACGCATAGGCAAATTCTAGAACTATATTATTCAAAAAATTCAACTACCTTATACCGTTTAAAATCCGGCCAAATAATAACCTTCCTTTGGGCCGATTACTATCCGCATGGATCTAAACATAACTTTATGTAATCCAAAACTTTTATCGTCAAGTTTAAGAAAATCTCCATGACAGAGACCACTTTGGTGGCATATCACTTTAATTTTTCCAAACCCTAGATATGGACTACAAAATAATCTTCATGCCCCAAAAGTTTTAATATTCTTTGCCAAAACAAATATTCCTGATGTGGCCATAAATTTTGTACAGTAAAGTACCAATATCACATGTAGCAGTAAGCTATCTCAATCCACAAACGACTTATGGCTTTAATTTATCTCTCGCATCGCAACTGTAAATCGAATGAGGTTTTGTTCCCAATTGATTTTGCATAGATCAAAAACAGAGAACCATAGGCAAAAAAAATTAAATACTATTATTTCAGTATTCACATAATTATGATCTATGCAAAATAAAAGGTAAAACCCAATCAGATTCGAACAAAAAACTACGGAAGTATGAATTATGTCGAGCGAGAACAATCCGTATAAGCCAAGGCAAAAAAAAAAAAAAAACGTCGTGGAGTTACTGTCACTATGACCACCATTATAAAACCGGAAGGCCGTAATCGATTATCGCACAAAACCTTTAAGTGCAGCCGGATTTGTTGATAAACAAAACACAATAACATCCAAGAGATCCATATGAGACAAAACTTTATTCTTGGTCAGTGTAGTAATTTTGAAAGGAAAAATCCTCAACTCCCTGATGACATGGATCTCACAATAACACAATTCAATAAAATATATTATGATCCTTCAATATCAACAACTGGAAAATCCGACAACAACGAGTGTGAGATCAACTGTGATTACGCCAATCGAAAATATTTACTTGCTTCTCGATTCAGAAGGAAAAAAAAAAATAGAACTTTATATTTTTTCTCCAATAATCTGACAAGAGGCTCTGATACCACTTGTAGGATTTCATAAGAAACCCTAATCCCAAGATCTCATGTCAAATCATTGAAGAAAATAAATATACCGGATGCATACCTGTCGCCATGGAGGATGAAAAACTTAGTGCGTGGTTATTCGTCTTCCGCCTCCAGAACCCTGCTCTTGATCTTGACCTTAGTCTCACACACGATGAGATGGTATGAGAAAAGAGGCTAGGGTTGGAGTGGGGACCTTGACCACCTATTTATAAACCCTGGTTCCATCATAGCCCATCATAATAGATGGAACCATATTGGGCCTTTTAATTGGTCTCTACATATAAAATAAACCCGCACCACTTAACGCACGTAACATGACCCAAATACGTGCTAATAAGACGTGTCCATTACCCGGGTCATATTAATTGAACGATCACAACCTTATGGGTAATACCGACATCACTTAAACCTTATTCGACAACATACAATGTTTAATTTTATGATCTATGTAGGCCCACCAACAGAAAATTGCTAACAGGGATCGCACTTGGGGTTAAAACCGATCGTCTAGAGCTTGTTAGATGCAGTTAGTCTATTTGTTTCTTGTTCTGCTAGATTACCATTTGAAGCACATTTTCATTCGCTCGAATGATTCCTTATCGTTGGATGTTCTTTGAGCAATATTAGAAGCCAATTGAATAATTTTGCTTTTGGGGAAAATAAAAACGGGCAGTTGGACTGGTGGATAAGCCGACGTGGGTCTCGCAATTCCACCCGTCGTAGTACGTAGCTTTAGCGTGTATACATGTTAATTGGAGTACTGTGGAGGAACTGTGAAATGCAAGCAGCCGTCTTGCCACCGGACTCGAATAACCTGCTTGGCTTTAAGCTTCTTCTTCCGGATCACCTCACCCCACTTGTTGCTAATGTTGTACCCACTCCCGACATTCGTAACGATCACCTCCCTTCGCTCATTGGTGTCGTCGTCGACAGCTTGAATCGCCAAGCGAAAAGGATCCGCTTTCAGTATCTTCTTCTGCTCCTCGTCCATCTGACCAACGATGCGCTCTTCAAATGGGCGTTTTGGGAAGTGGAGCTTGGCGTTGGAAACGGAGGTGTCGCTGCTGGTTAGTATTTTGCTTACCGGCCACATCTCCGGCTCTTGCGGCGCGTAGTTCAGATCGTTCATTGTTGAAACTTTGAAACGTTTTCGAGAGGAATTGGTAGCGGAGAAGAACAGGAGCAAGGCGGGCTTCGGAAGGTGGATTTTGGAGAAAAGGAATGACTGGACATCAATAAGAGCCGCAATTATAAGAGCTTAATAATGTTGGATAAAAGATAAAGTATCAAGTACCGGCCAATTATTGGGTATTCGGCAAACAATGTGGGTCGCTCATTGTCTTCAAGATAATTTGTCGCTATGTAAATGATTGAGAGTACCACGGAGAATGCTGAATAATTACAATGTGGTAAGGCGTTGCTAATCCGAGTGAAGATACCGGCCCACAGTTTGGGAAAGACACATGTAGCTATGTTTGGTTGAGAGTTTAGTTTAGTTTAGTTTAGTTTTGGTAGTGGGTGGAGAGAGAAATATGGTAATGATTGGAAATAGGGATAATGATTGGAGAGAGATAGGGAGAGATGAGAAAGTAATAATTGGAGAAATAAGGTAATGATTGGAAAAAGAAGTAGGGTAATGATTGGAAAACAAAATAAAAACAAAACAAAGTATCCAAACGAACATAGCCACAATTTTCTAGGGAATATCATCAAATTTACTTCATCTACTTTTATTTTTAGTTCTGTTCATCTAAAAAAATCAAAGAAAAATGATATTACCAAAAATTACCAGATTTGGATATTCGGTTATAAAAAATATATATATATTTGCCTGAGAATGACGTTAACAAAAAAGGGAATGACAAAATCTGCAGCCTAAATTATCTATACGAAAGGCGAGATATCATATTTTGGAGTATTTATTTATTTACCCCTATATTTGTAGTATTCACGGAATGGTCATTTATTCACGAGTTTATCAAGCCAAACACTTATAGTCTTATATGCTCAAATTTGGATTGAATTCATAGACAAACAAAAAAACATGATTGAGTTTGGCTTATTATACTATTTTTTTTAAAAATGAGTTCGAACAAGCCAAACTCAAGCTATTTGGTTCGTTTTTTAACCCCAGATACACTTGTTGTTTTAGTGGTCAAATTATGAGTCATCACTAATAACCTAGTATCACAAATTGCATAAATTGATTTAAAACTAAAAACATTTTGAACACTAATTTTTTCCCTTTTCGTGCTTGAATTTACAAAATAGTAGCTACATGCACACATCTTTTACAAATTTTAGAGATTATTTTGTAAATTCACTTGCTAAAAGATAGGGGTCCTTCTGCTAAATAAGTTAAGATGGCTTATTTTTTGTTCTTATTCAAATTTTTTTTTGCATTTGTTAGTTTTTCATCGATTTTTTTTGCGTATTATTGTTTTGTTATCACGAGAGAAATCTAAAAAGTAAAAAATTACGATCGAAATCCATTTTTTTGATAAAGACAAAAAATTAGCTTATTTTCGTCTTTATTAAAAAAATTTAGATTTTGATTGTAATTTTTTGTTTTTTTCGATTCATCTTGTCATGACAAAGCAATAATTCTCAAAAAATAAATGAAAAACTAACAAAGGTAGAAATTTTTTGAACAAGGACAAAAAAATAAGCTACCTTGACTTATTTAGCCGAATGACCCCTTAGAGCATCTCCAACCTAGTTCTAAAACACAAAAATAGAGAATGAATATGACATATTAGGGGGAGATTTTGTAATTTATTCCCTTCTTTTGCACTTTATGAGAGAATCTTGGAGGGACCCATGATACTTTTTACAGATTTGGTCTCCAAAATGGGAGTAGACGTATCTGTTTTTGGAGACCTAAAAGTAAATTTGTAGACCAAATCTCTAAAAAGTATTATGGGTCCCTCCAATATTTTCTCTTAAAGTGAAAAAGAGAGAATAAATTACAAAATTCTCATTCAATATGTCATATTTATTCTCTATTTTTGTGTTTTAGAGGACATTGCCATGCACAGATTTTTGTGTATATATGATGCACATACATTTTTGTAAGACCCATTTCGGGATCCTACAAAATGATCCGAACCGTTCATCTTTTTAAAAATATTATTTGGAGAGTTACTATAGAAAATCAGCTTAACGGATATCAGTAAGGGCTTTTTCAGAATTCGTAGGACAAAATAGAATGATTTGCCTTACTATTTTTGAAAAAGCTCTTATCGATATCCGTTAGAGTTAATTTTTTACAAGAACTCCCTAAAAAATACTCCATCCGTCCCTTATTTATAGTCCGGTATTCCATTTTGGGCTGTCCCTTAATAAGTGTCCATTTTGTAAAGTTAGTGGGTAAAAGTTAGTGAATTGTTTATTTTATCCCTAAAAGTAGATTCTTTTTTGAAAAGTAAGTGAGTAAAAGTGTAATGATGATGGGTAAGTAGGGAAAATGGAGGAAAAAGTTGATGTAAAAGGTATAATTATGATGTCTTTTTAATAAGTTGGAGTTACGAAGTAGGACACTTAAAAAGGGACGAAAGGAGTATTAAATACTTTAAATAAGATTAACATTTTGGATCATTTTGTCAGATACGTGCCCCCAAAAAAAAATTATGCGTAAGATATTTGCGAAAACATCTGTGTGAGGTTTTATTAGAAGATGGGTCGGAGAGGCTAGAAATCAATTTTCAATAAGAAAAAGGAAACTCGTACTAGTACTGGAGAAAATCCAAACACAGTTCAGTGGTGGCCTACTGCATTCATATATCCAACGTATATATACGTGTTATCTCTTCGTCGGGGAAAATGAAGAGACGGCGGGAAGAGGAGGAGATGGAGATTGTATGGCAAACGCCGGCGAATCCACCGGAGCGCCACGATTACATCTTCCGAAACGGTAAAAATCCGAACAGTTCCTTTGTACTGCTAGAAAATTTACTTCATACGCATTCATTTTTCTCGAATCTAAAGTTTCTGTGGCGGAAAATCCCCTATACGCAGGTGTACGCTACGTGAGACCCTACCACTTCGAGTTCATCTGTCACGTACGCATTGTTATTATCGATGTCGTTTGCATACCCACGAGTGGCAAAATCCCTATTTCAAAACCCTAATTTTGATTATGATTGTTTTGATTTTTTTCACCGTAGGTCAAGAATCGATGGACAGGGAAGAATATCGTTGACCTGTTTGCCAAAGAATTCAGAGGACGGCCATATGATTACTACGTATCTATTGTTCTCTTTCACATCACTGAATTTGTTGGTTGAGATTTTTTTGAGCTAGCTTTAGAGCATCTCCAGCCCTCACTCTATTTTTCACTTATATTTTGGGTTTTTAGTAAAGATTGGAGTAAAAGCTTCTTTTCATATGAGCCCATTCGTATGGACAAACTCAAATCTAAGCACAAATTTGAGTAAAAGCTTTATTAATGACATACTTGTGAAAAGCGAAAATAGCCTTAAAATTTTGAGACTGTTTTCGCTTTGGGTCCATGGAACCAACTCCCCTCTCTACGCACGGTCCCCAATAAGTTTTTCCCCTATTACTCTCATTTCTCCATCTCTATCTCCCCACTCATTACCCCCAAAACCTCGCTCAAAACCCAAACCAAACAAAGTCTAAGTCTCCCTTGATTTGGTTAAAAATTTGAATAAAACTCTATCTGAATTTGAGTCAAGGACTGGAGTGAGTTTAGAGGGCTTTTTACTCAGAATTTGATTCTAAGTCACTAAAAAGAGTCAGGGCTGGAGCTGTTCTTATAAGCCACATACTGAATTGTGGAATGTTGTCCATGTAGAACTGAGTTTAGGGGTCATGTGTCAAGAACTGTAGGTTTCTGCTGTGAAATCTGGACGGATACAAGTTGATGGAGAGACAGTGCCTATTTCATACATTGTTCGTACATCACAAAAGATAAGCCACTTTGTACACAGGTTTGTTGTTCTCAATAAGTTGTCCGTGTGTTATTTTTTAATTTGAGTCCAGTCATTTCTTTAGAAGTTACAAAGATTCGGGTATTAATTTTTCGTGAGTGTGTGCATCTTACAATTCTAGTGTTACATTTGTGTCACATTCCATCCACTTGTTATATTTAGTCGTGCTTAAGATCTACTGCTGTAAAATTATAAGGCGTGTAAATGATCTCCCAAAGCTTTTAGGCATGAACCGCCAGTGATGGCATGGGACGTCTCAATTTTGCAGAAAGAACCAGATGTGCTGACCGTATGTAAACCTGCATCTGTTCCGGTAAGTAAAAATTCTTCAGGATGGTAATTTACCTGCATTAGGTTTATTTTATGTTCTTCCACTTACAACCTTAGCCAATTGTAGTTGAGATATGTATGCACTCAACTTGATATTTTATGTATTGTTTTAGGTGCATGCTTCCGGTCAATATCGTAAAAACACTGTTGTTGGCATCCTCGAGGCGGAACATGGCTTGGCACCTCTGTTTCGTATCCGACATATATTTTGCAACATGCTCATTTCACTAATACAGAAGCATATGTTGATTGTTACTTCAATTCTATGGTAGTGTCGTTAGTCTTTCAAAATTCCCACCCCCCTCTTTTCTTTTTCTTTTTTTTTCCTATATTTGGAGTTATATTTTATCCTTGTGTTCATCCTGATAAGTCAAATAATCCTTTTGATTTCCATGACACTAAAAATGTCAGCCATTCATCGACTGGATCGCTTGGTCTCTGGACTTCTTATCCTGGCCAGAAGTGCTTCTAAGGCTGACTTTTTTAGGCAACAGGTGAAGTTTATGCTGCCATACCCCTAATGGAAAGAAAAGTCATGTTGGAATTCTCCTTTGTCAAAAACTGATTGCTTCACGTCTTCTACCTTCATATCTAGACCATATTTTTGTCACAAACACATAATCCGGAGGCAGATGTGTCAGTCTGCACTTTTCCATGTTCTTCTTATTATTTTATCTTGCTTTTGTTGTGGCTATTTGCTACTCTCCCTCCCCCTCCTCCTGATGCTGTTTTAAAGTTCCCAAACATACATCCAAAGGCAACTTCTAGTCATTTATGCTGTCCCTCTTCCCCCCCTCCCTCCCTCCTCTTTTGGGGTAGGCATTGTTCATATTCTGGACTGCAGATTATGTCTCTTACATGTGCCTTGAAGTATAACCAAACCAAACCAAACCAAACCAAACCAAACCGAGCCTTAAGTCCCAATCACTTGGGGTCGGCTACGTGAATCCTTACATGTGCCTTGAAGTATGTGAAGGTTTTAAAGTAGTTCTGTTTGATCCAGATAGAAGCTAGAGTGGTGCATAAACAGTATGTTGCGAAGGTTGTTGGGGTATTTCCAGAGGATGAGGTATTCTCCAGTTGAATCTTGTCAAAGAACTAATGCCACACTGATATACTGTGTTTGATGTACGTTTGATCTGTTTCTTCCCAGCAAGTTGTGAATGCCAATGTCAATTTCAATGTTCGAGAAGGGAGGAGCACAGTGGAGGTAGAGATTTCTATTAAGCACATTGATTTTGGAGATCGATATTCTTCTAGCTAAATACAAGCACTTAGCAATTGCTTTATTTAGGATTTCCATTTCATCATACATGTCATGGACTTCAGATGGCATGGTATTGGATCCCTTGGTTCTCAAGTATCTTCTGAACCTTCCAATGGTTGAAAAAGAATTCGATTCGTACACACATTGGGGGATTAAACTCCCAAAATGGATAGTAAGGAGGAATACTAGATGAGGTTCTGAAGTTACTTTGGAAAGAACATTCTGACAGTTGGCCTTTAATTGCAACTGTCATAATGTTTTAGAAAGTGAAGCACAAGTTGGGTTTTATGTTGCTTGTGCCTTCAAAAGTGCGTGGGGAATTCTTTGTACGTCCTGTTAGTTATTATAAGCATGCTCGTGCTCGCTCTATCTCTCTCTCTCTCTCTCTCTCTCTCTCTCACACACACACACACACACACTTGCGCGATCACATTTGCAATATGCCGACTTATGTAATTTGGAGATGCCATACATCAGGATGGTATAAATTTCTCGGAAATGCTATGTTCCATCTAGTACCATCTCACAAACATGCCTGGTTCTATGACTGTGCTTGCTTGTGACAACTGTATTTTTTATATTGGTTATCATGATTGTTTCGCATCTGTTGGGCATATCAGAAGATTATTAAAATCAGCCTATTTCCTCCTATGATCTGCATTTTAAAA
The DNA here is from genome assembly GCA_019656295.1 of Rhododendron mucronatum var. ripense. Taxonomy (NCBI): domain Eukaryota; kingdom Viridiplantae; phylum Streptophyta; class Magnoliopsida; order Ericales; family Ericaceae; genus Rhododendron; species Rhododendron mucronatum. The sequence continues at coordinate 2,894,545 of BPLT01000019.1, forward strand.
AATGTATTAATGTAAGATAAATCTGGCATTTAGCATCTGGATAATTTGTTATCCACAGTTACACCAGTTAACTACGTCTACGTCAATTTTGAATTGGGAGAAATGTTTCAGTTGGCAATATTTATCAGTGACTTTCAAGCTGGTGGCCCCGCTCAGCTCTCTGTTATGGTGTGCAACTGAAACTAGGGCACTTACTATTGTGCGACTGAAACCCTTGCACTTATTGTTGCATGTTGCTCTATTATGGCTTTGGTGATGGGAAGAGTCATTTCTTGGTTGCAGGTGGAATCTGCTGGAAATGCTTGTACATCACTGAAGGGAAAGGCTGCTAGTACAAAATTTACTAGGATTAGTACCAATGGAACTCATAGCATCGTTTTGTGTGAACCAATCACTGGCAGAACCCATCAAGTAAAGAGATTTGCATTCTTGATCACTAATCTTTGTCCCAGTCTTTAAGTATTCAGTAATGCTGTCGCATCGATTAATGAAGCAAATTTCCTCTTCTGCAACTTTTATTGCTTTTCCCCCCTAGCTTTACATGTGCATTGACACTTCTTGAGCTTAAAAATTCAAAAGAATCAAATTTCTGCTTCTACATAGTTCTGCAACGTATCCCATTACCTACTTCAAAATTCTCTTTTCCCTGTAGATACGCGTCCATCTGCAGTATACGGGTCATCCAATAGCCAATGATACGCTCTACCTCTCTGAAGAAGTTGTTGATCCTTTTACTAAAGGCATGGGCGCTGATAGCACTGCGGGTGTGTCTGAAGAGGACTCCAAGGAAGGTTTTAGCATTGATCCCATGTGTACAAACTGCCCCAATTTGGCTCACAAGGGGTAAGAAACTTCTCTCACAGAACATTATTTTTTTTTTTTGACGAACAAGATCATCCCAAATATATTAGATAAGAAAACACAGTAAAAAAAAAAAAAAAAAAAACCCCGGACACTACCGGTCTGGAAATACAGAAACAGCAAACAAAATAAAAAACAACAAAAAACAAAACAAAACAAAGGAAAAGCCGCCTGGAACCAAGACGCCGAAGTCGGACCCATCAATCACACTTGTGAAGGGGGTTGGAGTGGCCAGTCTGGAGTGGTCAGGTATGGACACAGAGCAACCTCTTGGATGATCCGCCGCACCAACTTGAGCTCGTTCTCGCCGCAGACTGAAGGCTGAAGCCGCTGCAGATGCCGCCACCGTCGCCGCTGGACTGGTTCAAAGCAACCAGATATAGAACCCTAGATCTGGCTCCTACTCCAAAAATGATAGGGAGAGTGGGAGATCTCATCTCTCAAAGGAGAGAGTCTTAACCATCTCACAAGTCACAGCCATGGCAGGAGTCAGGAGAGGAGAAAGAGGGACCAGAGGAGAGTAAAAAAACCAGAGGGGGACTGAGAGGTTGAGATGTAGGAAGAGAAGAAAAGGGGGGAAAATTAGGGTGGGGGAGGGTGTGTGGGGGTGTGGAAAGGGGGAGAGTAGCCCTCCCCATGGCTGTACTCTCTCTCTCTCTAGATCTCTCTCTCAGGCACTCTCCAGACGTGAAACATCTCTCAGAACATGTTTAAAATACCTAGTCGTTATCAGACAGCAACAAGAAATAGCCATAACGGCTTCTGACAAGAGTAGTAAGTAGTACCTTGATAGCTAGATTACCCTGTTTGCAAACAAGTCTTCTGTGCTTCTCAAGAGACTATGCCACCCCATGGGATGGCTTTCCTTTCGAGTAGAGCTGTGCAATTATTTTTAGGGCCTAGTTCCTATGTCTGTTTGACATGATATATCAATGTCGTGAGTTTTTAACGACGGTTTCTTCAAGTGCAGATATGATACAGATCAGGAGGGTCTATGGCTGCATTGTTTACGATATACAGGACCAGGCTGGACTTATGAATGTCCCTATCCTGAATGGGCATCGCTCGACTAATCCTTTTTTGTTTTTTGGTTTTGTAGGTCTAAATTATGAGAAAATTTTGTTGTACACCATCCCTTTATATCACTGTAATTTATGATGTGGGCGGTCCATTTTTCCATTGAATCAGACAAGAACATGATTGATTTTGGCAGTCAGAGTCTTGAATTTAGGGTTTCTGCATAAGTGATGTGGTTTGGAGTCTGGAGACGGTTTCTCCTCATTTTTAGCTATTGCAGTACAATGCTAGTCATACTCTTGAAATTCGGAAACAACACTTCTACAATCACACACGCACATGCACATCTTTTTGTTTAGATAGAGGTTTCTAGGTTAACTTACGCACTTCAAAAACCTTTCGTTCGGGTTAAAGGCAGGCTATCCACACACACAATATTACACAAAATCATGGGATTGTGAGTGTGTAAAGTTGCGTGAGCGTGGTTATGGAATTTTTGATTCGGAAAGTGTACCAATAAAGACTTGTTATCTCTCGTGGAATCGAAGAGTTTTTCCACTAAATACAATGAGAGATTATTTAGTACCTCTAGGCACCATCACATGGTGGCTTAAGCCACTTCTCATCACACATTCCATTCATGTAGGTCCGGTGATGAGGGGGAAACCTTTTAGTTTAATGAGATGATGAAGATGAATGAAGATAAAAAAGATAATTATTGTAAAAGGTGTAATTTACGTCAAACACTCTTATACTATTGCTCCAAAATGAGTTGCCCCCTAATGTTTACACTCAGACATTCCCTTTTCAAGTTTATGGATTCGATTTTGGAGCAAATGGTGTTAATTGAAAATATAGAATTACCTTCCTATCCTTCAATAACCAACATCACCATTATGCAAACCCCAAAATTCGCATGTAGCTAACCTGCCAACTCTTGGTACCACGACTACCATCAAGGCATCAACAAAGTTACCTTTCTACTGTCCTTACCATCCACCTGTAACCATTGCCACCTAACCACTCCTATAATGGCGATCCACCCCAAACACGAATGTAGGCACCATTAGTAAACCTACCAAACCCCATCCTCCATCCACCACCCAGAAATCCCAAACTTAAAGGTCTATAATTATGGCGAAAATCCTCCGATTCAATCTCTTCACAGGCTCCTCTAACCATAGTAATTCATAATTGTGACGTTCTTTTGAGAAAAGATTACCATAGGTATGCTGGAGATGTGTGCAAGAGAAGAGAGGATGTGTCCCATTTTTTGATTTACCATTGGAATGCCAAGACTTGAAGTGCATTGTTGTCTTTAAACTCCATCAATCATGTCATGTGCTTGGCACATGGCCTTTCCCTTCCAAAATCATGCAGATTACCAAGGGTGCCGAAACCTAAATTGATTAAGGGGGTTAGGTGCCCAAGTTTAAACATTAGGGGTAACTCGTTTCTGAGCAATAGTTCAAGGGGGTTTATTGTAAGGGACAACACCGAATAGTTTGTGTTTCACTGGCGGTTTATTTCAATGATCCAAACTGTTTATTTTGTAGAGCTCATCGAGAACATTAATCATGCAAAAATCATACAAATCAAATATCGATTAATACTTGTTCGGAATGCGTTTAGGTTTATAAAAAACAGTTCAGCCACCTATTTTAAATCCATGAAAGCCACTTTTACAATGGGTAAATTCATTTCAAACAAGTATTAACTGGCATCCGATCTTGATAATGTTTCTATCTGACATATGTTCTCGATAAGCTCTAAAAAATAAACATTTCCGATCATTAAATTGATATGAGCACGGCATAATCCATACAGTAAAGTGCAATTCGCAAAAGGGGACTATCCAGAAGCTTTCCTGACAATTTAATCAAGGAGGCTTGAAAGAGAATCTTGTGTGCTCGAATATTAAATATTTTCTTTGTAATTTTTCTTGCACGTGACTACATGAGCACAGAGAATCGAGTGTCCTAAAATTTTAAATACTACTATTTTCTCATATTGTTCTCCGTAAAAAGATTTTCACTCTTTTTTATCAGAAAAGCTACGTGCACAGCAGCTTGTACACAGCAGTTGTGCACAGATCCCATTTTCTTCCAGCTTGGGTGGCTCAAAGATGATCGGAGCCGCTCATTTTGTTCTAAATATGTCGTTTAAGGTCTCTGTAAAAAATGAGTTTCGTTCGATATCGTTAGAGACGTTAACAAAACATCCAAAATCACTTCAGAATTTAGGCTCCGATCATCTTTGTGCGACCCGAGCCGAGAAAAAATGGGATTTGTGCACAGCTGCTGTGCACGTAGCACAGCTCCTTTTTTATTTATTTGTATTCTTTTCTTCATGTGATTATATTTGGAACCCTGCTATGGAAACAGACCATAGCCACCAATGGGCACGCGGGGCCCATTCCTGGACCGCAAAGGGTGATTCAAGCCGTTCAATAATTTTTAAATAAACAACCGAGCGAGCCCTTAAAAATCAGCTGAATGCGATATACGTAGGTGTCCAATCAAATTTTTTATTTTTTCATGAATCCGGAATCGAAATGAAAAAAAATGGAAGATTGGATCAAGCACCTACACATATCGGATTGATCTAATTTTTCATGAGGCTACTCGGATTTTTTTTTGAAAATTCTTGAATGGATCTGATCATCTGTGTGGGATTCAGAGTGAGCCCGCGTACCCGCCGATGGCCTTAGAGTTTTCATTATATTTGAGCGTGCTTTGGTGATGTTTATTATTACACAAAGAGAGAGAGAGAGAGAGAGAGGTGAGAAAGGCTGTCCATGTGAAGGACTCCGGGTTGGTGTTGTGTGGACCCGGGGTGCTGTAGTGCACTTCTCACACTATATATGTAGTGCAGTCAATTCGGTCGTCCATCTTGGAAATAGACGGCTCGGATTTTCATTCAAACAATGGACGATTGGGATTTGTAGAAGCTCGAATTATATTTAACTATTCATTGTCAAGATCGATGGCCTGTGTGCGTCCTACAGGGCCTTGCACTACAAGATTTTCCAATCCGTATTATGGAGTGAGGGCCACTTTGATTTTATTTTTTTTTTAAATTCTTAAATGGATCGGATCATTCGTGTAGGATTCAGAGTGAGCTTGCATACCCGTCAGTGGCCTTAGAGTTTCCGTTATATTTCAGCGTACTTTGGTGACGTTTATTAGTATTATTACACTGACAGAGAGAGAAGTCAGAAAGGCTGTTCATGTGATTCATGTGAAGGACTTCGGGTTGGTGTTGTACGGACTCGGGGTGCTGTAGTGCACCTCCCATACTGTAGTGTGGTCAATTCAGTCGTTCATCTCGGCAATAGATGACTCAGATTTTCATCCAAATAATAGACGAGTAGGATTTGCAGAAACTCGGATTATATCCAACCATTCATTGTCAAGATCGATGACACGTTTGCGGCTTACAGGGTGCCTTACAAGACCTTGTACTCCAAAATTTTCCAATCCGTGTTGTACAATGAGGTGGCCAGTATTGTATTGCGCACACTACTGCACAAACACCATCCCCAATTCTTCCATGTGAAAGACAGGAAAAAGATCCCGACAAAAGTCACAAAACAATTCGGACAAAAGAAAAAGGGCCACTTATTTTCTCACCTACCAAACACATTTTACACATCAATACCCATTTCCTCTAGGATTTTCCTTCACCAGTCACGATCCATGAAATCCATCGTCCACCGTGCCAGATTCCTTTTCCTCTGCCTCCTCTTCACCACTGTATTGCTCCTCCTGCTTCTCAGCCGGATCTCCGATGATGCCCCTACCGGACTCTCCGTTCCGGCCGAAACCCGGTCCGAACCGGTGAGAGTGAACCGAAGCTCACTGCGGCCGGCGGTTCAGCCCTCTTGCGCGACGGTCGAAGAGATGGGGGAGGAAGCGTATTCCAAGGAAGCGTCTTGGAAGGAGAGCCTCAGAGTTCGTTGGATCATTCGTGACCATTTCGATTTTCACGGTACCGTTTTGGTTATGTTTTTGCTTCCCCTTTCCTTTTTTTTGATTTGTTTGGTTGTGAAGAGAACGGAGGAAAAGAAAATTCCAATGAAGGGCAAGGTTGACGTGCAATGCTGTTTTAAAGTCGTCTTCCTAGCATTGCTCCTAATTTCTCTGTTTTAGCAAAATACTGTCAGATTCTGTTTAAAGCTAGCTTCATGGACTGGATACTTGATGGAACTTCAGTGAGCATGATATCTGCGGGATTTGTGGTTTGCCAAAATTTGTCTCTAGATTTAGCGCATTGCTAGTTCTGATTGTGAATTTGGACTCTGTTTGTTTCTATGTAGAAATGACATGTTACTCATTTTCCGGCGTTTAGTTGTAGGGTTGTACCAAATTAAGATGAGAAACAATTAACAGCTGAGATTTCCGAATGTATTTTGCGAATTTCACTTCATTAAGCTTATCACCTTACGAGAGAACAGAAATTTCACTATGAAACACAGCCAAGTCCTTAGTGAATTACTTCATATTTTTCTGTGGGAGAATGCCCATGTTCGGGTAAGTTATGTACGCATCTTAAATGGGCATTTTGGGTGGTCGGGAAATTTGGTGCAGACTGTGAGGCGGCATTTGGTGGGAATGATTACATTTTGTGGCAATGTTATCGAGGAGCTTGTGGCGTGTGAGACAAAGATTGAACATTGTTTGGTACAATATTTTCCAAATACTACACAAACACCAAAATATAACATCCAAAACGTACTCTTGAAGAGTCCTAACGTGGAAAACATTTTTCTCTGCACAGTATTTATAGCCAAACAGCCTTAATTCCATAAATCTGCGTGTTATCAGAATTCAATTTCAGAGGGAAATGAATTTTATTGCTTGAGGACTTGGGTGTTGGAGTCACCGATTATAGTTTTATGACATTTCTGGTAAACTCATAGAAATAACTGTACCAGATCCAATTGTAGTTGGCTCGTATATTAAATTTCTTCTGGTGAATAGTACACCATTTTGTATTGAATGGATCACTGAATGAGGGCTCCTTGGATCACCATGTTTTTAAAGTGTGTGGAAGCTTCGTTGATTTACATTTGCCTTGGTATCAAAGGTTAATTTTTGAAGGAGATACCCCTTTGCCTGCTTTCATTATGTTACAGAGCTTACGGTATGTGTGATGGCAACATTCAATGAACAAGTTCGAATTTCAGTAATCAATATCTGTGTTCCTATTTCAGGTGCTCCTAGAGTTCGGGGACTGCCACCTGAGCAGTTCTGCAAACAAGGTTTTGTGTTGGGGAAAGCATCAGAAGCAGGTTTCGGAAATGAGATGTACAAGATATTGACTGCTGCTGGATTAAGTATCATGTTAAACCGGTCACTTATCATCGGGCAAACCAGGCATATTGGTCCTTTCTCATGCCTTCCTTTCTTCATTTTGTTATGATTTTTTAGCTGTCACTTTGTTTATTGATTTGTTTTGAAGTTCTAGCACTACATAGAGTGGCGCATAGATTATCTACTGCCTGTGTAAATTAACGTTGGATAGTCACTACTTCTTCCAGTTGAATGTGTCAGCGTCTCAGTCTCTTGCTGTTGGTGGTTGTTTCTGCTCCAATGTTGTTAATGACTCAACTCTTCTCCCATTGTGACATCAAGCGTCGTAGTTGTTGATTTCTAAAACTTTAGCATTTCTCATTGTCATGCAAAACTCGAGCCATATATGATTCCCACACAGTTTTAGGTTTAACTTGAGTCACTTGACAATATGTCCTCAGTACATAACTGGCATCGAGGTTTGTGTGCTAAAAACTGATATACTTGCATACTGCAGGGGGAAATTCCCATTTGAGAGTTACCTTTCTTATACCAACCTTGCTTTTACTATGAAAGAAGTGAAGCATCTATGGAGATTGAATGACTGTATGGGGAAGTATGGAAGGCGTCTGAATGTGAGGATAGACGATTTTGAGAAGCCCACGGGAACAAATGCCCTTTGCAGTAATTGGAGAACATGGAAACAACCAATCATATGGTAAACGAAGAACAGTAATTGTGCTATCAGCTTCTGAGTTTTTTTGTGTTTGTCATGTGGGTTCCTCCATCAGGTTTCAAGGTACAACTGATGCTGTAGCCGCTCAGTTCTTCTTGAAGAATATACACACTCAAATGAGCAGTGCCGGTTCTGCTTTATTTGGAAAGACTCAACTTCTTCATTCTAGACCTAATACATTCGGAGAGTTGATGCGAGTAATCATATCTCCTTCAAAAAATGTTGAAGAAGCTGTCAACTGGGTGCTTAATGGAAGTCCTGATCCTCATCTTGCCTTGCACATGCGCATGCTAATGAACAGGTACTTCTATGTTTTCTATTTGACTGGTGTTAATTTGCTAGTGGAGAAGCAGAGGTTAATGATGGAGGTTGAATTGAAAAAGGAAAAAAAAAAGGGTTTCTGGAATTGATGCATATCAATTGTGAATGTTAGAACACCTATGTTACATCGACTCTGGTATGGGTGTCCGGCAGAGAAGTATGTGTAGTATCGGATTCGCCGCATCCACTGTCCAAGGACACATGCATACAGATACTTATTCATATACTTTATACGGTTCTTTTATGTCCTTGGGTAAAATAGTGTTTACAAGGTAGAACAAAGTATTTCATCCCTTTTGCAGGAGCTTTCCATGTAGCTATATGGTAAATACCTAAATATGTTTCATTATTGATGCTAAACCATCATAGCAGATGCTCCTCTCTTGCCCTTGGTCAACATACAAGCTTCATACGCGTAGAAGAATCCAAGTAATAGGATAATATTGCAGGTTGATATAGTATTGTGGGTGCAACCTTGCTTGACCAGAATGTTTTCATTTGCTTATAGGTCTCCGAGAGCAGTTAAGGCAGCGCTGAATTGCATTAAAAAGGTCCTGTTTAGAAATTGCCACCAGGTGTTGAGACCACGCGTGGTTTTGGTTTCTGATACCCCTTCCGTGATTAATGATCTCAAGCCAAAGCTGCAGGAATTTGCTGAGGTAAGGGTCTGTTTTGTATGTAGATGAGAACTAAAAAGAAATGGCTGGTGTTTCTCACCAAATCTCACCACTTTTGGTGGGAATTGGATTGGACTTTCGAGCTTTATGCGTGTATCATTTCTCACCATTCCTCACTATCCAAGTGAGGGGTTCCCTCTTCCTCCATTTCTCACCAGATCCCTTAAACCAAACAGGTTGTAGACAGGACTGGCCCTGAGAATTTGGAGGCTTAAATCGAATTTTAAAATTGAGGCCTTCGGTTTTCTATATAAAAAAAAATCAATATAGGTGGTTAATATAAGGTAAAAATATTGAACATGGTATTTTAGTTTTGTAATTTAACTAAAATAAAATTTTAAAATATTTTATACCTTTAGAAAAAAAATCAAACATAACGAAATACCACTCATACACTGCATTTTTTTAACTAATCATGTTATTAACTTTAACCATAAGAATGCAAAAGGTGTAAGAGCTATATATTATTTATTCCTAGATCCAAAAGAAGAAAAAGGGCAAATAAAACCTTTGTCAAAAGAAAACTTCCCTAGGAGTTGAACGAGGGATCTCTCATCCCAATTTCACATACCTCACACAGATTACTTGTGCTAGAATGGACATTATGTTGAAATACGGAACATTTATATAAATATAATATATTTATTTATTTATTTTTTAATGAAAAAACGAGGCCCTCGTTTTTCTAAAATTTCGGAGGCCTAAAGCGCCGGCACCTCAGGCTTTAGCCCATGGCAAGCCCGAGGTGCCGGCCCTGGTTGTAGATAGCTAATTTACCGCTTTCCACTTGAAGCACCTGTGTATCATGCTTAGATCTTTAGCTTGTATGCAATCTTGCAAAATTATCCCATCACTATTCCACCCAATTTTTATCAAATCCTCTTTATTCTCTGCCAGGTACTTCATTTTGACTACAACTTGTACAAAGGAAGTATTTCTGGCAAAAAAACAGCTAGAGTGCAACAATTGGGTTTTAGAGTGAAGGACTGGGGACCAGCACCAAGATGGGTTGCTTTCGTGGACTTCTTTCTTGCTTCCCGTGCTAAACATGCCGTCGTTTCAGGGGCCCACCGACGCGTTGGAACCACCTATGCACAGCTTATTGCAGCACTGGCAGCGGCTCACCAACTTGGTATGTTGATATCCTGAGGGCGCATCTGGTTTACATTTCTGATGTGTATTTCTTATAGATAATCAATAAAATGATAGAATAAGCACAATTGTATGGCTTCTCATTTGCTTATTTATTATAGGAAATAAGCAAATAAGCAATTGCAGAAAGACTATAATCAAGCAAACCAAAAAGGCCCTTGGTGCTCTGCGACACTTCCAGGAATGCCTAATATGTATTCATGTCTTCTTTTCTCTTTCCCAGATGAAAACCATGCTACAAATTTCTCCTTCATCAGCAGTTTGCAGAGTAATTTGTTGTCGGAAGGGTTGCAAAAACAAATTGGATGGGGACACATCTGGAATAGATTTGCTGGTCCATTGAGTTGCCGTAATCAACAGCACCAGTGTGCACTCACTCCGCTTCTTCCCCCTGGTTGGTGGGATGGGATTTTGCAATCGCCAATCCCACGCGATGTACGTAGGTTGGAAACATACGGTGTAAAACTCGATGGTTTTGGATCAGTCGATGAAAACCATCTCCGGTCTTTCTGTATGTCTCGGAAAGATACTACTAAAACCATCCCAGTTACTCGCAAGTGTACTGGCTTGACTTGTGCTTAATTTTTATAACTCAAATTTCTCCGGAAAATTTAGTTCATCTCATAATTCTTCATTTTGATTGTTATGAAATCCCTTGGTTTGTTTATCGATTTTGCCGGGAAGGTTTGAACTTTTTCACCCTGTTTCAGTTGTTTTTTTCTTCTTGTGGTGGCAACGAAATACGGCTATGTGAGGTTCCGAGAACCCCAAGTTTCTCTCTCAACACGGTTTCGAATAGGTTTACACTCCATCTATTACTCAAATCTCTATCTCTCTATTTATTACCCGAAAAACCTCTCTTGAAACCTTTACCAAACATTCACCCTGTTGAGGGTTTTGCTGTGATTTCCAATGAGATGCAATTTTTTTTACAAGAATTGGTCAGAACCAGAGAATTTAATCTTAAATCAGCTATTTGGTACTGTATAGGCGAGGGCTGCTGTGAGCAAATCATAGCAGCGCCTTGATCTCTCCATCCGAAAGTGTTTTGGGCGGTTCAAATTTTTAAAAAAATTCTTCTCTGAAAGAGTTTTTTTCAAATTCGGACCATTGATTGTCGAGACGAATGATGAGATAGGCACAGCTGCACGCTGCTGTGATTGCTCCCATCAGCCCCTTGCTTCGCAATGTTAAGCGGCGCAATTGGATGGCAGAGGAGATTCCAGATTGGCCAGCTCAAAAGAGAGGGGAAAAGGGCAATAAAATGGGAAAAAAGTTTGGCCCATTCCAACATTTGAAAGTGCATCGATCCATTTGGTGACGCCACCAATAAAGGGGGCAAAAAGAAAAGAAAAGAAAAGTAGTAGCAAAGTGAATTTGGACAATGTATCAGAAAATTATTGTTGCAAAATAATGTTTGGATTGAAATTTTGAGGGTGCCTGTGCTTTTGAATTCTGTGGTGCTGCAAAGTGTGAGAGTTGAATTTGAATACATACTTCAATTTAACGGACAAAAACTAAAGAAGATGAAGGAGAGCTGTAAAGAAAGAGTTCATGGCAAGGAGCCATGTGTTGAGGCTTCCACTAAAAGATGTTTTTAAAGCTTAGTTGTCAGAATTGCACGTTTCGTGATTTGATTCGCACTTTATTCTAAAACGATACGAATCTATTGGTGAATCAATGTTTAAACAGAATCGGTGATGAATCGTTTTCATTCACGATTTGTTTTAAAACAAATGTATAGAAATTTCAAGAGTTCTCTTCTTGTCGAGAGTTTATATATAGTAGTACTATGAATGATGCTATCATGCATCGTTTGAAAGTATAACAAGTCGTTGGGAGTCTTGGGACCAATTGTTTTCTTTTTTATCGGCAAAAGTAACATTTTATTAGGGATGTGGCAAAGGGATTCCAACATGAAGTTGAAAAATACAACATGAGGGGCCCAAATACACACCTGAAAGCCTAAAGTACCCAGAAAATAACAAATACAACTCAAAACACTCAAAAGGCCTACAAAACCCAAATCAAACAATGAACCTCAGCCCAAAGAAAACCCAAAACTTAGCCCTAACGACATTTATCGTTCGGACCAATTGTTAATCTATGTTACATTTATCAATGCATAACTACCTTAAAATTATTCTCTCAATTCAATTATTTCTTAGGAACAACAAATAAATAAAAAAAACTTGCATATATATATATATATATATATATATATATACTCCCTCCGTCCCATAATATTTGTCCGGTCCGCAAAACGGAGATTACAAAATAATGCATTTCTTTCAAGAAAAAATTCAAATTTTTTCACAAGTTAAAAGAACTCGTCGAGATCTAGTAAGTTGTTGAATTTTTTCCCAACTTTTCTTACAAAAATAGAATTATTTTTACGTCTCCGTTTTGCGGACCAGACAAATATTATGGGACGGAGGGAGTGTATATATGTATATATATATATATATATATATATATATATATACAAAATCCTTCAGGTAAGGACTTTAAAATGAGGACTTTATATGCGGACCTTCCCATATATATATATATATAAGTTTTGATCCTACTGACTAAAAATTCTGGCTCCGTTTGAGAGGACAAGCGATGATAAATATATCAAAAAACAGTAAAATTTTCACAAAAGGGCTCACATGATCGTGCTCAATGTGATTGCTTAATTTTGACAAGGAAAACTATTACTCTCTCCTATTCCTAAAAGTACCAAAATGAGAAGAGGAAAAAAAAAAACGTGTGTAAAATCTATAATCAGAATCGCACGCCTACAATCAACATTTGGAACGTGACATGATAAAAAGCAAATAAAGTTTAGAATTTTGGCATATTGTTCGTATATTATGGAATGTGATTGAAAGCCGTACGTTATAAAACTTGGTGTTCGTCTAATGAACCGACTAATTGTGAGATTAATCACACCGCCTACTAGATGGGTTCAATAAAATCGGACAAAGTCCCATATGAACTAGGCCAATAGAGAATTGATAGCACGCAGGTGAGAGTCGAACCTCCAGATCAAATGAAGCGTGTGTTTGCAACAAATACACACGAGACATTGATATGTTAAACCTATGGGGGTTTGGCAAGCGGAAATAGAAAAAAAAAATAAAGTGTTTGTTCTCCATGAAATCGCATGTTTCAAACCCTCGGAGGCCAACATTCCAAACTTTGGGACCACTAGAGAGTTTTGCCAAGTCATTAACTTTAGGGCTCTGAAATCACTTGAGGAACGTGCAAGCTGGCCCGATCATCCGATTATAAAAAAGACATTGATTTGCAGGCCTTCTTCACTTCCCAATTGTTCCAACTTTCCAGTCATTTTATTAGAAACTAAAGACAGAACTATTTGCTTCTTTGGCAGAGAGCCAAGTTAAAGTGTGTTTGGCTTGTTTGAACTGGCCTACGACTACAAAAACCCTGCCCCTAGCCAAAAATGGACAGGGCCACTGAGGTAAATGAAAGGGCTTCTCCCAATATTTGCTCATTTGAGAAGGGAAAATATTAGAGCAAGTGAATTGGCTTCAATTTGCTAAATGACCCATTAATTGCTCTAGTACTTTTGTCCCTTTTTGACTTTTCCCTTTAGGAATTTATGGAGATATCAGATATGAGAAGTTATCAAGTTTTATATGGAAATTACAACACCAAACAAGACCCAAACTTTATCATTGATCATTGGAATTGCGTGTAGCCAAAAATGACATGAAAGCTGCACGATTGGTTTTCACTTTCCTTCAATGAGATATGCAATAAAGAAAAAAGAAGAAGAGAGTATACCAACACAACTTTTGGACGCAACTATATTCGGAGCTGTCTCAGGTATGTGGGTCGACGTGCATTGGAGGGTTCTAGATGCAGTTGTGTCCGGAGTTATGTTTTAAAATTTTATTCCTATCCTTGCTCAGAAACAAAACGTTAAAAATTCATACAGAATGATGTGACTAGAGTGTGAGTCTGTCATTTTAAACTAAAGAATCATCATTATCCGTTAATGATTAAAAAAACTATTTCCCGAAGCTATTATGGTGAAAATGGTACAATGGATATGTAGTGTGTACGTTATGTACTCCCTTAAATCACCTTGTAATCACTACATTCTTCCATAAAACTCGGTAATTTTAGTGTTAAATTCAAAACTTTAGTATAAAAACTCATGATATTCCGATAGTACATTTTGTACGGAAGTGATGGAAGCATATTGGCATTTTTCATTTCTCAAGTAAATTTGAATAAGACAAAGGGGTTGGCTTAGTGATTGTGACACTCCCTTACCAAATAAAATGTCTGGGTTTGAGTCTTATCGCTGCGAGTTGCAGCTCTCCTTCCCCTATCCCCTCTTATCTATTGACACAAAAAAGAAGTAAATTTGCATAGTTCCACATTTGAGAGAGAGAGAGAGAGAGAGAGAGAGAGAGAGAGAGAGAGAGAGAGAGAGAGAGAGATCAACTCTTACAAAATTGAATTTCTGTGCAATTGTATGATGTTTTTTGTAGGGACCTGGCTTCTCTTGAACTGCAAAGAGATCTCTGTCGTTTCATCATAGCCATTTATCTTTACATTTAACGGTTTAAATTTTAAAAAAAATTCTTCCAACGAACGGCACTATGCTGTTTAACAAGAGATCGCAGAGAAGCTAGATTCTTTTTTTTTAGCATGGAATGGAAAAGACAAGACGACACCCTTTCAGATTTCTAAAGGCTACATAAAACGTTAAGTGATCACTTGGTGAATTATCACACCAATTATCCTTAAATTATTTTTAGACAAAATGCAATTGCTAATTTGCTACCCCTTATCTGTCATCGAAGGGAAAACCTAATGTGAAAAATGTACGTAGTATTTGGGTGTTCAAAGAAAAAAAAAGGGGGTAGACATAGGGCAATGATCTGTTTTGAAAGCCAGATTGGTGAGCAAATCGATAATGAGATCAGGTGGAAAGGTCACCAGTTCTTTCTCATCCTTGATGCCATTCTTTCGTAATAATGGTAATTTATGAAATAATGCATAAAAAATAAAAGAATATTACTGCTATGGATTTAAAAATTAGATGTACTGATAAATACACCGGTTCAGGTCAACTAATTAGTGTTGGAACTTTGAAAGTTGTAAAAATTAAAAAATGTATTTTACTATAGAGACGTGCCTTCCCCGTTTTAAAACGGATTTTAAGTATTTATATTTTAATAAGATAATTTCAACCTCAAAAATAATGGGTTTAATGAAATCTAAAAATCTGCAATATAGATTTTGTTTGAAAAATCTCAAAGAAATCTTTTATACGGTGCAAAAAAATTAAAAAATTATTTTTCATTTATATTATTTTTAAGTTTGAAAATGAAAAAACATTATTTTGAGTTAAATGACATGACTATAGTGAAGAGATGTTTAGAGTCCCATAAATATGGGCCCACCCAAGTTGTTTTTGGAGTTCTCTTGTTTGTCTTTTTCTCTTTTTCTATCTATTATGAGTAATTCGATTCAAACTTAGCATTCAGTCTTCCACCGATCATTCAGCGTGGAGACAAACAATGAGATCCATGAATTGTATATTGAATTCGAATTCAGCCATTAGAACCCCCACAAAAGAAGAAAAATATGACTTTAGGACAACGAATGACAAGCCTCTCGTTGATCTCACATGCCATTTTTTTTTAACTCTAACCATCTACTATATTTAATAGTTTGTGTTGATGATTTTAATATGTCATCGCATTTCTAATTGCCAGTGTTTTGCAGTTGTTGTGGTATAAATCACCAATGCTTAGTACTTTGCAGTTGTGGTATAAATCACCAATGCTTTGACCAATAATTATATAACCACAAACACTTTATACACAAATTTATATTTTTTGATGGATTCTGCACACATTGGAGGTCTAGTGTATGTAGACCCCAATGTGAATGTAAGTAGGGTTTGTGTGAATGTTTGTATAAGTATTTATGGTTGTAGAATAATTGCTGCTTTGACCGTCTTGACGGTTTAACCGATGGACTTTTTTTGCCTTGATTTTTACAAAATAGAGCTGTTATATATATGCATGAAATGTTTTTGGATGGTAGACTGGACTGGAACTTGGACGAGTCAATGCTTCAATTGGTCGAACCGGCCTATTTGGTCCGGTTTTTAATACATTAAATAGAAGGATTATGCTCAGCTATGAATTTATGTAGTGGTACGTAATGTAGGTGAGTAATTATTCAATAGTTTCTTAGAGCATTCACATGGTGCTCCAGATATATATCATTAATCCAATACCACATATTTATGTATGATTCATATACTTAGCCCTTCTACTGCAATTCTCACTGCTTAGTTTTCTCGATCAATTGTCAATCATGTCCCACGTTCAATTCAAATATTCTCAGATTTCTCCACCGTTTAAGGGCCCCCCCCCTCTCTCTACATTATTTTGTTGATTTCTGAAAATATTTTCAAGTGCCAACTAAACACCAAAAAATATAAGTTTGAAATTTATTTTCTGAAAAAATATTTTACATTGTAAAACATTTAACATTGAAACAACCAGAGCCTAATTAGTGTTGAGCAATAGACCGATGATCAATTGCTTGAGAGTTGAGCGTTGCAATGCTTAATTATTTTGGGTATAAAATTGCTTTTTCTCTCCTCAGTTTATGTACTTATTAGGCACATTGATGAATCACGTATTTTTTGTACTATGTGATTGTTTCGGGTTTTCGGATGATCATGTGGATCGAGCCATCTTATTCTTGACTGACAAGTGGCCGGAGTCTTAGAATGCTGCATCGCTCTCGCTATCAGAGGCGGCTCCACTCATATGAAACCATGGTCAACTAACCACCCAAATTTTTTTTTTTTTGCTTAGGATACATGTAAAAATTTTGGATTAGCCTTATTTTGAACACCCAATCCAAATATTATTGAACACCCAATCCAAATATTATTAACATCCACCCCAAATATAGCCTACAAATTAATCCACTTGAAATTGAAAGCCCAAATTTCAGTCCACTAACCCAATTTTAGTAATAACAAAAATAGAGAAAATATGAAAACTTGTCGAGGACAATTGTAATAGCTTATATACTTTGTTATTTTTTGGTCGCATTTTAGATGTTATGTATGACTTTTTGTTTAAATATATAGTTGTGGTTTCTCGAGATGGTATAGTGTAATTTTTGAACACCCTTGGAAAAATTTCTGGAGCCGCCACTGCTCGCTATGATGTCGTCTAGTTCTGAATCTAGATCGAGCCATCTTACTCTTGACTGACAAGTGGAGTGTTAGCGTGCATGCTGCATCGCTCTTGCTATGATGTCGTCTAGTCCTGAATCTTTTTAATCTTTGTAATTACTTTTCAAGGTTTAATAAAGTCGATCTTTACTTCTCCGTTCACAAAAAAAAAAAAAAAAAAAATTTGTCTAGACATTATACACACGTGCATAAAGAAGGGGTAACTATTCTAACACAAATAAAACGTGTCGATGATAATCTGCTTCCAGGTATATAATGTCGTTAATCATGTCTAGATAACGATGTTTAATTAGTACTACTATTTATAAGTCAAAGGTTGTTTTCCTTGTGAAAAGATAGGTTAAGTGGGTGTGAAAAAGCAAATACTACGTGTTTGTCCTCCATAAGGTCGCATGGTCGTATCCTAGCAGGAAAGCTAAACGTTCCAAACCTTGAGAGCACAGGAGAGTTTGTTCGGTGGTTAACTTCAGGACCCAAATTAGTCGAGGTGGGCAAAAGCTGGCTCGAACACCTAATTAGCAAATAAAAAAAAGGGGGACATGAATGAAACTTCCAATATAGTGTTACGTAGTTACGTAGCTCACGAGCACTCCAAGAAATTAAAGTTTTTCTTCAATGGTTAGGTTGGTGATAATGGTGAAGCATTTGTCCAGGACTTCCGGTTAATATCGAAGGTAAGTTTTTTTTTTAAGCAATAGGATATTAGGAGTTAGCTGTTAAGTAGTTACCACGGGAGTCGAACACCTCCTACATGAGGACTCGAATTCAGGATCTCTCCCTTAAGAGGGAGAGTACAACGGGAGTCGAACACCTCCTCCACGAGAACTCAAACTCAGGATCTCTGCCTTAAAAGGAAGATTAAAGAACCAATCACTGTAGTAGGTGGTGTTTTTTTTTTTTTTTTTTTATCAAAAGTAATGGTGAAGCATAATTTCAATTTGATTTGTAATTAACTTCGCCGTAATTGGTAGAGCAACAATTGGTATACATGTTTTTTTTTTAAAATATCACGTGCTTGGATGAAGCTAAACAAGTTAATTAATTGGGGTGCTTATTTTAATACTCCCTCCGTCTTAGTTTGTTTGTCTCATTGTCGAAATACGTGTCTTTCAAAAATATACTTATATCTTACATTTTATAATATATTTTTTTATTTTGAAGATTTTGTATAATAAAACTAATTGAGATCTATCAAATAAGATCCATATTGCATATTAAAAATATTACGAATTGAAAATTATAGCTAATTCTTTGAAAGGTCAAACGCTCTCAAAAAGTCAAAAAGGGGACAAACAAACCGGGACGGAGGGAGTATCACGCAGTATGGTAGGAGATTTACATTAAAAAAGTTACAATAAACACAAATCACGTGACACCCGTGATCACAACTAAATCAAATTCAATACACAGCCACCCAAAATACAATACGGGGAGTCAGGGAGCAAATTAAACTTTGACCGGTTGAACTCTCTGAAGATACTAAATGGTGATTGTTTTATATTTTGTGAGTACCATGAAATTAAAAGAATAGCGTTCACATACCGATCTATACACAATAAAAACAAAATCTCGTTCCAAAAAATTTTTTAAAAAAAAAAAAACCACTGTGACATTGGGAAATATGGCCACAATTAATGGTTTTTAAATAAAATGCAATTGATCGTACAGTGTCACATCATTTTTTTATTGGAGCTTTACAATCAAGTAATTCAATCTTTCACAACATATTAGACGTGCCATATTATCTCTAGCTTCAAGATAAGTTAGCTTTCCTATCTTTTCTTCTTTTAAATTTTTTTTTTCCCTTTTTGTTTGATTAGTTACTTAAAAGTTTACTAAGGATAATTCGTGGGCGTCACCTTTTAATTATCTGAACAATTTGTTTGAGAGATCACCACAAATTGACAACTTGTTGTCACTTCTCAGCTCCAGTGAAAGTAAAAAAACTAGTAGCAATTAATTGAAAAGAAAAAAAAAATCTTGTAACAGAACCTTAACATTCATGAATCATAATAGTACTTCAAAAATAAAATTAAAAAAGGACAAAAGTCCCCATTGACACCCCGTAGTTTGGGTTATGTGCGGCCACGCACTCTTTATGGTTCAAAAATGTGCACATAATATCCATGTGGTTTGTGGAGTGTGCACATAATATCCAATTCCTTCTATTTTAACGGAAGTGTATTTTACACGCCTCTTGAATCTAACCAAAATCTAATCCGAGCCATTCATTATGTATTAATTGTAGAATAGAGCATCTCCTTAAAATATCAGCTCGATCAGACATCAATAACTCTTTTTTTTTTAATCCGCGACATCGATAACTCAATGATCTAATTCTTCTTAGAACGAATGATAAATTTAAATTTAAAAATTTACCTCATAGTAAATTCTATTCAATTGAGATTTTCATTTTTTGATCGACTTAAATTTTGGTATAAATGTAGTACTTGTCAAACTCTCTACAATATCAACGGTTCACATCCAATTTTAGTACAGGGGGAAGGATTGGTTAGATTCAAGAAAGAATAATAATAAAAGGGAGAAGATAATGGCATATCAGACTTTTAATGTGCGTCCGTCACACTTTACGTTATATTATATACACGGAATTGAGTGTTATATG
Organism: Rhododendron mucronatum var. ripense; assembly: GCA_019656295.1. Classification (NCBI taxonomy): domain Eukaryota; kingdom Viridiplantae; phylum Streptophyta; class Magnoliopsida; order Ericales; family Ericaceae; genus Rhododendron; species Rhododendron mucronatum. Next base: position 2,914,481 of record BPLT01000019.1, read on the forward strand.
CACGCTTCACAAACCATAGGGGTGTTATGCATGTGCACACTTTTGAACCATAGGAAGTGTATCCACACGTGACCTAAGCCAAGGGGGTCAAAGTGGATCGACTTTGCCCAAAATATAGAAAGAACATGTTTTTACTCTGTTTCTTATTAAAAATTGAGAGGCTGAGTGGTGGGGTTGAGATTTTGCGAGAATCAACATTAGGAGAGTTTAAAGGCATTGCTAGAACGTTTTTTTTTTTTTTTATAATGTTTTTCCTATTGTACCGATTTCATGCATGTCACCGTCTTCCTCAATCCACCGGTCAAAATAAAAAGGAAAAAAGCTCGAAAGAACACTCTGTAATGGAGTAACTCGAATTTGGTGTTCACTTCATAAAAGATATACAATGGTACAGGAGAGAATCGACCAACCACGTTAAACAAAAAAGGTTATCCAGTGAGAGAAAAAGGGAAAGAGATCTAGAGAGAGATCTGGGTTACAGAGGAGTCCTAAATGAGAACTCTGGAAATTACAAGGGGGGGGGGGGGGGGAGGGGGATTATATATAGTTGCTTGACACACAAACAATATATAATTCGTCAAAGGAAAAAAGTAATACATACCCAGTAATTATTCACATATAAAATGCATGGAATACTGTCTGATAACGCTGCATTCATTTTGGACGAGACGCGCGTCTCCACCAGAATGCATGCAACGTTATCACACTGCATTCTAAACATTTTTCCCAGGTACATATCGTTACGGGGGGTTTTTAGTTAGACAGACACTGGGATTTCCATATTTGGCCTAGCCAGCGGGAAGTCTCCGGTCATGCCACATCCGTTTGGAAAAGGGACCACCGGACAAACCATTGCTCTGAGCTTTGCGATGTCGATCACTTGTTCAGCTGGTTCAGGCGGCTGCTTCTCCTCCTCCTCCTCCACCTCCACTATCACTTGGTTTTTCAGTTGTTCAGCTGGTTGTATTTTCTCCTCCATAACAACTTTCTTTGTTTTGTTCTTGTAAAAAGCATAAAGCAACATCTGAACAACACCAAAGAAGAAGCCCAAGACATTGGGAATCTGTATATTTGAGAGAAAAAAAAGGATCCTTAGTTGGCTGATGGGAAAATAAAATGGGAATAGGTTATGCGCGGTAGCTTTATTGTGGTTGGCACACTTACAGCAATGTTATAGTCGTTTATTAGAAGGCCATAGAAGAACCACATGACCGCGTTGAGCGTGAGAGAAAATGATAAAGAAAACGGCATGAACTCCACGCTCTTGGTTCGTATCACTTGTTTCTGCAAATGAAAATCACAAAGAATCATGAGTAAGGTAACAGAAAACAAAACGACGCCTTCACTAGGATAGATATAGTTTTTTTTTTTTTTTTTTTGTGTGGATTGAGTTGTGTATATATTTACCAATATGCCAAGAGGTGCTGCAAATACGCTCACAGAGAAAAGCAGGCAAATCCAACCAACAATTTGGACGCGTACTGGGTCTTTTAGAAAGTGAGTTGTGATGACGATCAACCCGAACCCTGTGATCATCGACACAAGTAGTGTCACAGTCTGAATCTGCATTTTTAGGCCAAACGTAAAATATCAGTCTCGAAACTGAAAGATTAAGGAGAGAAACTATATATATGATCTTCTAATATTAGTTCCTAATTTCTAACCTTCTTGGGCGCATAAAAGATGAAAACTCCTATATAAATAGTCTCTATCAAGCAGCCGAAGGAGTTGATGGTGATGAGGAGGGTGGCATTGGTCTTGAGAAATGCGTAGTACATCAACAGCATGGCACTGAACAAGGCAACCACGTATGGAACGGACTGGAATCCTTCCGTCGATTTCTTCTTGCATATTTGGTAAAATGTAGGCCTGAAACGAAGATTAAAGATCAGCGTCAAAACACTCCATCGAGCCAAAGACTAATTAAATCGTATGTAGTGGGCCGGGGAAAGGGAAAAAAAGAGAGCTAGAGAGCAGATTAATCACTTACAGTGGCGAAAGGAACACGAAGAACGAGATAACGTTGCCTATTAATAAGAAAAAAAGAAGGAAAGCAAAATGCAAAATCGTTAGATATGGGTATTTGCTCAATGATAGGTTATAGAGAAAGGTTGCAATAATAATAAGTAATAAATGAAGAAGAACGTACAAGGTGGAGTTCCCACCATTATGCATTGGGTATGTCTTGCACCACTTGCACTATTATATACAACATATAGTTAAGGGATAAAATATCTAGTTAACTATACATGTACAAGTTGGAAAATAATCATAGAGCCAAATTAATGTGAAAAAAAATCTCCAGAATAACTTGATTGATCTCTTGACACTTCCCAAAAACGAGACATGCAAGAGTAATTCGTGTTTCTGCTTACTACAACGAACGGGTGGTGAACTATATCGTATATATAGGTATAAGAAAAAATCTCCTATGCAAAAGAAGATGTTTGTATAGTATTGAGCTACAAATGAAAGAGAAGAACAAGGAGTAGGAAAAGAAAAGGTGGCAATCTATACCTAGAAGGCCAAATACGAAAGCCAAATTGTGACCAGAGAATCCTCCCATCTCTCTCTAGATTAAAATATCTCTCTTCTCTCTCTAGCTAGATAGTTTAATAAAATTTCTCTTCTTGCACAAAGCATATGTAGCAAAGAGTTGAGTTATGAGCTGCCTTTATATAGAGAAGGTAGCTAGCGTGGGACTCTGTAGCTTCTTCTTGAGTATGGAGGAGGGTCAATATGGAAACCAAAGAAATATCGAGTGCAACGTTGACACCATCTTATGCGTGGTGTCATCAGTCGACAAATTTTATTTCAAAAATTGATTGGTTATTGTTGTTATCTAGCTCCCACTCACTCAATTATGTAGCAATGATTACTTCGACGTGAGGTGTTTTATTAGTTGGTGATACTATTAGTATTGGGTGGAGTAACCATTATATGGACGGAGGAGTGTTAATTTGCAAATGTTATAATCTGGCGATGGTTTTAACAAATTCTCACATTATTATCCCAAAATTTAATCAAATCTTAGATTGCCACCACTAAAAACTCTGTATGGTATAATTCATCGTAAGTTGCTTCTTCTTTTTTTTCCCTTCTATTTGCCCCAAAAAAAAAAAAAAAAGTTTTACACTGTCCTAAAATTATTTGAATTACCGCTTTTCCTTCTTCTATTGTTTTAAAAACTCGAGCCTAGAATGTTTTACCCGACTACAGTTTGAACGCACGCGATGCATATACAAGTGATGAAAAATTCGCGGTTTCATATATGCAAAGTCCTCAATTGAAGAGATCTACAAAAGAAAAAAAAGAAAGAAGTAAACTGCCCTTCTTTATCAGAAATGATTATGAGTACAGCAAAAGCTGTATTTTTGCTGTACTAACAGCTTGCACAGATCCATTTTGAATCCATTTCAGGTCTCACAAAGATGATCGGAGCCGTTCATTTTATTCAAAATTTATTTTTTAGCGTCCCTGTAAAAAATCATCTCAAACCGATATCTGTAAGGGCGTTTACGAATTATCCAACTTTGCTTCAGAATTTAGAAGCAAAGTTGGATGATTCATAAATGCCTTTACCGATATCGGATTGAGATGATTTTTCACAGGGATGCTAAAAAATAAATTTTGAACAAAATAAGTGATTTCGATCATCTTTGTAGGATTCAAAACGGGTCCAAAATAGATCTGTGCAAACTGTTTGTACAACTTTTGTTGTACCTCTAGCACCTCTGCTTCTTTACTGATGATATGTGCAAAATTGTGGCGTGTTCTGGGCCGTTTGAATTCATGGATGTTTATGTAAGAAGCAAAATATGAGCCAGTTTCAAAATAGTCGTTCACTCCATGAAAGAAGCGTTCCCCTCACATAAAAGTATCAGCTAGGGGCGATGCTACGATACACACTCCTATATATTTAGATGCGAAGGGTATGCACTCTTTGACTCGTCTTGAATTCGTAAAATTTCAGCAACAAATAGAAATTCATACCATTTGCGTTGCAATTCATAATATTTGCAAATAAATTCACAACAATTACATTTCCTCAAAAATTCGTAACATAAAAAGAAAAAAACTCATAACCTATTTACGTAACGAAATCAAATCAGACGGCACTGATATGTAAGAATTTATGTGCAAATGTTATGAAATATATCGCGAAGTTATGAATTGAAGATTAATGTTCTAAATTTTTACTCAAAATTTTGATGATCAATCCAAGGTGATTCAAATTAATTTCAAAGGAGGTATATACCGTACATACCCATAATAAAAGTGTGTTTTTTAGAGTTCCCCAGAAATAGATATTTCCTCCAATGGCACAGTAGCTAGGCACTAATTAAAAAACTTTGTATTAAAAAAAATGCTTTTCTTCCAGAAATAGATATTTAACTCTTTACAGCTGCTCAAGAGATTTTTTAACCCACTTAATGTAAAAAAAGTGCTTTCCTTCCCCCTTCCTTCGCTTGTCTTGGTTTGTTTTAACCAACAAGACAAAAACTGTAAATGGGTAGCGATTTTCACGCTATCTTTATTTACCATCCGCGCTCCCTTTCTTTTTATCCTTATTTGTATGAATTTACTTTGTTACCCTTTCAGAAGTTCACATCTCCACACATGAAGGGGCAATATAGTAAAATCCCACAAAATAAATACAAAAATGTGGTGTGAATTGTCAAAAAAGGAGTCTTAAAATCAATTCTCTAAATGCATTGAATTTGCCAAATCATTAATTATTATTACGTACAGTTGAGGAGTACAGCTAGCCCAAAAGCTTAAAAAATTTGCAAAAAAAAAAAAAAAAAGAAGAGAGGCACTTTCCGAGGTGTCACCCACCAATATTCCAATTGGTTCAAGGGTTTATTTTCTTTTTATGGAAGAGTCTTTTTTTTTTTTAACATCTTTTTATGGAAGAGTTAGATCCCTCCATCTTAGCCCTTAAAATTGGTGTGCTCCTTCTCAGCACAAAAACAATTTTAATTAATCCCAGGCCTGAAATGATCGGACGGCCAATCGCTAGGATCAATAATACAGTGGGGGGGCACCCCTGTGGGACCCGTTTCATATTCATGCTCCCATTGAGGAAGGTTTAATAGTTAAGTATAATCCAAATTTTGTTTTAATCATTGTGAACGTCATGTAATCAAGATCATGTTTCCTAAGCTTATCAGAAATGTGGGCTACATTTTTGCATCACGGAGCATCCATTTCCGATACGGTTTTATCTTTATTTTATTTTTTTTTTGGAGACGGTAAGGGGTGTCCGGGCGAGTTTAAACGCATCTCGACTAATTTTCTCATCGGTTCGGTCAAAAGCAGCTCGTCCACGCTGGTACTAGAAAATTCACAAAAAATTAGTACTTTTGTGCGACCTCCCTCAATAATTAAACCCTAACCAGTTGTGTTAGCCACAAACTCACCAACCAATCGGACTAACTATGAACTGTTTTATCTCGTTTTTGTAAATGGTGAGATGGCGCGTGGACATTACATATTTACTTATGTATTGGCACCATGGCCATACAGTTTGGGCTTCAACGGGCAAACCAGCCCAATTTACGTTTGTATGAAGACTGCTATAATACACACATTTCATTTGAGTGTGTATCATATGCACCCTTATTGAAACACACAAAAATGTTATGATTTCCAAAATGTTATAAATCTATTGTTAAAAAGTTACAAATCATATGGTTGAAAAGTTATGAATTTTTAGTATAAAAGTTATGATACGAAATAAAATGTTATGAATGATCGGCACTACAAGTACTTTTTTTATGAGGTGGCACGATATATGAATCACACAATACGTGCATATGGTACACACCTTAAAGGGGAGTGTATTGAAGACTTTCCCTTTTAAGTTTGTTAGTATGTCGGCTGTGTTCTCTTGAACTTAACTTAAATCTGAGAATTGTCCTTATTTGAATTTTTTTTACATATGTTAGTTTTGCGCCAAACTTTTGTAGATTATTGATTTGTCTCCACGTGAGGAATCGAAAAAGTAATTTTTTTTTTACTTTTACTCAAATATTTTGAGAAATAATCACTTTTTAGCAACAACAAAAAAAAAAGTGACATTTTTTCGCTAAAAAGTGGTTATTTCTCAAAATAATTTTTGTTACTTTTCCAATTACTTTCGTCGAGATGAATCCATAACCCACAAAAATTTGGCATATAATTAACAAATGCAAAAAAAAAAAAATATATCAAATAAGAACAACTTCCAGATTTAAGTTAAGTTTAAGTTAAGTTCTAGCTTCGAAACTTTCTAATTCTTTGAAGGGTTTGTTTATACGGGGCTCTTACCTTACCTTACCTTGCCTTATTTTATTTTTTTAATAACTAAAGTGTCTGAACTAACTTACATAGCTTTTAATCGGCCATCCGCTAGTGGATGGTGAGATTAGTCTTTAAAAAATTAGCTAGTCCTATAATTTCTGCACCGAACACGATGAGTTATAAAAATTTACTGATTGTGGAGTCTCATAGTAAATGCAAATTAAGCTATTTATGTCACAGATCTAATTGCTATATAATAAGAGTATTATTGGTATTTCTTCTAGTAATCTCTAACTTTATATCCTGTCAAATTTAGAGATAAATACCGATCAAGTTCTTATCGATATACGACGAATGAGTTGATTTTTTTTTATTGGAACTCTTAAAAATATGTTTTAAACTGATTGAACAGTCCGATAATTTGTGGGACCCATTTTGGAGTTTTATCCATGCAAATGATCGAAGCCGTTTAATTTGTTTAAAACATATTTTTAAGAGTTTTCATTAAAAAAAAATCAACTCATTTAGATATCGGTAAGTGTTTTAATCGGTTCATAGATCACTCTGTTCCTGTCAATTATTTTACAGGATAAAATCGATTAAATTGATCAGGCGCTTACTGATATTATTTTAAACGAATTAGTAAACGGAACGAATTAGTAAACGGCACCAATCATTTGCTTGAAACTTCGACTATTAGTTTTATGTCTGAAGTCGAAATTTGAACCGATCGGCAACTCAGCTCGATACGTGCCTTCGTAGTTCAATGGACCAAGACAAGACTCCACTACCAAATTCTTCTTCTACTTCTTCTTCTTCTTCTTTCACGGACTCCACTACCAACTTACCCGGGTGAAACCCTCCTTAATTGTTTATATAAAACGAAATTACGGGGAAACAGGTAAAATTTGAAATTGTTTATATATATTAAAAAAAAATGAAATTACGGGGAAACCGGTAAAATTTGAAAGTGGGTTAGGCGTCACGATTAGTAGCAATTAGTAATTTACCCCTTTAATCGCGGGAAAAGAAAATTCGGTCTTTTCATCCCGATTTCATTTTTTATTTCTCCTAAAGAGTAAAAATCGTATACACCCATGGGTTGTCCTAGTGGTAAGGGCGAATGACTGATTTTGGAAGAACTCCCCTTAGTCAGGGGTTCGATTCCTCACTGGATGAGTACCCTGATAGTAATTGGGGGACTATGATTGGTATGGCCACGCTAATTCCCCCGAGATTTGGATTGCAGAGTCAGATCCAATTGTAGCTCGACTGTAGAACTGTTCCTCGGTTATAAAAAAAAAAAAGTAAAGACCGAGTGCAGTATTTATAGGCTTTATGTAAAGGGCTGCGTTATCTCTTTCGCTGGGTAGTACGGACCCACGGGGGCGATCAAAAAGTGACGGACTTCATCAATTTGGGTCCCCCAACGCCTTTTTATCGCAATCCTAGAACACTACGTGGAGATTTATCATCAACGTTTTTTTGATGACAACATCTTAATGCCAACTTACGCTCATCTCAATTGATTTTGGAATCCAAAACTTAACGACAAGTGGCGTAACTTATAAGGTGCCTGAGGGCAAGGCCACCCCCACTTTTTTGTTGTGCTTATAGGGCACGAATTCATATCTCTTTTTTTTTCGACGGTCAAGGATTGAAAATAAATTAACTTTTGTACACATCGATGATTCCCCTCATTGGTCCGGTTAAAGGCAGGTCATCCACACTGAGACTATGAGATTTACAAGTGATTTCTCTCTTATGACCCGACACCAAATTCATATATGCTCTCATGTATTTATGGACTAATATTTCTGATTCACATGAGTTTTATATTTCCTGTATATCAAATTTATTTTTTTTGCTCGGCAAAAGGAAATTTTATTAAACTCGAAAGGTTATATCGAGAGGAAACACTGGGGAGCAAACTAATTCAACTCAACAAAAAGAAAAACAAAGCAACACTCATCCAGCAGAAGATTGGATGAGGGCTCCTCAAGGATTACAATTTTAACAAACGAATACCATCTAAGAACCCTTTGAACTCCTCAATCAAATACACCTTAATCTCAAACTTAACATTTATCCACATGGCCACCCTGTACTTAATTAAATCCACTACCTCCTCTGAGCTGATCGTCACGCTCTGAAATATAAGCTTATTCAGCATTATCCAAATTGTCCAGATTGTCACATAGCTAGAAACAAGCTTTCCAAATGTGTTTTTCTAAGTTGCGGAAGCTAGAATCAAACCACCAACTCGCCATCCCGGCGATCGAGGACGGACAAACCCAGAAAAAATGCCACCAATCCAGAATTTGAGACTAAGAGAACTTACAGTGGAGGAATAAATGATTAGGCGATTCCTGATGCAGCGAGCACAACGGGCATGACTGATCGTTCAGTACAATGTTCTTGCTAAGTAGAATCGACCTCGTGGCCACCTTTTCCTAAATAACCATCCAAGCCAAAATTTCCACGTTAGAGGGCATAAATTCTATCAATTAATTATTTAGTTAGTTTTTAACACCAACATTTTATCAGTCGACTACTTGAAGTTCTGAATACCATTTTTTCCATTCGAGAATGACAAATTTTGGGTAAGTTTTAAACTTCAATATTTCGAAGCTATAAGAATTAACAAACGTTGGATGCGTAAGTCAGGAAAAAACGTTGGTTCCATTCAAGAATGACAAATTTTGTTTGATGGATCTCAATTTTTTTTTAAACAAAGTTTTCGAAATCATAAAAAATATTATAGATTGTGAGATATAGATAATTTTTTGGGACGTCCCAAAAAGGAAACAAGCGGAACAAAGTGGAACAGAGGGAGTACCGTGCGGTAATGATACTACGTTTCATCGAAATGATATGATAGCCATAGTACTTGAGATTAATTGTTGAATATATCAAAACCATTCTATATATAAAACTTGAATGACTGGATTGAACTAACCAAAATTTCTTTCATAGTTCGGCCCCTGACCTCCGTCCTTTTTTTCCTGACTCCGCCACTGTTAAAGACCCAAAAAATCTTTAGCAACCCTAAGATTTAAAATGTTTGAATTTCGTGGGATTCGAATTTGCGTCATCTTGGACAGGAAGCCCCGAGATTTCTCCTCAATTTACTGCAAATTTTATGGTCGGAAAATCAAGCAGCCACAGAAGGTGGAATTAAAGGGCAGTACGTGGGAGTGGGACCTTAATAATCCCACCAGATACCCTTCCTTTTAATCCCATGCAAAAATAAACGGTGAGATAACGTTCAAGTGGGACCACAAAAAGGGTAAAGAGATTCCATGACGCGTGGCATTTAAATCGCATGAAAAAACTTTTGATGTTTTAAATCATGAGATTGGTTTTTTTTTTTCCTCTTATATAAATTTATTATAACTAGGGCCGCTCAAAAAATCCGGTGAACCGTGAAACCGGTCTGGACCGAACAGATTCGTACCTTTTGGATTTTTTCCGTGGATTAATGGTTCGGACACGGATTGAAAAATTAGAAAACCGTGACTCGCGGTTTGGTCCACGGATTTTCATTACGAAACCGTGGATTAACCGAACCGGACCGTGAGATATTTAGTTTATATAAATAATATATATATGTGTATTTATATAATAAATTATTTGTAATGTTAACACTTTTTTCCACCAATTTAGTATTTTATCTTAATAATGGGATATAGTGTAGATGTACATAAAATATAGGGAGTAAATCGTAGTTTTTCCGTATAAATTACGAGTAACCTAGTTGAGTTTCAGTAGTTTGTTTCTTTTCTGATTTTTTTAAGTTATGTAATGTACTATAATGATACAATCCTACTAATGTTTTAGATTCTTTTGAATTTAATTTCTAAAGTAAGTCTTTAATAGTTTATGTAACAAGTACTTTCTGGTGGTGTTAAACTTAATTCTTAATGTAACCTTCTTTCTTTTTATCGTGGGATATATGTTTGAACTTTATTTTTTCTAAAATTCGTGGACAAAACCGTAACCGATCCGCGAGTCACGGATCGGATTGGAACTGGACCGTAGGATTTTTGGTCCGGACACGGATTTCATTTTGTAAAAACAGTGACTAGAGGTTCAGTCCTTGGATTCCTAAAAATCCGAATCGAACCGGACCGCGAGCAGTCCTAATTATAACCTCTAAAACAGAATAAATAAAAAGAGGTCCTACCGGGAGTCGAACCCAGGTCGCTGGATTCAAAGTCCAGAGTGCTAACCACTACACCATAGAACCACTTGTTCTCTTTGCTGCTTTAAAATTTAATAATGTTGGTTACTGCCATTACTTTTGGCTTTTTATTATTTGCACAATGCGACAACTAACTTAAAAAGGAAATTTGACTGGTAAAAACGTGAAGCGTAAAACTCAAAAACGCGAAAAAATGTTTGCTTGAGGATATGTTAATTAACGGAGTTACACACTTGGAAAAAAAAAAAAAAAACTTGAAGAGCTTCATCCAATCCTATATTTAGATGTACACGTAAATTATTTGTACACGCGCGCTCGTATAATGTTTATGAAGAACTCGATTACTCTTAAGGATGGTCGACTACATCATCACCTTCCTTTCTTTTTTTTTAAAACGGATTTCTAAAAGCCATTATTGTCAGAATAGTTATATTAACACCTTAGAATAAGAGTTCGAAGGATATATTTTTTCTCAACAAATAAGTGCACACCTGACGATGTAAGCGGAGGGGAAATGGGAAGATATGCATTGGGCAACTAATATGAACAGAATTCCTATCCAATCAAATAAAGAACACAACGATTCATGACTACATACAAAGTGGTAAAATTTGTACCGTACGTATAAAACAAAGCTAGTAGCAGTTCAGGAACGAGGAAACACCGACACAGTCAAATTACAATTTCAATATGCCCACCGAGACTCAGGTCGGCCTCCTAGACAAAGGGCAAAACACTAGCCCCAGTCATGTCAAGAAATCATTATCATTAATCAATAAAATTATTGAACATTTTATATATTTTGAACCTTTGGAAACATTATCAACCGGGGATAATTTTGATCTTGGGTCAAGTCGAGTGCAACGTGTTGTGTTATTGTGACGCGGTTTCAGTTCAATTTGCCTTCCCCCAATTTGTTGATGAAGTGAAGATGCGTGTATATATGATATTGAGCTAGCCACGTGATTAGGTCTTTTGTCACAATAAAATTGGGGGTACATTAACCTTGCGTTTTGATATTTTTGTTAACACATTTATGAATAGAAAAGGACACTCAGTTTCCTATGAGGGCGCCCTTAAATAAGGTAAAGTGCAAATGTCCATCCCTGACCGTTGGATCGTGATTTCAATGGTACGGTCCAGATCTACTGATGATCATAAACTATTTATGACCTGTCATAAACCATTTATAACTGGTAATAAATGGTTTATGACCATCAGCAGATCTGGACCATTAAAATCACGATCCAACGGCTGCCAGCGATGTCCGCAATTTTCTTATTTGAGGGCGCCCTCGTAGTAAGCTGAGTGTAGAAAAGGATAATCAACATTGTCTAATCTCAGAATCGCATGTAAGCTGGTCTGTTTGAAGTCTATCTTAATTTCCACAAGAAAGCTCATTACACGACTCTTCCGTACTATGTTTGGCGTCGCGCAGTCTTCTCCCAAACTTAGAGGAGGGTGTATGTAAGATCTAAATTGTCTGGCGTTTACAATATCTCGTAAAATCTACAGGGAAGCGAGAGTCGTATGTATAAATGCTAAAAATAGAAAGTATTTTGAATGATTGAAACCAATATTCATGTGCAACGCGTCACTTCCACAATTAACACGTAAAAGATTGGAAACGGATATGACCCGTTAAAGAAAAACATAATAAGTTGAGAGAAAAGATTTGATGGGATAACGGATCAAAAGCGCAAATATTATACTCTACGATAATCAAAGAAAAAGCTTCTTAAGGATGATAGGAAACTATTCTTCTTATTAAAGAGAAAAAAGATAACAATGCCCCATGACATGCTTACAAATTTGCTTCGTTAAGCGCTCCACTCAACAAGTTGCTTGGAAATCTTCCCAAGACAATGTCAAATAAACAAAATATCTTTCACAACATGATAACAATGGCCAGGATAGATGAATGAACCAAACGACTATAGCGCGCCGCAATACACTGTTTGAAACTTTGAGTTAACTGTCTGTTTCAAACCCGGTTTGTTTACCGGACGAGCCAGTCTTCAATAGCCTCTAATTGATGATCATGAGTCAATCTCGGGAAGTACGATTTTTTCAAGCATCTTAAACTGAACGAACCAATTAAATATTACCTTGTTTAGGTATAATTTAAAGGCTTCATGACCACACACAAAAAAAAGAAAATTTATAGAAATTGTCCAATTGATAACGTCTGTTAGCTAAAATGGACCAAAAAAAATCAAATTGAGGGTAGATATTATCAATTGGACCAACTTAGTACGAATCGCAATGTCCAAACTGCCATCAATCTAATTTTTTTCCGTCCAATTTGACCAATTTGGTACAAAAACCAAATTTGAAGGTCAAAAGAGTTATAATTGATACTTGAAGGACGAAAATGAGACTCGGATGAAACTAGAAGAACCATTTATATAAATTTTCCCAAAAAAAAGGATCAAGCTAATTATTAGTTTGTGTGTGTAACGAACATATCTGAAACTCGAAAAGCTTGGTTTGCTTTGCAGCTAACAAGGGCTATTCCACCGCAAGTGGGTAGTGAGATTGGTCTCCTAGAATTAGTCGATCGAGGTGTGCGTAAATTGGTCCGAACACTTGAATAGTTGTAAAAAAAAAAACAAAAAAACAAAAACAAGCGCTTCCATATTAAGAAGGGCTGTTTATTTCAAATCTTGGTTGAATGTTGGTACACCGGCCAAGTATTAATTAGTGGAGATAACCAACTAACCAAGCCGAAAGCTCATTAAATTAACGGGAAAAACGCGCTTACGGCTTACCATTGGAGAAGCCCAGATACGCTAGGCTAAACTTTAGATTATTGTAATTATTAATCAAACAATATACTACTTTAGGTGATTTGAACTACTAATTCCCTCCTAGGATGAACTGTGGAGTACGAGGTGGAGTACGAGGTGGAGAGTTAATTAGAATTAAACTTATTCGGTAAATGTATAAAGGCTTCCTGTAGTGATCGAGTGTTGTACGAATTATGTCTTGTTTTGATTACAATAATCTAAAGTTTAGCCTAGCGTATCTCGGTATCTGGCTTCTCCAATGGCAAGCCGTAAGCGCGTTTTTTCCGTTAATTTTAATGAGCTTTCGGCTTGGTTATCTCAGCTAGTTGGGTGTACCAACATTCAACCGAGATTTGAAATAAATAGGCCTTCTTATATGGAAGCGCATGTTTTTTTTTTTAACACTCAGGTGTCCACTGTTCAGGTCAGTTTACGGACGCCTCAATCGACTAATCCTGAAGAACTAATCCCACCACCCACTTGCGATAGAATAACCCTTGTTAGCTACAAAGCAAATCAAGATATTCGAGTTCCAGACGTGTTAGTTACACACAAACTAATAATTAGCTTGATCCTTTTCTTTTTTTTTATTATTAGATTCTGTTCATATTTGATTGGATAGGAATTATGTTCGGGCTCTTTGCCTCTCTTCGGGCTGCCCAGGGAGTTGTCTATTTGGGATGCTAGGCTGGCGTCCCTTCATTGCCCTCGAGCGAGTGCAATGAAGTTCACCATTTTTAAAAGAAAGTGAACATTACTCTATCTTTTATTGGTTGAAATGGTGTTGATCTCATCATAAAGTGATATCGTACTTACCATGCAATACATTTTTTGGTAAGTATGACATCATTTTGTGCTAGGTCCTCATCATTTTAACCAATAGAAAATAGGATAATGTTCACCCTTCCAAAACTCAACCTTGCGCTGGTCGTGTGGGACTGCTTGTCATCACAGTTGTAGTGTGGGGCCAAGTCCCCACAAGTTCCATGTTGGCCTCCTATGTGTCGCGGGATCCGCATTTCATTCATTTTCGTGCCACACGCCATCTCTCTTGCACGCCCAATGCCGGCCCAACCCCAAGAGGTCTGGGCCTTAGGCATCCCAAATATCCCAAATTTAAGGGGCTCTTCAATATTTTTACTACTTACGGCCGGTTTGGATGCGGAGAAAAAATTGGGGGTATTAGTTAATAAGGGGGGATAAAATAGTATGGGGTATTAGTTAATAATGGACGACACACATTAATGTGATGTTTATGGAGGAGGGATTAAATAGGAAGTTGTTTGGATGAGGTGTTATAGAAGGAGGATTAAATAGTACTTCATTTGGATGGAGGATTAATAGGGGGTATAAGGAAGAGTGAATGATGCAAAAAACTATTAAATGACTCTTTTACCCTTGTGCAGTGTTAAATTAGATTATTCATTAGATTAAATATATAATTACAAAATCAAATTTTAAATAATTTTCTTCACAATAATTAATATAATAATTTTATAAAATACTAATTATAACCATCAATTTTAGATGTTAATACTAATACTCCAAGTTATACCCCATCAATTTTTTATAATTAAGTAATAAGTATAAAAATATTAAAATTCATTGTTTTAAGGTGTCTTTTTTTTTTTTTTTTATAATTTCGTTTTTTTAAATGTGAATGAGTGGGGTTGTATATGAAATACATGGCACACATGCACCAAATAATTTTTCACTCTTTTAACCCTCCTCGCTATAACCCTTCTCGCTGAGAGAGAGAGAGAGAGAGAGAGAGAGAGAGGATGAAGAAGAAGAAGAAACACGAACAGAGCTTCCGGATCGTCGACGATCGTCAATGCCTCCTCGCCGTCATCACGGTACCCCTCCCTCCCTCCCTCCCTCCCTCCCTCTCTCTCTCTCTCTCTCTCTCTCTCTCTCTATTTTCCATTTTTTTCCGATCTGGGTGTGCATGTGTGTGATAAAGAGCAGAAATGGGAGGTTGGGGGTGAGGGAAGAGGGATAAGGAGGTGTAGAATCGTCAAATTTCGAGGGGGATTAAGGGGTATAATGTATGCCCTCCTCAAACCCTGGCCGAAAATAACACCAGCGTATGCCCTCTGCTCTGGTCTTACCCAACGAAGGGGATAACGAAGACCCCTCCCATTTTGCCTTCCCAAACAGGGGATTAGAAGTGGGCCTAGGTATAAAACGGGGGTCTTAACTTATCCTGGCCTCTTCTATTGCATCCAAACGGGCCGTTAGGTTTGAGTAGGACTCTTTCTAAGTCTAATAGAATTAGAAAAAAAAAACCTCAATTGGAGGTAATAAGCCCAAGTGCCCAACCCACCATCCCATAACCCAACCTAAGTGCCCAACCCACTAAGGGCGTGTTTGATTGCAAATTTTGTTTTGGGGGGATTCATAATGAGGTGAGATTAGGATTGAGATTGAGAATGATGTGAGATTATTAATGAGGGGATGAATCATTTATTCATGTTTGTTTTGCACAAGATTAGGATTGGGATTGGAATTGAAAATGAGGTGGGATTGTAAATAACATGTTTGTTTTGGCTAGGATTAGGATTGAGATTGAGATTAAGGTGGATTTTTACACTGGTTTTGCTCAATCCCATGGGGATAGGATTCATAATAACAAACAACACCCCCCCCCGGGTTGACTAATCCCATCAAATGGGGGGATTGGTAGTCCCATGGGATTTGTAATCCATGCGATAAAAATTCAACCAAACACACTTTTTAAATTGCACTCCACTTTCGTAGTTCTATCCCAAGCTCCAATCCGGCTATCAAACACGCCCTAAATCTCCAAAATTATTTCCCTCAAACCAACGAATAACTCCTCCCCAAATTGACTATACCAGTTAGTATTGTCACGAAAGAAAGAAGCTTTTCAAAGTTGAAATTAATCAAAAATTAGCTTGGATCAGGCATGTCACAAGAAAGACTAAATGGGTTATCCATATTATCAATTGAAAATGACTTAGTGAAAGAAGTAGATTATACAAATTTAATTGATACTTTTGCTTTTAGAAATGCAATACGAGTAATATTTAAGTGACACTCATGCGTTTTTGAGATAATATGTATTTGTTTATTTGGAGACTTTGTATTTTGTGTTCATATGTAATGATTAGTAGAACTTTATACTAGTTTGACTGATAAGCACCCAATATTGTAGATATTTGGTGCGCTTAGTCCTGCTTTAGGTTGTTTTACCTTATGCTTTTCTGTCATTTTTAGTGATTTTGTGTGTAAGGTCTTCCGTTGAGTTTTCAGGGAATGTGCGAATAAAAGGGTTCATTTTGACGTTTTGATTCAACCCTTGAGGGTATCCGAGTAGGCAATGCCATGAAGAATACAGCCGTCGGGGGTTTTGAGGTTGAAGAACTTTGGTGCCAGGGCGTGCCATGGGCCATCGGGTGTCAAGATGGGATCTAATGGCTTGATCTGCTAGGAGGCAGAACCGTATCGATACGGATCTTAGAGTATCGATATGGTTTCAAAACAGAGAGGAATCCAGCTTTCAGCGTATCGATACGCTTTTACCCATATTGATACAGTTTCTAGAATATCGATACGGTTCCGCTATGGGAAAACTTAGAAATGCAGAGCAAGACGCACGGTATCGATACGGTAAAAGAGTATCGATACGGGAGGCTCACCGACCTGCTTTTTGACAGATTTTAACTTTCCATAAGTAGCAACTTTCACTTTTTGGATATTTTCTGGATCTTTTGAGGAGAGAGGATGTGCCATCTTGTATAAATAGCTACTCTCTCTCTCTCTCTCTCTCTCTCTCTCTCTCTTATCATCTCGCTAATTACTTACTTTAGTTCTTCCTCCATTAATGTTTCCTTAAGTTTTTCAAGTGTAGTTTCAATAGAACTCAAGTAAGTAGTTCTCGTTTATTGTTTTCTCGTTTATTAAAGTTGTTCCTACGGACTAAATCCTTTATAAAATCAAGTTTATTTTCGTTTCTATCGGTTAAAACTTATGTCTTATTTTTATGCCTTGGCTTATGCTTTAAGGATATGTTAGTAGTCGGTTGGCTAAGTCTCGGGATAATCTTTCCCGAGGACTTAGGTTGTTATTTGGTTCTCGAATTTTTGGGCTTAATAGCAAGATTTACGGAATAGAGCTTAACTTGCATTTTTGGTCTAAGTAAGGGGTGTTAACTCTTTGGTAAAGCGTTTGTCAAGCATTCTTGGCAAGCGGCTCACCGAGGGCTCGTGGCCTCCTATGTGTTCGATAAATTCGTCAAACAAGTTGGCTCGTCTCCGTTTAATCACATCTTTCTTTAAACATAGACGTTACTGCTAAATTGCCCGGGCGTGAGCACGTGGTCGTGACTCTCGCCTGAGTTATCTAGAGAACCGGTAAATCCCTTTGTCAAGGGTTAGAAGATCCCTAGACTTGCCTCTCTTTAGTTAATTAAGCGTTTTCCTAGTCTTTTGCCTAGGCATTTTTCTACCGTTTCAAAGCAAAACTTAGTTAAACGCCGCATTCTGCCATTTTAATCTACAATCCGTATAAGCTATCTTGCGAATTCCCTGTGGTACGATCCCGGTCTTACCGATTTATTATGCTACCGACGATTTAGCCCTACGCTTGGAGTTTTTCTCAACCTCATTTGGAGGCGAAACATTGGCTTTCTCGTATTGTAATTATTGCTATAAAAATTGTTAATTATTAACTCTTTAAAGACACTTTTTTTTGTCCTTTTTTGATATTCGTGTCAATTTTCAATCGCTTAAATCTTTCAATATGAATCCAGATACGCTAAGTATTAATTAGTGGAGATAACCAAGCCGAAAGCTCATTAAATTAACGGAAAAAACGCGCTTACGGCTTTACCATTGGAGAAGCCAGATACGCTAGGCTAAACTTTAGATTATTGTAATTATTAATCAAACAATATACTACTTTAGGTGATTTGAACTACTAATTCCCTCCTAGGATGAACTGTGGAGTACGAGGTGGAGAGTTAATTAGAATTAAACTTATTCGGTAAATGGATAAAGGCTTCCAGTAGTGATCGAGTGTTGTACGAATTATGTCTTGTTTTGATTACAATAATCTAAAGTTTAGCCTAGCGTATCTCGGTATCTGGCTTCTCCAATGGCAAGCCGTAAGCGCGTTTTTTCCGTTAATTTTAATGAGCTTTCGGCTTGGTTATCTCCGCTAGTTGGGTGTACCAACATTCAACCAAGATTTGAAATAAACAGCCCTTCTTATATGGAAGCGCATGTTTTTTTTTTTTTACAACCAGGTGTCCATTGTTCTGGCCAGCTTACGGACGCCTCAATCGACTAATCTTGGGGAACTAATCTCACCACCCACTTGCGATAGAATAACCCTTGTTAGCTATAAAGCAAACCAAGATATTCGAGTTCAAAAGAAAGTGAATATTCATTGTCCTCGCGCGAGTGCAACTTTGTTCACCCTCTTTAAAAGAAAGTGAATATTACTCTATCCCTTATTTATTGAAATGGTGTGGATCTCACCGCAAAATGATATCATGCTTACCATGCAATACATTTTTTGGTAAGCATGACATCATTTTATGGTGGGGTCCGCATCATTTTAACCAATAGAAAATAGGATAATGTTCACCTTTTTAAGTGGAGGGTGAACAAAACTCAACCTCGCGCTGGTCGTGTGGGACTGCTTGTCATCACGGTTGTAGTGTGGGGCCAAGTCCCTACGAGTTCCATGTTGGCCTCCTATGTGTCGTGGGATCCACATTTCATCCATTTTCGTGCCACGCGTCGTCTTTCTTGCACGCCCAATGCCGGCCCAACCCCAAGAGGCCTGTGCCTTGGGCATCCCAAATATCCCAAATTTAAGGGGTTCTTCAATATTTTTACTACTTAAGTTTGAGTAGGAGTCTTTCTAAGCCCAATCGAATTAATAAAAAAAAAAAAAAACCTCAATTGGAGGTAATAAGCCAAGTGCCCAACCCACCATCCCATAACCTAACCCAAGTGCCCAACCCACTAATGCTATGTTTAGACTGGTGTTTAAAAAAACTTTGAAAAATAGTAGGAGTAATAAGTAAAGAGAAATAGAGAGAGAAATGTTGAAAGTATGGAGAATCTAAGGAAAATTTTTTGAAAAATTCTTTTTGAATTGTAAAAAGAACAAGGCATAAATCTCCAAAATTATTTCCCTCAAACCAACAAATAACACCTCCTCAAGTTGACTATACCGGTTAGTATTGCCATGGAAGAAAGAAGCTTTTCAAAGTTAAAATTAATCAAAAATTAGCTTGGATCAACCATGTCACAAGAAAGACTAAATGAGTTATCCATAGTATCAATTGAAAATGACTTGGTGAAAGAGGTGGATTATACAAATTTAATTGATACTTTTGCTTTTAAAAATCCAATACAAGTAACATTAAAGTGACACTCATGCGTTATTGAGATAATATGTATTTGCTTATTTGGAGATTTTGTATTTTGTGTTCATATGTAATAATTAGTAGAATTTTATACTAGTTTGGCTTTCTCTTATTATGATTATTGCTGTAAAAATTGTTTTTTATTAACTCTTTAAGAACACTTTTTTTTTATATACTTAAAATGCTTGTACCTACTTCCTGCCCTGCACGCCATGTGTCCCACGAGTCTGTTGCCACGTGTCAGTGTCTTATTGGGCTGTCAACCGGTCAAGGAGTCAAATTTTCCTTCAGACGCTGACCCTTCCCAACACTAATAATATTATGCACATTCTGAGAAGAATTTTCAACTCGATCGTGGAATCAAAACCAAATTGAATTATTAGAACTTATTACTCCATCTGGAGTACCTAATAGCATCAACATCATTGTTATCGCGTCACCTGTAAGTACAAAAATGTTGTATTTGGATGGATTTTTAAAAATTTTTGGGTTCGATTTATGGAATAACGAGTGGAGAAAGAAATTAAGGTAATAAAAGGACATAATAGAATCAACAAACGATATTCACAACTTCAGCCGAATCAACCTTCATCGACCACAACGAGTAACTTAATCCTCATACCCCGGTAACATGCCAAGCACCACCAAGATCAAAATAATCGCACACGCCAACAAGCCTTATGAAAAGCAAATTTCTGAATTTCCCGCATCAATCATATCCCATTAATCAGTCAATCGTTTTCTGGACTCAGTGGACTTGCACATGTACCCGTCTGCTTCATGATTATCAACCGCACAAATATCTTACAAATATAATGGCATTACCGGAGTCAATCATAAGATTAGCAACAATACAAAAGAGTAAAAACAGGGGATGATAAATAAAAATTACTCCCATGACTTAGAATGTATTGTGTATACTTCCGGTACCTCAAATTTGAAGATCAAAACCGTCAGATGCGTGGCTCCCATCTCATCGGACAATATCCCAAATTTTGACAATGATCGGACTTGAGTTTGATCCCTAATCCCTGTTGATCTCCAAGATCACGTCCTGACTTATATTTGGGCAAAATGCTACTGTTTTTCTATTTTTTTAAAGCTTAGGAAGTTAATACTAGGAATTTCTATTAAAAGAAATGGGGCGTTACAATCTATCTCCTTAATATAATTTTGTCCTCGAAATTTTGCGGCTCAAACTACAAGAACTACTTGTCTTTTTAGTAGAGACAAATACAGGGTATTTAGTATTGCAAAGATTGTCTCTAAAAATCGACTAGTTGTTATTGGGTACTCTCGAAGTACCAAGTGACATTGTCGCGTAGTACTCCATGCAAATTAACGATAATAGCCATACAACGTGGTTCACTACCCATTGTTTCTCAATCACTCAACAAAAATGAATGATAATCTCTCTATCGCGTATCAATAATTAGAATTATGCCACACAGACAACTCCACGTGGTACTTCAAAAAGGCTGAATAATTACTCCTAAAACTTAGTGCATGCATGTGCGCCAAAATTGACCGAGCACCCAAATACCAATTGCTGGCAGATACTACTACGTGCACCTGTACATTACCAATGGTTCTCGTTCCACGTTAAAAGAGACGATCTTTTGTGACATTTCATTTTTGTCCCAAGATTGCGTGCAAAGAAAGGAAACAATCATATCCCATGAAATCTTATCCAATATATTATTCGATGAAAATTTTTTTATCAGCAAAAGAAATTTTTTATAAATCTTTTAAAAATATTACAAAGATTTAACGGATCACGGGCACACACCAGTGAAACGTCACCCGAGAATCAAACTCAAAAGAAGGTAAGGAGCCAACCAAAACACCACAGAGAAAACCGAAACCGAAACAACCGCGGTTGAACCAACACAAATATCATCGATGGAATTGGTGATATTTGTGGTGCACAACGTTAACTGCCTGCTAATTGGTTCACTGTTGGGGATCCACCCGAATTCACCCAATTTTCTGCTTCTCTTCTTTATTGCAAGGCCGACAGGTTACTAAACAGAGAAATCCAACTAATGTGTATTATATTATGATATATATATGATACGCACAATACAATGAATGTTTTTGTTAACCATTTTTACCGTATAAGAGAAATGCTACAATACACTATCATATTTGGAGTAATCGGACATTTGAGTTACTCCCATCATAATGGGTAATTTGCACCAAACCTCCGTGAGGTTTCTGATAAATACATTGCACCCCCAATCTTCCAACTTATTACACCGGACTTCCTTGCAGGCAAATATCTTAGCTCGGTCAGATTAATTGGCTCCGATCCGTAACATCCGTTAGTCTTCTGTTAGATTTTGTGATTTCCAAGTTACTAAAAAATTCTTTGTGTAGCTCCCATTTTTTCCTTAATTTTCCTCCGGGCCGGAATCCAAGGCTATATACACTAGGGAACTAAAGGTTCCGTTCCCGAACCAAAAATAAGTTCTTATTTTTTAAGAAGGCAATTTCAAACTCAAAAATTATGGGCTTATGGAAATCTACAAATATGCAATATGGATTTTGTTTGGAAAATCTCGATGAGATCTTTTATATGATGCAAAAAAAAATTGAAAAATTATTTTTCATTTACTTTATTTTTGAGTTTGAAAATGTGAAATAAGCTACTTATTTTTTAAGAAGGTTTCTGGAACGGAGTCTAAGACCATTGAGGACTAAATCGGCTGGAAAGTAAACCGAACTAATTAAGAAACTTGTTGGAATACACGAATCTTCGGAAGACGAACGAAGTGTTATCCAACTGAGCTACTCCCTCCGTCCCATATTATTTGGACTTTTTCGATATTTGTGTCAGTTTTCAATTACTTATATCTTCCAACATGAATCTCCAACAATATACAATATGGATCTTGTTTGATAGTTCTCAATTAGATCTATAATACAAAGTTTTCAAAATTATAAAAAATATCATAAATTTGGAGATATAAGAGTTTAAAAAATGGTACGAATATCGAAAAAGTCCAAACAATATGGGACGGAGGGAGTAAGTTATAATATTCCCATTCAAGTGATGTTAGGGTAAAATTAATTAAAGGTTGAGGGTGCTGTGTATTTGTAAGAAACCTCGGGGAGGTTGGCGTAAATTAGCCATTCATTATCAAAAAGGAGTATCTGTTTGGCTAAGTGCTTATAATATTGCATACTTTAAGATTGTAAATAGTACGAAATACCGAACACTTGAGTTATGCAGATCATATTTTGGGGTTCGAGCTGCTTCCAGACGGCACCTTCCTAACATGAGATTTCTCATCTTTTGTGTTAAAAAGTTAGGTGCAGGGCACAATGGATTTTCAATCCGAACCGTCCAAAAATACTTTGGACGTGCGCGATTGACCTCCGTAAAGCCTTGTTTACATTCTGCGAATGAGATTTTCTGTTTTCCCGATGTTCATTAAGCATTCTTGCAGTAATCTTTCACTCCGTATAAATATGGAATGCCCTTAAGCTTTGAGAATTACAGCATTGCTAATTCAAAGATACAGTGAGCTAGCTAGACAGGGTACCCTGTAGTGTCCTACTTATTTCTCTTAATCTTCGACCCTTTGAGTGCGAAAGAGGCCTAGAGATGGCCATTTTATCAATGGATGACCCATGGGTTTTTATCAGTGGTGTTTTAGGTGAATTTACATCCATTTTAAAACTCATTTATTCATCTTTTGTCATGCCAGACGCATGCTAGTCGTCTCTCCTACCTGGCATGACATGAGCTAGGCGTCACTCCCTTTTTAATATTGATAGAGGAAAAATAATCATCTTCTTCTTTTCCTTGGAAGTTACTCATTGGAAATGGAATGAGAGAAACGGTGTGTGTTTGCAATTTTCTTCCGAGGGCAGATTACCCTTAGTATAATTAATAATGATCTACGATACAATGTTATCCATAGGTGCCAGGTTAGAGTTAGATGGGGCTAGTAATAGTAAGGGTCGTCTTTTAACTCATTTAATTCAATAGTAGGTTCATTAACATAATCTCTTCATCAAGAAAAAGGAAACAAAAAAATTTTCAAATCTAATATTTTGTTAAACTATTAATAGTAATAACTTTAATATTTTTCAAATCTCAATTCAACTTTCTTCCAGGTTTTCTAATTTTCTTCTCAATTATTTCTATTATTTTCCTAGGTTCCAAACAGAGTTTTATTTGGAACTTAATGAAAAGAAAGGAAAACTAAAAAATTTCCCCTCCTATTGTTTGGTTGGAAGAGAAAGAGAAAAGAAATAACAATTTTAAGTTTTGTGAATAGTAAATTTTCCCTCCAATTTTTTTCACATTTTATTTTCTTTTCTCCGGGGTCCAAACAGAGCCTTAGTTGCAGTTAGAAGGTAAAACAAAATTTTGCAATGTACGCAGCCAAAAAAAAAGAAAATGCTTCCAGCCCGTCGAACCGACGACTACTATCTTCTTCATATATATATCCTGTTGGCCAATAGCACCAGAGATTCCTTTCTACAATATCTTTGTCAAATATATATATATATATATATATATATATATATATATATATCATAAAAAAAAAAAAATTGGATGCCCTAGTCCAGGGGGTTGCCCAAGTGTGAAGGCTTGAGGGGCTTACTTCTGGACTGGCCCTGGATAGCAGTAGAGAAACGTTAATACTTTAGCAATTTAAGTTGGTAAGTATAAGAAACATGTTTAGTTTGATACGCACTGGTGCATGTTTTTTTTTTTTTTTTTTGAGTTAATTAAAGTTCACATTGTTGTCTCTCTTTATTATATTTTTTTTATTGTGAATATTTGCTCTCCCTAAGTAAAAATCCTGGCTCTGTCCATAGCCATAGATAAATAAAAAAAAATGTGAGTAAAATTTGGGGATATATGAAAATTGGTCCTCCATATGTTACTATTCTTCCTCTTAATTTTCAATATCGATCTTCTTTTCTTTCTTCTCTTTCACCTCGATCCATCTTTGATGGAAGACTATATTTGCTATTACGCTAAGAACTTACTCATTTCTATTAAAAACCTATTACGCAGGTAACATTATCGCCTTCATGGTATTTCTTGCCCCGGTGTAAGTTCATCTTTTGATCTTCCTCAATAGTCGGTAAATATATTCAATTTGGTAGCTAGGCATACGGTCGACTAAATGAGAAATGTACTTCTATTTCTTTGCAGGCCGACATTTTATACGATCGTGAAGAAAAAATCTTCCCAAGGATATGAATCAATCCCATATTTGGTTGCACTCTTTAGTTGTATGCTTTGGATATACTACGCATTAGTCAAGACGAATTCTATGCCTATTATCACAATCAACTCGGTCGGTTGTGTTCTGGAGATAACCTACATCGCGATCTACATTGCATATGCACCAACGAGCGCCAGGGTATGCTAAAATTTAACTATATATATATATATATATATATATATAGGGCCCTTCTAATGCGAGCGTCCGCATTTAAGTAAGTTGCGGACTTTGCCTTTCCTGATCGAATTTCAATGATCCGAGCCGCTCAATGTGTTCAGAACATGATCTTAAGGGTATTCGCGATAAATCAGCAAAAAAAAAAAAGACCCGGAAGGGCTTCATCCGAGCAGTTTTTGTTTATTTTTTATTGAACGGTTCAAATAAAAACTGCTCAAATCAAGCCCTTTCCGGTCATTTTTTTTTTCCGATTGCTTGAGGGTACCCTTAAAATCACGTTCTTGAGAGTACCCTTAAAATCACGTTCTGAACACATTGAGCGGCTCAGATCATCGAAATTCGATTGAGAAAGGGAAGAAATGGTGTGGTCCGCAACTTGCTTGAATGCGGGCATCCGCAATATATATATATACACACACACACACACATGTCGCCCTTGAAATTTTTTTATTTCGATTCTCAACTTAATTTCGAATTGAAATACGGAGGGGGAATATTATTGTTGGTGCAGATGACGACTTTGAAGATACTTGGTTTCTTCAACGTTGGGGGATTTTCTTTAATTGCCGGTTTCTCCTATTTCTTCACCAAAGGACCCAACCGAGTCCAACTACTTGGATGGATAGGTCTTTGTTTTGGTGTGGGTGTGTTTGTGGCACCTTTGAGCGTTATGGTAAGAGTACTACTCAAGATATGCAACAAAATCTTAATTTCTATTGCCTTCTCCCCCGGCCGGCAGCAATTCTCTACCATTTTCCTACATCGATCTCATGTTGAACTCTGTTGTTTTGCAATGCAGAGAACGGTAATACGTACCAAAAGCGTGGAGTTCATGCCATTCTCCCTGTCGTTTTTCCTCACGCTGAATGCTGTCGCGTGGTTCTTTTACGGATTTCTAAAAAACGACTTCTACATCTATGTGAGCTCCATATCTCTCTAAAACCATATCAAGCAAAATCAAATACTAAATAAATGATCTATATTATCAATGTTTCTAATTCCTTTTTCCATTTTTTTTTTTTTTTGGAATTTTGTGTAGCTTCCAAACACTCTTGGATTTGTTTTTGGAATAGTGCAAATGATTCTTTATGTATTCTACAAGTACTGCGTCAAAGTCCCAGAAGAGGAAAAACAACATAACGTTGGCCCCAACATAGTTCTTGAGATGCCTTCGGCCGATTCGTCTAAAATTAAAGAGACAAACGAGAAATTTGTCATTCACCAGATGAACCAGAGTGACACACAGAGAGTTGCCTCTTTCAAGTTTGGTTAAAATCAAGGGATTGCGCAATACTGAAGCCCTAAGTCAGTTCGTGAAGATTCGCACTTGAGACGGGCAGATGGGAGTGTTAAATTGTGTTTATCTTTCTTACGTACTTGTAACCGGTGGAATAAGTACTCGATATGTACATCACTAGCTAGATCTAGCTTGTTATATATGCTTATGTGGCTTTACAAGCGTTTCCTCTTGTATGGGTGTATCGATAATCAATAAAAGCTCCTACTCTTTAGTCTTTTCTAGTTCGTATTTACACGTTCATGTCATTCATTAAGTTATAGAGAGACGAATTATGTGGTTACATTAGAGATGAGGGTATTGTTCAGCTCTTCT
The DNA here is from genome assembly GCA_019656295.1 of Rhododendron mucronatum var. ripense. Lineage (NCBI taxonomy): Eukaryota > Viridiplantae > Streptophyta > Magnoliopsida > Ericales > Ericaceae > Rhododendron > Rhododendron mucronatum. Next base: position 2,941,203 of record BPLT01000019.1, read on the forward strand.
CAAGGAAGCCTTTCGAAATCCGAAATAGAGATGCCCCTTTTTTCTCAATCGGCTAAATTTGTCCATCGTACCAATCCACCTTAACCAACGTATACCTTACAATCAGCAATCTAGCCTCTCGTACGTGAACCGCCACTGCCCCTTCGTACGTATAGTTGGTGAGCCCCTTCACAGATCTGACCAGACGGCCAAAGCTCAAACCGTCAAACATACATGGACCCGGCCCGTACCTTAGGTTCCGCGGGAAACCGTTGGGTTGAACCTCGTGATGGGATGATTGAGAAATACTCGTAAAATCCGAAGAGAGATTTTTGCATGGCTGGCCAAAATAAGGTCCAAGTTTGACATTTTGGGCTGAGCCTGGTTCAAAATAATAATGATTCAAGATTCCAGAAGAAAAGTCTTATAAATTTGCAATCATTTACTGTACTAATCATTGCTACCATTGAAAAATGAGAGAATTAGCCAAAGACGACTGACTCTGAGCCTAGGTATGATTAGTGGTCAGGGTCAACATTAGTGGTTGTGCTCTGATTCTTCTAAAATATGGTGCCTTCTCACCTATTTTCAAAGTTTCATTCTCAGAATATGTAATTAAGCTCGTGGCCTCATAAGCCAAAACTGACTTTACAAAAAAAAAAAAAAAAGATCTTCGGAACGCAGCTGACAATAAATTTCTTTCCGAGAGATTTGGCCGAGCGCAAAACTAACAAATGAGCATCAAGAATTAATACGAATAAAACCAAAGAACGGAAATTAACGGTTCCTTGGACTCAAAAGCAATTAATGATCTCCATGTATGAATCAATGAATCTCATAAGTCATAAGTAGCAAAAATTCTACATACACGCAATTTTAGAAACACAACCCGAACGTGCTCATCTGCAAATTGAGTTGGGGATCCAGCCCATGGGATCCAGCCCATGCGCTTGATTCAACGACATTGACCGGTGATCACAAGAATTACGCTTTGGGTAGTTTTACACGGCTTGCTTGGTTGCGCGTTTAACGATTGCAAACTTCTTGAATTAAACCTCTAACTTTAATAAATTACGTTTCTTAATATTAAAATGTACGTAGGTACTATTCCAAAAATGTACGTTGGGAAATTGCTACAAAATGCACTTCTATTTAGGTGTGTACATGATGTACACCCCTTGAATAGTCTTGAGTAGGTATAGTATTTGCATAAAAATTCAGAGCAATTCATAACTTTTTGGATAAAAATTCACAACATTAATTTATAAGTTATGATTTTTTTTATCTTGATCTTATGAATATTTAACTAAATGTTATAAGTTACGTGTCGGGATTGACTGTCTCATACACCCTATAACATATTGTACGTATTTCTTATATTGGTTGATTTGTCGGGGGATTGGTAGTCTCGTACACCACACTTATTTCTTATATTAGTTGATTTATCGGAATTGATTATCTCGTACATCCTTAAAAGTCTATAACAGACTTATTTGTTATATTACTTGATTTGTCGGCATTGGTTGTCTCGTACATCCTAAAAAAGAAATTTAAAAAGATCTGTGTTGTGAGACTGCGATTAGGTCTTCCAATCACCCACTGCCACGTCAGGCAACACCTTCGTAAATCAGTTAGATAGAGAGAGAGAGAGAGAGGAGAGAGAGGGAGGGAATGTCTTTCCAAAGAAGAACAACCACCCAGAGTGCGTGCGTGAGCGTGTGCGCCATCACGACTCAGTCCATTTGCTCATATCACCTCTCTTCTTCATTGACTGTTGCCGTTCCCTTCAAATCGTAAATTCCAAGAAGAAGAAGAAGAAATAAAGCTAGGTTTTTTTTGGCCGCCGGCGACTGTTTCACCTTTTTGCCGCCGGTTGAGGAAGCCTGTTGGTCAAACCCTTCCAAAGGACCCACCCTTTTCCCCGTTTTTCAATCCATCTGTCCTCCGCCTTATCGCGTTGAAAAAGTAATCTTAGAGAGAGAGAGAGAGATGTATGGAGTGCCGCCCCCGCAACAGCGTGCGGATTCGGCCACCGGAACTGCCGATGCAACGGCGGCGTCGCTCCGCGCTTACGAGACCTGGAAAGGCAGCAACGTAAGTCGAGCTTTTTTCACTTTGCGGATGTAGATATTAACAAATGCGCGACATAATTCTCAGTATGGATGATTAGATACACGTGTGTTTGTTCATTTTTCACTGGGATTGGAGCTAGGGTTTTGTTTGAACAGAATTTTGAATTAGGGTTTGATTCTATGTATTTTATTAAGTAATCTACGTTAATTTTAGGCAGTGTTCTAAAAGTCTTAGGCGCTAGTCGGGCGGGAGAGGGGTGTGTGGTGCCTAGAGGCCGACTAGTCGGGGCATAGGAAGATTTTTATCTAGGCGTTGGACGCCCACCTAGCACCTAGGCGCCGACTAGTTGGCTGCATGGACTGATTTTTAGTTTTTAGGTTTATAAGACCTGGATTGCATCGATACTTTGGAAGTTTCTTTGATCGTTTTTGTTTTGTTTTTGTATTGCTGCATCTGATGGTTAAGTTTCGATGTGCAATTGACATCTTCTTAGTTGTGTGTTTACCATTTATGCTTGTTAGTTAGGGTTCTATTTGGGAAAAACCAGATTTTGTTTACTTTTGTAAACAATGGAAAGTCTGTGGGTTAAACAGGTCCCATGGAATCAGTGAATTCCTTTTTGCATCAATCAAATGGTAGTTGAGATGCAGATTGACTAATATGTTGTGTCAGCAATTGAGCTATTTTTACTTCGATTTTACTTGCTTGCTAGGGTTTATGCTGCCTGCATTCTTTACTGATTATCGATCAATTTGTTTTGCAACTCTGTTGTTGTAGTTTAGGCTGCTGTAGTGATCTTGCCGTAAAAGGATAGGGCTAGGTAAGTAAGGAAGAAATGTAGTCCGCATCTGTTGTATAGCTGGATAGTAAGATTGTGTTGACAGATTGTAATGTGATGGTGCCTAAGAATGGCAATGTTGTAAAGATTTGAACTTTTTAAGTAATAGTTTCCAAGCTTGAGTTTGTTGCCTGTCAATCTCACTGTTTGTTTTTCCAATTTTTAGGTATTTCTTCTGCAGGGGAGATTCATATTTGGGCCTGATGCGAGCTCACTTTTCTTCACGATATTCCTTATAGCTGCCCCAGTCGCCATTTTCTGTGTTTTTGTTGCCAGAAAATTGATGGACATTTCTCATCATTTGGGGATATTAATAATGGTGGTTGTAGTTGTATTGACATTATGGGTGAGTATTTTTTCTCAATCCCATGTGTTACTTCTATTGTTTTAGCTATTTAGACTGTTTGCTGAACTTTTGCCTTAAAAATCCTTGACAGTAATTGTGTTTGACACAACTTGTTTCAACCTCTAACGAACTGGAAAAAGCTAGCGCACTATTGGCAGCACTTATTTAATAGACCGACCACTTATTTCTTGTCATGCCACATTTTCTTTCCCTTTATTATTCTGGAATGTGGGTTATGGCATTGGTTGGGATGCAGATTATGTTCTAGTATTTGTACCAGTCGTTTAAAGACTTCAATTTGGTTCTTCCGTTAACTTCAGAACTAGATGGTTATATCAGATATAAAATTAGGATTGATGGTGTTATAGTTGCCTGATCAGATAAACTTTGCTCAATAACCCTTCGTCTCAATTACGTGCGGTCAGCTACAAGGGTCCATTTCTCCAATTTATCCTTACAGAATGAAGCCATAAAGAGTAAAAACCAGAACTGAGACTTACTAGAATGCAGTAGAACTAATCAAACTTGTTTGTTAATCTGGTCTTGAACAACTAGCATTATCTAAAAAGATTGTGACATGTCATTCGTTATGCTGACCAAAAACTTCAACTCCCTTTCCCTGGATGTAGTCTGGTTCTTAACAGTAGAAAGATGGTGCCTAGTCAAAGTTTCACACCATTTATCTCAGTCATTCTTTGCATCTTTTGTGTTGGTATATAGAGACGTAGAGTTGATTTGTTCTACAAGAAGATTTTTATTCACAAGGACTCAATAGGAAACAACATTGAGAGAGCTTCTTTGCTAGGATATATGTGCTTTTATTTTATTATAAGTTAAATGTGTGATTTGTACATGCTGCCAAGTTCTTCCCAGTGGAAAATTTTCAGTGCACTGTTTCAAGAATACGCATTGCTCATGTATCGTAACATTTTCAAAAAGTGCATTAAACAAGTTTCTGCAATGTCGTTTTGTCTGTTAGGTTATTTGAGTGTTGACAATATATTCTGTAAGGACTGCAAATCGTAGTTGGTTGTCACATGTATTCTTGCAAGTTCTCTTTCTGTTTGTCCAGTCGCTAACATTAATGGGGGATTGCACTAATGTTACATCAGGATTTATCCTGAAATCATGTTTGGACACACAAAAATTTGGTAACAGGGACTGGTTGTTCTATATGATGTTGTCCTTTACTGAATAACAATATCAGCAGATAAAATTTACATGCAGGACTTAGTACTTCTTCTAATGACCTCTGGGAGAGACCCTGGTATAGTTCCTCGTAATGCTCACCCTCCAGAGCCAGAAAATTATGACGGAAATGCCGAAGTTGGGACACCACAGTTTCTTTTGCCTCGCGTAAAGGACATACTTGTCAACGGCATAACAGTGAAGATCAAATACTGTGATACTTGCATGCTTTATCGACCTCCTCGTTGCTCACACTGTTCAATATGCAATAACTGTGTCGAACGGTTTGACCATCACTGCCCTTGGGTTGGACAATGCATTGGATTGGTAATGGTTACTGTTGTTTATTTTCTTAGGCCCACCATTACTATGTTAGATATATATATATATATATATATATATATATATATTAAACTCTTTCTTTATATTTGCTTTTTCTGTTTAACTAGCACTCTCAGACAATAATTAATAGGACTAAATAGCGCAGAGTTATATCGTAAATAGCTGATGTTTAATTTTCGGATTCTAGTTGTTTAATCGGTCAATATGAACAAACATGGAGTTTTCCATTCTACATAGTTTGTGCCTGGTAATGTAACAAAGACAAGAATCCAAATGAAATCTCAAGGCTGAGAAAGTTTGCATCGTAGAGAACCAACGCATGTAGAATCCAAAAGAGAACTCAATACAACAAAATTGTATTGTAAAGGAAAAGGAATAGAGAAGAAAAGCTCAAATGACCGTTTCTGGCCTTGTTCAGTTTTTCTTTTAGACCACATAATTGAAACAGTATTCAGGTCGATTTGGCTTTTCTATAGCCATTAGCTTGTTCTCTAATAAGCAAACTCCTTTATCTACTAACTTTTCTTTAGACATCTGAAAGTTCTTTCATACATTTGCTGAAGATTTATAAAGTAGCTGATTTTACATACAGATTAATGTGGTGTTGAATTTGAATTTCCATTCATTCTGGCTGCAGAGAAATTACCGATTCTTCTTCATGTTCGTCTCCTCATCAACCCTTCTTTGCATATATGTGTTTGGGTTTTGCTGGTTTTACATCATCAGGATCATGGATAGTCAGAGAACATCAATCTGGAAAGCGATGATTAAGACTCCTGCTTCCATTGCACTCATAATTTACACCTTCATAGCAGTCTGGTTTGTTGGCGGCCTAACTGTATTTCATCTTTACCTCATCAGTACAAACCAGGTAGACACCACTCTTTCTAAATAATGACAACATCCTTTATCCTTTAGCATCACTTGGATGACCAATTTCTTATTGTATCACTACACACGGACATGAGTATTTCATATCCTGTCGAAATTTTTGTTTGAACCATTTCGTGGCATGCTTTTACTAGTGATAAGAATAATGATTTTGTTCACCTTCATCCAGTGAGGGTGAACAACACCCTCACTCTCATTGGTGGAGAGGGTCTTGGTCCCCTAGAATCATCGCCCTTTTACATATGAATAGGATTAATTTTTGGAGGGACCCGCTTGCTTTGCATCATTGAAAGTGGAGGTATTGTCAAAATGGACGCATTGATAAGTGTTTACTGAACTTCCTCTGTCTTGTCATCAGATTCTTAGAGATCTCCTTTTATGTACTTTTGCAGTCCACTTATGAAAACTTTAGATACCGATACGAACGCAGAGACAACCCATATAACAGAGGGTTGATTGGGAATTTCAAAGAGATTTTCTGGACCAATATTCCTCCTTCTAAGAACAAATTCAGGGCAAAGGTGCCAAAGGAGCAGGAAATTCCGTCTCGTACAGTGAGTAGCAGCTTTTCTGGCCCGTACATGCAAAAAAACATGGTTGATATGGAAACGGGAAGAAAGCCTGGTTGGGATAACAGTGCTGTCAACGATAATGATCCCGAAGGACAATTCAGCAGTGATGAGGCCAAGGAGAGTGAATTTGACAATGCATCTCCTGCACCTGATTTAAGCAGGAATCTTCTTGCTGAAAGTGCAGAGGTTCGAAATACGCCTCTTCCAAGGCGATCCAGTTGGGGAAGGAGAAGTGGGAGTTGGGATCTACCAAGCGAAGTTCTCACCATTTCGTCTCAAGCTGGGGACTCAAATCGGATCAGTGGAGTAAATGGAGGGAATTTGACAGGGAGTAGTCAATAACAGATGAACTCTTTCATCTTTGTAAAATAAGCATACAAAGTGGAGTTAACCACGAGTTAAAAGAACAATTAGAGAAAATTGGTTTTTAAAAGTTGATGCTAGGCATTGTTACTCTGTGCTTTTATGTGTATATGACTCTGGAAATGCTATGATGTTTGTTTCTTCTATGGCTATTTTTTCTTCTGTTTCTTTTTTTTTTGAAGCTTGTCCTGCTCTCAGTGTGAATATTTTATCCCAACTGAAGAATGAATTCGAGCCTGTGTTTCTCCTTTCCTTTTAGCACTTGAGCCTTGGCCCTGTTGCTTCTGTGGGAAACTTGGATGTTTGATCAACGATCCAGGTTTCCTCCGCGGGCACATATTAAAATTGCCCTACCGCCCATCGCCGTTGGTTGGCTTGTTTTCTCAGCACCACAATGGACTTGCCAAACCTAAATGGATATGCTAATCTCAAACTTTCTGGTAAGAACACCAAAACAAGAGGCTCCTAATGCATAGACAGATCGCTCAGTTTTCCTCTTCTCCCGTTACTGTTTCTTTATGCATCACTAGAGAATCCACATTGCTTCGAGAAAGCAAAGGCCCTTGGACTTGTACTCAACAGGTCGCTTCATTATCCGGAAGTTTGGGCAGTCAAAGCCATGAAAACCCCAAGCTTAACGCTTTCATATTCATGGAAATGTTTCCCTCAGAAACAGGAAAGTGGAACTTTTGAGGCTGGAATTACTGTTCCCTCGCATGGCCTGCAGTGCAGTGTGATAACTCGCTGTGTTGGGTTGATGGGCTTGGCACGATCCTCGGCTTCAATGCTACCAAAGAGAAATTCAGTTTTCTTGAGCTTCCTTCCACTGGAACCTCCTAGTCCTTCCAACAAAATACAAGCTCGTTGCGTTCAAATATGTTGTTCTGAAGTGTTGAGAAGATTGATTTAGTTTCAGAATAAAATTCAAATGGCGAATTGCATGTGGAGATCCGTAGGAGCTTATGGTTTAATCGGTTGAAACGTACCACTAACGGTTATATTGTATGTTCAAGCCCTACTAAGCCTACCACCTTGATACTAAAAACAGAGCGGGCTAGACATAGTTCTTAACTATCCGAACGTATTACTCCTATGCCATACCCCTCTGATAGGGCAATCGCTGCACTCTAAGCTCGCGTGCATGATAAGTTGGACTCACTGGTGTTGTTCGTGACGGACTCATACTAAAACTTGAAGCAGAAGATGGGTGAAGCAGTCCATGATTTCTCAGAGGAACAAAAGATTGAGGTTGTTCCTAACTGTGTGGAATTCCAGGGTTTGTGCAACACAGAACCCAGCTTGAGGCTTATGACTCGAGAGATTAGAATTCTTTGTTTTCAATAAACGACGAGGCTTATATTTAATTTGTTGTTTTATACTCCCTCCATTTTCGTAATTCCAATTAATTAAAAAGACATCATCATTACATATTTCACATCAACTTTTACGTCCATTTTCCAAAATCATCCTCAAAACTTTTACTCATTAACTTTTCAAAATGAAAAACCCAAAATGGGATACTGAAATATTATTTGAGGACAGAGTACAATTTAATCAAAAAGCTAAACTTGGGTCTAACAAACCTATTTGTAGAAAGATTCTGCAAATGTGGGAAACTAAATCAAATACAGAACGGAAACATCATTCCGAGTAGCATGTAATGTAAAATAGTAAAAGTTGATCAAGAAGTATACTTATCTCTGAATGCAAAAATATTTTTAATTAAAACAGGAGGCTTTGGTAGTACTGCAATACAAAAAACTTTCAACTGTTTGACATGAACTGAATAGAAGCCATTATCTTTAAATCCGGGCAGAAGATGGGAGACAATGTCTGCGGCCTTCAGTGCATGGAATTCATGGACTGAAAGCGTTTCATGATAATTAGACTCATATCAAGATAGCGCTGAGCACAGTTTGAGAGGCAAGAAGATTCGCTGGAGCTGAACTTGCTTCCAGGAGTACTTGTGACGCATTTGTCCCAGCACACGCTTGTAAGCTTTGCCACCATTTCGTTAACCATAGCCTTTTCTTTCTCTTTCTGCATCGGTTCAGAAATTAAAACACTAAAATAGTCAGAAGCAATCAGTCTCTCAGTAAGCCGCAACACAAAACAAAAACAATCCATAGCATGAAGTTTGTTGGTCTGTAGCTTCTATATCTGCTGGGTCAGTCAGATTATTGAGTGTATGGAAATTACGAAGCAACAGGTGGTGTATGTAAAATTTCTTCAAAGTTTATACACACCCCCATTGCTTCACTAAGAATCATTTTCATCCTAAAATGCTTTCCGAAGTTACCAATCTAAATAAAAAAGTGCCTAAGCTCATTTGGAGCCATCATATTCATCCCCCATTCAGCTTTGAACGGACATTTGGAGATGACACCTTGGTGTTCTCCTTTGACAGCTCTTCAATGTAACTTTGTCCACTGAAATCTAAATATTTAAGGAAGATGTGACGACCTACACAATCTAACAGTCATTCCACGTTTGAGGTTTGCTACAAATGTTCCAACAATGTAACTTTGTCCACTGAAATCTAAATATTTAAGGAAGATGTGACGACCTACACAATCTAGCAGTCATTCCATGTTTGAGGTTTGCTACAAATGTTCCTACATTCTTCTGTCAAGGACATTCCTGCCATTATATCAGAAAGCCTAACCAACACCTTTGAGAAAACCAGGTTTTGGTTTCTCTGCCAATATACCATCAACCAAATATTAGAGTCGTAGAAGATTTCCTTTTTGTTTTTTGATCAAACAAATCCACGCGTCATAGCAGATTTACACACCCTGTTATCGCTACTTTTGCAATTGGCCCCCATTACAACCCAATCTCTTCAGTCTATATTGCCCTACATCATTAACTCGAGATATGGTGCTCTGGCCTCCAACTTCACAAAAAGTTACTTAAGTTACCTATCTAGCCTTCAAACTCATCTATCTCTGCATTGCTACACCCTAATTCTTCAACAGATGTGATTCTGCCACACACGCAAAAAAGGGCACCAAAAGGAATAACCAGTTTTGTAACCATCTCGAGTCCTTTGTATTCTACATCTATTTTCATAGTCATACATCAGTTGAACAAAGCTCCTGCACCTCCATTGCATTTGGAGCATAAAACAGCTGATGTTTCATAGCAAAAGACGATTTGAGAAAGTAAACCTCAATAATTTTAATAACAAAACATAATTTAATTTCACATGAGCAAAAGAAGAGTAAAGCATAAACACCATACAGCAGTCGCCATAGCTAAAAATGTGGAGGCATTACAACAATTACACCCATGTTTCCCCTTAAATAACCTTCCAATAGTCATTAATGAAACTACCACATTGGGTCAATTTTCTTTTTGGACACTTCATTTCAACAAATGAAAACGTTCGACATAACTGCGGATTTATCTATGTATAGTTATATGGGTTGCTGAGGAGAGTTGTGTGTTAGGTCGTTGACAGCTAGCATAAAACAAAACCCTGTTAGATCCTTACTACAAGAATCCGATTACGTATACAACTTATGCTAGGGCGTTACCTTCTTTGAGGTCCCATTTCAGCTAAACTACAAGTTGTAGACTACAACTTTTTTTTGTACTTTTAGGCTTTTTCTTGTATATTTCCTTAAAAATTTAAGTGTCATAATTTTTAACTTTTCCGATTTCTTGGCGCAAAACTAACCAACACACAAAAAAAAAAATTGAATAAGGACAACAAAAAAGTTGTAATCTACAACTTGTAGTTTAGCGGAAACAGGGCCTAATCATGGAGTGAAATGCCCTTGAAATCTATGTAGCCGACCCCAATTGATGGGAACTTAAGGATTTGTTTGGTTTGGTTAGTTATCTCAGTGACTTTTATCATCCAGGCCGTTTATTACAATAACTCAAAACATTATCAGAACTCCAGAGTCTCAATCCATGGATATAGCTGTGGGATTGGTAAACAAACATAGGTTAATTTGATGACGCTAATTTGTAGCGAGCTGCTTACAGAACCTTCACATATTCATGTAATGAACGTATAATTTTGAATCTTTGATGATGATTTTCAAACCGCCTTCTCACGCATGCAATCAGTATTCATCCATCATCATGTATACACGTGTGTATATATATATATACTATGTAGTTATATATATACATATGTATGCACAGAGAGAGAGAGAGAGAGAGAGAGACTAACGTTGATGTAGTGCTGGAGTTCGGCAGAGTTTAGAGAAGAAGGATCCATTGAAGGTAGTGAGCGAAGAAGATAGTTGAAACCCCTACTAAAACCCTAGAAAGACGCCGCTCCCAGATCGAAGTAGAAGAAGAAGAAAAGAAGGCAGCTGTGGTCGATGTCGTCGGTATGAAGCCCATTATGTTTTAAAATGGTCCAGTCCAGGTAGAATGAGTAGTGGGCTTAAGGCCCAGTAATAAAATCGCTTTTTGGATTGGACCAAGACTAGGCCTTTTTAGATGGGCATGTAATGATGGGCCTTCATGGGCTTGGTGATCCCAAGGTGATTTAGGCTTGTACTTATCGGAAAATCATAACCAAACAAAGTAATTTTTTTGGAAAAATTGTACGGTTACCTATCGTAAATTCGAGACCTAAAAACCACTCTAAAAATTGTAGCTTCTTTTCTCTACCGGAGTTTCCATGTTATCCCGTCCTACGGATCTAATCAAGGCGATTAATTTCTGGCTCTTGGAATTTATGTTGTTGAATTTTGCGATTAACATCAAGGGTTATATATTACCATAACATTTTTTTCTTTTCTTTTCTTTTCTTTTTTTGAATAATCGAGAATTCAAGCTAGATTAGGCGATCAAACTTATACTAGTTTCAAAACCTGAAAGTTGTTGACAATGAAGGTTGAACATGTGAGCTTACGTGTGTAAATCTTTTACTTTCTGTCATGCTCCTGCTCGACCAATTATTACAGTCATCATCGAGCATGAAATTAAACATCCTTTCCATGTAATACTGAAGAGTCATCCAATTACTTTAGTAGTTATAACCAAGAATGAAAATCAAGATCATAAAAGTGGAAGAGTTGTTGAAGTCCATGAAATCATTTATTTGTTGCTTCTTCTTTTTTTATTTTGTGTGTGTGTGGGGAGCTGACTTTATGATTCCATAGAGCCAATAAAATACATTGAGCAACAAAAGCAACATCTTAACAGCGAAGGAAAGCACCCTACCGAATCCTTAATACTATATATATATTAGTCAAAATGACTTTGTTACCCACTCTGTGCCCTTTTAGAGGGGTTTTGTGCTTTCTCTTTGCAAACAAAGTTTTCCTTGCTTTTGATCCCTTTTAAACAAATAATATTCAAATCACCCCAACAAAATTAAAGAGAAAGGCATCAATCTGCGAAAAAAAAGTTTGTCTTCGAAAACCTAACCTTGGGTGTCACGATGTCATTCACCCGTCACCTGTCTAGTTTTAATGCAAGCTTGGGTATTCTTTTGGCCTTAACTTAAACTTAAATTTAAAATGAGAATATTGTCCTTATTTGAATTTTTTTCGCATTTGTTAGTTTTGCATCAAACTTTTGTCGGCTATTGATTTGTTTCGACGGGAGGAATCGGAAAAATAAAAATTCTTCATTTTTACCCACGTATTTTGAGAAATAACTATTTTTTAGTGCAAAAAGTCTTTTTGCGGTTAAAAATGGTTATTTCTCAAAATAATTGTGTAAAAGTGAAATTTTTTTACTTTACTCATTCGTCTGAATAGTTGAGACGAATCAATAACCTGCAAAAGTTTGGCACAAAACTAACAAATGCAAAAAAAATTCTAAATAAAGACAAAATTCTCATTTTGAGTTTAACTTTAGGTTAAGGCCAAAAGAATACCCAAGTTAATTACTAGTAGTACTTCCAAAAAGCTATTAGAAAATGGTCTGATAATGTTTGTCAAGCTATCTATAACACCCTCCCTCCCCTGCAACCCCGTCTTACACGTACGTGAAGATGCAAATTTTTATAGATAGAGCGAAACAAAGATGGATGGAAAGAAGCAGAATGGAAATGAGGAACAAATTAATGCGAATAAAGAGGCTTGAATCCAAGACCTCTCACAGCCTGAGTTTTGATACCGTGTTAATTAAGTTACTAGTAACCCCAAAAGCTATTAAGAAATTGGTCCAACAACATACACTATCAATCTATCGAACACTAATTACCCTGCAAGTTATAATTCAAATGTTATCAATTGAAAAATTATTAATAGGTAGAGTGGTCTCTAGATTATATAGATCAAACTTTTGTTTTCTTAACCCAGCTTAAAGGTGATAGACAAGAGGCAAATAAATGTCAACAAGGACTTGCATGCAGGCTGACCAAAACTAGGCACTAATTACACCACGTCATATATAGTTGGAAGAGTCCTATATATACCTGTCTCGCGTGGTTTTCCTAAGCAATCCAATTGATCGACTTCGGTTAATCGAGTTAAGATGCTACTCTACGTACCTGTAACGTACCAATTGGTTCTACGTTGCGTGCTTTTCTAAAATTCTAACACGATATCTGATCAACAATGTATGAATGAATGACTAACGGGTCAAGCTTCTATTTTGAGTCTATTTCTCAATTTGTTTTTCTAGTTCTCTATACTTCCATGCGTTACTAAGGTACATATGCATGCATGCAGTGACCAGCTCTATCGACCATAGTTTGCTACTCGTATTCTCTGATGTGGAAACTTATATGTGGGTATGAAGCTTGCATGTGACTGTACTTCACCCGAAAATCTTCAGTCCTCCTCATTACGGGCAACATGAGTTGTGCCCATCTCTGCCTATCGGGTGCTCAATGGGCTTGTGTAGTGCCGGCGTCGCAAAAGAAAATGTAGCTACTTGGTTGATCCTGCCAGTACCCATATTATACTTGTCTCGAAAATCGATTAAGTCATGCATGTGTTAGCTAGTATAAACTAATTTAGATGTGTTAATTTGACTTGTCTCGTGTTGCTTTTTCTAAGTCTCCCAAACTTTTTATATATATCTTGAAAGACTACTCCACCTGTTGCCGATATCTTTTGTATAAAGAGAAACTTATTTGTGGCTCAGTCTTTTCTCCGGAAGAGTTTTGTTAACATCTGGACCGCCTAGAATACTTTGGGACAGTCGCTATTAATTAGAGTCGTAAACAACTACTCACGGCTCCGCCGTGAAAAAGATTTTCTCCTGTTGTTTAACCCCTCCATAATTCTAACTACTCCAAAGCTTCTGAGTTGGAAATTAAGTACTAGACTGAATTGCTCAGTACTTGAATGTAATCTTCCAGGAAATCAAGAGCGTTTAATTACGTGCAAAGAAAACTATGTTTCTTCACTGCTAATTAACAGTTTCTTCCATATATAAAATCAGACCTTTAATTGCTTTAGAGCAAATGATCATTCAACATAGTCAGAAAGCCACCATCTAAAAGAAACCAACCACAATCCCAAAGTCGATCTTCTAAAGTTAAGGACGTAGCAAAAAGAAAGGAATTGCACTTACAGAAGAAAATAAATTAAAGGAACCCAAAAGGATTGGTCCGGTTGGTCAGTGAATTTGCTCCCCACATAACTGATTATGGTTTGATTCTTGGGGTCAGACGTGAGAAAGTAATTTCTCGTTAATATTGTAGTTCTTGCGTGGATGGTCTACCTTGATCGGACTGGAGAGGGAATTAATTAGGTGCACGTAAACTGGTCTGGATATATATACTCCCAAGTCCGGACACCCGGGGGAAGGGAAAATAAAGAAAATAAAGGAGTAAATTACGTACGTACATTTGAGGGAAAGAGGAAGGCGCCGCTATATAACCAAGTGAATTTCTAATGCATGCTGCTGAGTCACTGGTGAGGCCCTTTTGTGTTTTCCCTCCTTCCTTCTTCTTTTTCCTTTATATTAACAAATCCTTGTGTTTAACTAACTCCCCTGACATTAATGAAAAGTAGGGGAATTAGTTGGTTGCAATTTTCATACCATAAGAAGCAAGCACATCCCTTTCCAAAAAAAGAAAAAGCAAGCACATGGATTCAAATTCAGATTCAAATATAGACACAGACATCAATAGAGATATAGGACACGACAATTCGAGATAAACGAAGACATGGACACAGGGACATGCATGTTAAAATTTGATAACTGTGTATTCTTGCTATTTTAGTTGTTATTAACACGAGTACTATATCCACAAACACCCAGAAGTAATTTAAAAAAAAAAATCAACACTAAACTTGGCACAAAAATAAACGCTAACAATATTGTTTCTACGTACATATCTAAGAGAGATGATTCATCAAAAAAGACACTGCATGTGGCACACGCGACAAGTTTGTTGTAAATTTTCTCTTGAAATGTGTTTTTTTTATCATAAAGTCATGTCGCGTCACCCACGTGTCACTTGCTCATCTTTTACTATGATTAATTGGAAGTGGCACGTCTCCCATATGTATATACTAGTGCTTGTCTGTACCTACGGTACTACCCTCCTTGGTTCGTGCCTACAGCATTACTCACTCCGATTGGAATTAAAATATGTACCCTTAGAATCTTGATAGTGGCTCAGAACATTATTTCAATTTTTAGGTAGCCACAAATTGCTGAAAATTAACGTCTTTTTTTTAACGGCAAAGATTTTTTTTATTGATAGAAAGTGAATACGCAAATATTGTAATGAAGAAATTAGCAACTCACGAAATTATGCAGAATGCCGTTCAAAAAGGGGGGGAAAAAAACCCTCACAAAGTCTCTACAGCTCTACAAAACAAAAGAGATCATTTAACAAATACATGGTGGGCAACAGAAAATACATCTCCAGATTTTGGAGGAAGTGTATACAAAATAGAAGAGAGCATTTTAACAAACACATGGTGGGCAACAAAAAATACCTCTCCCGATTTGATTCCTCTCGAGGGGTTTGACTGTCGAGGAGGAGTGGATGGTGGACGGTCCCAGTGCTCGGCAATTTGGGGGGGGGGGGGGGGGGGGGGGGGGGGGGGGGGGGGGGGGGGGGGGGGGGGGGGGGGGGGGGGGGGGGGGGGGGGGGGGGGGTTGGAACCCCTTCCCCGAAGATAGTCAACCTGTAGGAGAGGAAAGATTTCGTAGAAAGGAAGCAAGAAGAATTGCTTTCCCCCCTTAGCTTCTTTGTTGGAGATAACAAATTAATCCCGCCAACTCCCCCCCCCCCCCCGCACTCTCTCTTTCTCTTTTTGTTGTAAAATTTTAAATACTAATAACTTTTTTTTCATGTATTTGTTTTTAATAAATTTTATATTTTTGAAATCTACTTAACGAAACCTATCAAACGAGCCTAATATTGATGGTGTAATAATGTAAAATGGAAAAATTATATTTTTATGGTAGTTTAATAGTAACTAAGTAATGAGCATAGATCTGTCAGGACGACAGTTTCATATTCAATAGTAGACTTTTTTGATAGATTTCGTTTAGTAGATTTCAAAAATATAAAATTTATTTTAAAAAATACGTGATTTCAACCTTTTTAGACAGTTTATATATTAAAAATTATGATTATAAAATTAAGTGTTCCAAATTTCAATCCATTTGAACCGGTGGAAAGATTTTAGTTCCCTTATCATTTTATCCTAAATGACCATAACTAAATTTGATTCTAGGGCTCTCGTTGATTAGCCCTAAGAGATATTTGATTCTGCGAGACCAAAAATTCATTATGACCATTAAAGATAAAATGATTAAAAAAAAGATCTTTCCACCGATTCAACCGGATTGAAAATCGGAACACTAAAATAATTTTAAATAAATAAAAAAGGAAAAAAAAATACATAGTATAAACATTATTAATTAAATAAAGAAAAAATAACAAAAAATAAGTTTGGGTGATTTGTTCAACATTCCAAATGCATCAGATACATGCATACTCGAGCGAATAAGAAGTTGAAAAAATCTGGATATAATGGAAGAATAAAACTTAAGAGATAAAGTAATTTGAAAATAACATGAATCCAGAAATAGAATAATCAAATTATGACAGATCATCGAAAGTTTATCGGGAATATAAGAAATGCAAAGAACCAAAACTTGTGGTTGTTTAATATTGACTAAGTAATGAATATAGATCTGCCGGGACGATAGTTTCCTATTCATATTCAATATTAGATTTGTTTGATAGGTTTTGTTGTATAGATTTCAAAAATATATAATTTATTTTAAAAAAATACGTTATTTCAACCTTTTTAGACAATTTATATATTAAAAAATATAGTTAAAAAATTAAGTGTTCCAAATTTCAATCCGTTTGAACCGTTGGAAAGATTTTATTTTTTTGATCATTTTATCCTAAATGGTCATAATTAAATTTTGACTTCAGGGCTCTCGTTGATTAACCCTAAGAAATATTCGATTCAACAACTTTCTTAGGGTTAATCAACGAAAGCCCTAGAGTCAAAATTTAATTATGACTATTTAGGACAAAATGATCAAAAATTAAAATATTTCCACTGGTTCAAACGGATTGAAATTTAGAACACTTAATTTTTCAACCTCTTTAGACAGTTTAAACTACCCAAAAAATATAGTTTTCCGTTTTGCATTATTTCACCATCAATATTAAGCTCATTTAATAGGTTTTGTTGGGTAGATTTCAAATATATAAAATTTATTTAAAAAGTTTACGTGAAAAAAAAAGTTATTACCATTTAAAATTTTATAACAAAACATAAAATAAGAGAGAGAGACAGTAGGGAGTGAGAAAGAGCATGTGGAGCCAGGGGCAAAACGGGAAATTAATAGGGACCCGTGTCAGGGGGCCTGACATGGGGGGTGCGATTAACAGATCTCTTCTTTGTTTTCACGCGGAGAGAGAGAGAGAGCTGTGAAATTTTTTTTCCCTCTTAGACAACATATGGCATTTATATAATATGATGGGCAAATATGGATACTTTTATAAAATGTGAAAAATGCATCTTAACCTTTGAATCAAACAAATTTGAGTCATTGTAACAATTTGTCCCCACACCAGTCTATTTTATAATATAGATACCCACACGCCATGCCCCAACATTTTAAGTTTATAATATTCATGTATTCTATTATGTTACTCCTCCTGTTCTAAAAAGATGATCATCTAGTCTGCAAAACAATAACTTCGAAAAACACATTTTCTCTAAAAATATTACTAATTTGAAGTTATGTTACGAAAGTACTACTCCTCGAGTTCGGCTTTTGTAATATCGTAGGGTGTTTTGCTGAATAAAGTTATATTGTTTGAGACTCACTTTTCTCACGTCCATAGTCTATAATAATGGTTAAAAAGCCACATCAATGCATGCAACTGCAATTCTAAGAATTGGTTTTTCTAGTTGCTTGTGGTTACCGCTATGGTTTATATTCATCATTCATATACGGTTGGGTCCACCACCGCAATAGTCAGTGGCGAATTTGGGAATTTGATATAATGGAGGCAACAATTTTTTGTAACCGTAAAATAGGAGTTGTAATTAATTAAGCACAATCACACTAAAATAATCTTAGCATCCGTGATATAGTAACAATGTTTAAAGTATGTATATATATAATATCCAATTAATTGGCCAAACTTGTGCACCTTGATTATATGCAGTCAAACAAAAAAATTATCACGTGTTGATCATCTATTTTCCTATTAATGACTATACGTGTACAAATTCCAAGGATCAAATTAGAGTGTACAAAATGGGTGGAACGAGTTCACATTGAGTCACACAAAAAATCGAAGACGTTCATTTTGTAAAAGACGCTTTATCAACATTCACAAACTTCGTGAAAGCAACTTATTACTCCTTACCTTTAGCTTGATATTTTTTTAGTCCCTCTCACCCTGTCCACTTCCTCCTACCTATAAATGAACCATCTCGAGCTCTAAACCACATGCCCATTTTCCCCCTTCTCGATCCCTCATCCATACCCAACAACTCTTCACATTCTGCTCGCTCTGGTCATTAGTTCAAGTTTGTTTCCAGTACTACTACAAGTTTTAGCGTATGGACAAGCTCAATTTTGTCCAGAACGGAGCTCGAAAACTGCCACCGGGATTCCGATTCCAGCCCACCGACGAAGAAATCGTGTTCCAGTACCTGACCGGGAAAACGTTTTCCCACCCTTTGCCTGCTTCGGTCGTCCCCGAGATCAGTGTTTGCAACTATGACCCTTGGGATTTGCCAGGTGTGGTCCATTCGAAGAACCAACCCATATTTCCATTCTAACAATTCTTGGGTTTTTTTTTCTCTCTCTCTCTCTCTTATTGCATCACTTAGTTGGCCACAACGATTAGTGGCGGCTTAACCATTAGCTAGGCCGGCCATTTCGCCTGTCGCGTTAGGCTTGCCGAAAAACATTCCACAATTCGCTTAAGCCCGTTCCAGCAGCTCGTCCAACCCAATGAGAACAGGGATCATCTAACGTTCGGCCTTAGACTCTAAAAAAAATCTTGGCACCTAGCGCTAGTGACGACAATGCTAGAACGCCTGTGAAGAAATCTAATGTCCGGACTCGATCAATGAAATGTGTGCCTCATATTCACGATTCGATGTGGTCCACAACCACTTCGTATTCGAATCTGGACCATACACGTTATACGTAATATATATATCTTCCGTGACCTCTATAATGCTAGTGGGGTTTATTAGGTGATCAGATACAACAACATAACGGAACCCATCTAGTTGAAGGGGGTTATTAGTCGGGTTCATTAGTCATTTCTTCCATAGGGACTTGTGTTTTCATCCCGGTCACATTTGAAGGGGTTTTTTTTTTTTTGTCAATCTTTAGCGGGTACTTTCATTGATACGAATACCATACACCGCGAACGGGCAGCCACCTCCAAGGAGGAGGAAAGCATTAAAGCAACCAAAAAGGAGGCCTAAACTCACAAAAGAACATAACCTCATTTGAAGGTTAACTATCATTTAATCTGTTCATTAAACTCGATGCTTGTTTGACATTTGTGCAGGCGACGGGGAAGAGGATAGATACTTCTTCACCAGAAAGGAAGCCAAGTACCCGAATGGAACCAGAGCCAACAGGGCAACCAGCTCTGGTTATTGGAAAGCAACTGGCTCAGATAAACGGATTACATGTCCAAAAAGATCAAAAGACACAATGGGGTTGAGGAAGACTCTGGTTTTCCATACAGGGAAGCCTCCCGGTGGATCCAGGACCGATTGGATCATGCATGAATATCGCCTCGTCAAGTCCGGAAGTACAAGTTGTAATAATTCAGCTAAGGTAGCCTTATACAGATATCTATCTAACAAACGATGCCATAACGAAAAATGATCACCGAACAGATATTGTTAAAACAAGTTCATTCAAAATATATAATATTCGATTCGCAGCAAAACAAAAATCGCAAAAGGACCAAACAACGACTATTTTGAACAAAATTGCTCCTAGTACCCCATCATGGGATAGGCAGAGCCAAAGTCAGCTCAATCTATTCTTTTATGCACGTTCTCATTCGTCGGGAGCTCCAGAAAGTAGGATAATAATTTGCTCATACTCGCGTAAATAGTAATCCAAACCAATCCAGTTCTTGACTCTAAACAAAAACATAAAGCTCTCGATCGATTTTATGTTTTGAACGTTTTCGACTTTCTGATTTGGTTTTTCACAGAACAATGATTTGGTGCAAATGGGAAACTGGTTCCTCTGTCGCATATTCTTGAAGAAAGGAAGCACAGAGAAACAAGACGAAGAAGAGATTAGCCAGCCTAGAGCAAATGATTTCATGAACAGGAGAGAGTTGAACGATGATGGTGGAGACCCCAGCTCCTCCTCTTCTTCCTCTTGTGGCTCTAGTGTAGTCAGTGAGGTTACTGCAAATGGGTTAGATCATGAAGAAACCAGTGGCCATGGTTTTCATTGTTTTTCTCCACATCTTTATCGATGAGATCCCCATGAGAGAGCTCTCGTTTCTTTTCCCGGTCTCTAGTACTTTTGTAGTACCTTCTTTGGTAATTATGAAGGAAATATATTTTGACACAGATGTCCGGACACATCCAGTCATGCGTGTGTCCACAATAGTCTGGTCTGTGTGGAGCCTGTGCGAATTGTGGGTCTACGTGCAATGAACGACTACAAATGCGTATGTATTTGAATCTGTGTCTGAATATCTGTGCGCGATGAAGTGAAGAAATAGACCTTTAAAATGATCAAGAAGTAGTCATCATGCAAATCATTTGATCACTCCAATGCTAATTAGTTATCATGTGTCTTTTCCGTTTCTCTATTTGTAAAAATGGCTTTTATCAATGAAAACAAATCTTCGTCCAACACAACTATTTTGAGGAATTTAAGAGAATAATAATGGATGTGAAAAATTGTGTTCATGATTTTCAACTAGTACCAATCTATTGGCCCCGGATAAATAAGGGGGAAACAAGATTCCATCAAAAGAAAAAGAGTCACAATAAATGTAACTAACATGTGTTAGCTGATCTGCTAACTCTTAGCCTAAGTGGCTCAAAAGGTAAAGTCCAGGTTAATAGTAGTCGGTGGGTCTTTCCTTATATACCACATAATTTTTCCTCTAACTTTCGATGTGGAATCTATAATACAATTCACGACGGTATGGTGACCCACACATTTTTCCTGGATAAATCTTGACCTTTTATTTTAGGACACATTCTTCTGCATAAATCTCCACCATCTATTACACCTTGGCATTTTTGTAAATACTTTGCATTTTTTGGAATAAATGGCAGTAATTATTATTTCAGTTTTGGTAATAATTATTTTTTCAGTTTTGGAAAATATATAATTTGCTGAGATTCTCTCCTCTTTCCTAAAATCACTCTTAACAATCCAAGAGCTAGGATTTCTCTTGGGATTTCTTCCAAGAGCTACGCCATCAATTACGCATGTCGCCCAAAAAAAATCAAGAATAAGTAGAAGCGGTAAATCATTTTTTTTTTCCAAAGATAGCTTCCAGATCAGTTTTTGGTAATGAATTTACGGTGAATGAATTACTCCCTAAGCGTTTTGGTGAACGAATTATACTCCCTCAGCGTTTTGGTTAACGAATTACTCTCTCTATCTCTCTCACACTCTCCCTAATCATTTTTTGAACAAGTCTTCTTTCCTGTTTTCCTTACATAAATCTTAACAGTTGGATTTAACACACATTTCTCTGCATAAATCTCCAACCTTCATTTAACCCTTGGTATTTGGTAAATACTTTGCATTTTCTGGAATAAAACAAGACAATAAATGAAAAGTTTATGGGGAAACCAATCTAGTCCTAATTTGAAGTTGTCTGACATTTTTAGTAGATGCCATGGATTGGTTTCATCCTAAGGCCAAGAATAAAAGGGCAAAATCACGGGCTATTTCTGAAAAATTAGGCATATGATTTCCAAAGTCTGAAACTTAAAAAGGTCCTGGGGAGTGATTTTGGCACTCCTCAACTTGATAACCGCGGTTATTAATTTGGAGAGTGTCAAAATCAATGTCTATAATCTTAGCTATTTCCAAAGTCACGGGCTGACTTTGGGTTTCCCAAAATGAGGTGTACATTCTTCTTTTGTTTCCTCCCCCATCTCTCTCACACACACACACACACACACACACACACACACACCCCCCCCCCCCCCCCCCCCCCCCCCCCCCCCCCCCCCCCCCCCCCCCCCCAACCTCACTTACAATACTACCACACCAATGAAAATCACCGAACTCTACTTCCGAGTTAGAGACTACAAGAATTAAGGTGAGTGGCTCCATTATTTTCCACGTGTAGTATCAGTTGAGTGGAGCCTTCACTACTTTGCTTTTGGTTTTGCCAGTTGTGATCAATAGTTAGAAGTGTGATCAATACCCTACGAGCAATTGGGATTATGAATAGTTGGTATGTGATCATGATACCCTATGAATTTAAAAGAGATATATATGTAGGCGGTGATAAACCCAACGTGTGGGTAAGTCTATGGTTGTCCTTTCTAACAGATTTATATTTTATGTTCTATGTTGATTTTTTTTTGGTTGCCCCTTCCGTATTTTTTTAGTACATAGTTTTTTTAGTATGCGTTAGATTCCACACTTTATTAGTACGTAGTCTTTTTTTGTTAGCACAATAATTACAAACCAGTTTGTCTAATCTAACACATATTCATTATTACAATATTTGGAATGCTATTTGTTTTGCATATCTTTTTTAATTTATAATTTTTGGGTTTTTGAATTTCTTATGCTTATTCTAATAACTCTATTACGAAAAGGAGAATCGATGGCTCAAGAAACACAAAGTAAGGACAAGAACTACAACCAAGGGGAAGGAAAATACATGCAACTTGCGTTAAGGGAAATGAAATTACACCAGTATCATGATTAAGTCAACAAACCATGCCGATTTTGTGTGTATAAATCTCAAGAACCTTAGCTAAAACATATAATGGTCAGATACATTTGTAAGGTACCCATAAATAATACTCTTCTTAGTTGCTGTAGAATTTTCAATGTCCAAATGATGGTGGTGGTGGTATGGATTTGGCGCAATATCTCATTCGATTAAAAACTCATATGATGGTTGGTTCTAATTTATTATCGGGACAATTAAGTAGAGAAATTGTGAAGCATTTTTTTTTTACCGATCTCCCCTTCAATTTTATGATTGCTGCATTTCATCATTTTTTGATTGCTTTGGTTGGTCTCAATATTTTTATGATTTCATGTGTAGCAACTGGTGGTGTACCAGTAGCCAATTAATGTAATTTTTTTTTTAAGGTTTTCACTGCATGTGCAGCAATTTGGAGAACAAATTAGAGCCGTGTTCACTCCATCTCACTATTACACAACTTTGTTTTTTTAGTTATTTTCTTGGGAAGGTTATGTTAGATTAAGGTAACTTTGTATATGTTAATCAAATTGTCTTTTCCTATTTTCTCTTCTGTTTGTTTGAGTGCTATTAATATGTTTTTGATAGTTGGTAATTGTTCCTTATCTGTATTTTTTGCACCTAATGTGGTAACGAAAAAAAATTTGTTGTGGTAACAAAAACACGTTGATACTGTTTTCATATCTAGGGTCTTGCGAAGTGTCTCTGTCGTGTCACATGTCTGACACGGAAATGAGACAATCTTTAGAAATGTCGGTGTTACATGAAACTAAGCGACCCCTTGGTGTTAAATGAATATGTTGATACTTTGTAGTTTGTACACAAAGACAATGTTGATTTGCATGTTCTGATTGTTCGATCCATGCCCGAAGGCATGGGCATGCACTAGTAGAACTCTGTTTGAACTTAATTTAAGAAAAAATCTTGCCGTATAAATCAGTTTCGTAGGCAGGGGTGGTCAATAATTTCATTATTCATTTTAGTTGTTTTCAAAATGCGTTGAAGGCACGGGTAAACCCTAGTATTACAATAAATGAGCTCATAAAGGTTATAAATTTAAGGATCCTCTATATAGAGATAATAGAGAGAGAGAGAGAGAGAGAGAGAGAGAGAGAGAGAACACTATTAATTTTTTAAAGTTGACCCACGAAAGTGATTTTCGATATTGTTCTAATAAAAAATCAAATATTCCAACTGCTTTTACTACAATATGAATTAACCATTAGCGTAGAGAAGTAAAATCATTCGAACTCAACCACCCACTCCCACACCCAAAAAAGCTAACTTCTCCTACTCCACTTCCCACATATTTACGCTTGCACACACGGAATGTTGTGTGTCCAAACTCTAATGATGTATAAAAGACAAAAAAAAAAAAAAAAAAACAAGGCAGAATATATCTATAGAGATATAGAATGATGTGGGTGAGTTCTTGTCCAATCGCCTTAAATAAATAAAAAATTATCAATAATGTTTATATGGGCGAAAACATATATGACGTCACAGTGCAATATTATGTTTAGTTTTCATCATGTGGTTTGTTCAATAGGCAAGTACTTGATTTTCCTCGCTCAATGCTTGGATTCAAGTCTCTATAACCGTTAGGTGAATCTAAACATACTATTTAGCTCTTGGAATATGCGATGGAACCTTAGCTTCAGCGACGACGCAAGTACGGTGAATTGCCTTACAAATGTGTGTGGTGCTGATGACAATTCTACTAGCTAGCATATTCATTTGTTAAAAAGAAGCTGGATTATGTATTGTATAGCACTAATGCCTAAATAACATCTTGAAATTCCACTCGGAGTTTTTAAATATTCATCCTTTACATATTTATATTGACTTTAACATGATGAACAAACGTAAGAGCCAAAGAGGCTAAGCTCATTGCTTCTAAAGAATCTTTTGCTTTAGAAAAAGCAGCAGATTTGGCAAAGAAACTGATGGAAAGGTAGGGCAAAACAAACAAGCAAAGGATATCCATAAATGTAACTTTGTGTAAAGAAGTCCTCTTTGGAGGCACCACCATAATATATCATATATATATGTGGAGTCAAATAAAATCTGCAGATGGGTTCCCTTAATTAGAAGTTGTTTAAAACAAACGTGAAATTCCTTCAGAAAATTGATGGCTGTAAAGTATTTTCCTTCGATCTTTTCAAAAAAAAAAGTATTTCCTTTGATCAGGCGACAGGTGGGACTCATAGAAGTCTCTACAACTGCATCTCAACCGTTCTTGGCAATTAAGGTCCAGATTTAAAAAAGAAAGACTCTTAAGGGTAAGATTCTTTTAACCGATTTGCACTGTTACAAATATTTTTGAACGACCAAACTGTTGTCTGCAATCCAAACTCAGACTGCATAAAAGTCAGATTCTTAGTAGTATCCCTCTCTCAAGCACACGACAATTGCTTAGCAAAAGGGGTTCAGGACTGCTCTGAATTTTGATCATCTACCCACAAAATACAGGGGCTCTATTTGGTGAAAATGCAGGTTTAAGTTACAGGAATCAACTTTTTCAAATTTAAAAACAACTGGAGAAGACTCGAGCAATTAGGAAAGGAACAGTGCCGTTTTACGAACAATTGGGAAACTCATGGTGCCAGTATGCTCGGCTGATAAGTGCGTTAAACAAGTCTTTTGAATGGTACTCCGAGATTACCTAATATTTGTTTGATAGGAATGCGAAGAACCACCACCCTAATTGAACCAAAATCCACAATGTTTTAACTTCCATTGTAGTAACCCGTTAAACTACGTTTATTCTACTATGTTGATAGACGATTAACCTTACCAAATATATACACTATTTCCGGTGCTATGAATAATCAACCTTAGAATGTGTGTACTTTTTTTATACTAAACACAAGAATTTTACTGGATTGATTTTTTCTATTCCTACCTCCAAATTCAAATCCTCGCTCCGCCCTAGTAACACTCGGGATCAGTTTCACCTGCAGGTGATCAAAACAAACTTATTGCAATACCTGAAATTCAAATAGAAGCCAAAATCTACCTGGGAATCCAATCTTTTTGGCCCTAAGTATAGCTTTTGCCAGCTTGTTAAAAACCAGGGACTACCACACAAACAGTCAAAAAGTTTTACATGTCCGAAACCAACGGCAACCCCCTCAATTTAACACTATACTTGCTCCAAACCATCTCTGTTCTTTAAACCTCCAACATTTCCCTTCCCAAACCATTTTTTTTTTTTTTTTTGGTAACATTCCCAAACCATCTCTGTCCCTTGGCCGATGCGATTTCAGCCGTCCGATGGGGTGTGGTGGCTCGAGGCTAAATGCCGAACGCGAAGCCATCCCGGCCAAAGTCCGGCCCTTGCTCCGCCGGAGGATAGAGGAAATCAGAAGGCGGAGACGTTCCAACGGAGGAAAAGACACGACTCCTCCTGGGACAGAGTTGTTGCTTAGTCGTGAAGGCAAGGCAAGAGATGATGAAGATGAGATTGAAAATAGCATGGCGAGTTGCGTGACGTCGGAGGACTCGAAGGGGTCCACGGCCAAAAGAGCAGAAGCAGGGGATCCACAGAGAGAGGGAAGCGCGAAAGAGAACAAGGAGGGGGAAAAAGACGAAAAGGCGGCGAAGGGGAATGCGGAGGCGGGAAGCCAAAATGATGCCAAGGAGGAGGATGAAAGTCATGGTAATAAAGAAGATGATGAAGGTTTGCATGGTGACGAGAGCAGCATACTGTTTCCTGGTTCGCCGAGTTTCAGAATATATTTTAAGGATAATTTGGATGAGGATGATGACGATGATGACAACGTCAATGATGGTGGTTAGTAGTATATTTATTCAGGAATATGCAGAACTGCAGATTTTCACCTAGGAAATGGTTTCGATTTTTTATTTTTTTGACATAACCCAGTATTGTAATTAGGTTTTCAGATTTCTTTCCATTGAACATCAATCGTGCAATGCAGGCAAGAAAGACATTGGCGAAAGCGAAAAGACTATTAGGGATCACGGCACGCCACCGGAGAAGGTACATGCATGACCATCCTTCATTGTATACAGCTAGAAACATTTGGTGTCTGTATCTTTTGAACAACATACACGAATGTCATCAGAGAGAGAGAGAGAGAGTGGTGTCTGTATCTTTTGAACAACATACACGAATGTCATCAGAGAGAGAGAGAAAGAGTATAACCTACTTAAGATTGGAGACTCATCCACCAATTAAATCGACTGCCGTCCATTGCAGACATGCAGATAGTAGAATTACAACACTAGACTGCATTTTTTTAGTTTATGAAAGAAAATCATCACTATTACAATAACACGGTGCAATTGAAAAGAGGCTTTCATGGACACTTTCACGGACCGGGTTTCAAGTATCCCGTCATTTTTTAATTGAAAAACTGTACGAGTCAAAAGCAAAGCTAATTATCGTGTCTTTTCCCCTTCTGTGATATTCTAGGATTTGCAGGATTCTGATCCTAAGAAACTGAAGAAAGGGAGGAAGAGGAGCAGTTTCAGAAAGGTTATGCCAAAGGGAGGGCAAAATGCTATGAAGAACCTGTTCAATGTCAGGTCATGCTACACTCCGTCTTGCTCTTCCCACGACCGTGCTCATCTTCTTACAGAAAAGACACCGGCTTGATCGATTGCAGTGAGAAAAAAGAAGATAGCTTACACTAGTTCGTGCATTTCCTAGTCTTTCTGTATCAGCCAACACTGTGTCTATATATCAGCCAGGGACAAAGATGTAACTAATGAGGGAAAACGATGTAATCAATTTATATTCTACAATGTTTAGGGGTGTAAATGCTTAAGAAAATATACGTCTTCAATCAATTTTGGCATCATGGACGAATCTGCCATTGTTAAGTGAGTTATTTATCTGCTAATGAGTTGTTTATTGTTTGATAAGAAACAAGTGTAATTCATTCTATTGCTTGTCCAATTATTACAATGCTGACAAGATAATTGTGTTATGTAGGTTAAGCTGATATATCATGCAACCAAGTGAAGGTATTGCAAAGGAAGGAGAAGGCAAGAAATGCAAGCCTACAATCATGTTAATAAACCACCGAAAAGCCTTAATCAAGATTTTTCACTTACACAGCACAATATGATCACAAAGTTCAGATAAAACAGCCCCAGAAAGAAGGGTTATCAAAACCCTTCAAAGCCTTAACAGTACATAACAATATAACATAACAAATCCAAAGCAACCATTTCAAACAGGTACTTCAGGAACATATCAGTACCAGAACACAGGAATTGAAGCGCTTCACAAACCCTAATAGTAGTCAACATACCTAATCAGAAGGGAAGGCCGAAGAGAGGAAAGTCTCATCCTCCGAAAACAGCTGTAGATTCTTGGTCTTCATCAAGAACTCAATTGCCTCCTCGTTGAATTCCACAAGGAACCCCAATTTGATCAGTTCTGCCAGCTGTGGCATATGATCTTCTTTCTCCCATAACAATCCTTCAGATATCGCTTCAGAGAGACACATAGCATATTCGATCACACTTCTGTGCCCATCGGACCGGTCCATCTTCTGAGTAAAAAACTTCTTACTCTCCCTCTCCCATCGGATCATTCGTCTTGCTTCTCCTTTCAAGATTTCCCCTGAAGACAGCGGTAAACTGTAACCAATCGTAATCGGATTCGCTGTCTCAAGAACAGTTACATCAAGAAGGGATCGGAGAGCTTCATGCCTTTTCTCTGCTTCCATTTCAAGAGAGAGATCAGCTAGAAAGCCTAAAATTAGCCTAACCAGCCCCTTTCCAATCAAATTTTCCCTTGGAACCACTTCCCTAAGCCCACCACCGTCCATTATAGACACTTCCTCTTTCAGCACAGACTCAGAGATATTTGGGACCCCAATCTTACTGTAAACCTCGAGTAGCTTACCCCTCGGCAGTGATGGCACGCTTGACTGTGGATACCATACAAATAGTGGCCTTGAAGAAGACTGCTCGAAAAGATCCTTCAACTGAAGGTCATCAGCAATAAAGACATCATGCCTTTCGGACAGCATAACTCCATCTGGACCTGAATATACAGGAAGTTTCAACAAATGCTTATCCAGTTCTTTTTGAGTTTCCATACTCCAGTGCTCTACAACATACTGCCAAAATGCACAACACTGTTCATTTAAAAGTGGGCGTCCAGAACTTTCCCATGCCTTCCACAGTTTGCAACAGTCATCCACTGAAGGAATACATCTTACCCCAAAAGCAATGGAAAAAAAGTTGAGCAATTTCTTGTCGTAGTGTTTCTCCAGCACATTCAACTGCATGCCAAAGAGAGCATTCTCGTCAGAGAGGACACATTCTTCTGGGATTACCCACTCCCCGTCGTCACTTCCATTTGGGATCCAAATTTTCCTTCTTCCTCCATAATCAGACACCCAGTTGAACGCATACAAGTATTCATAGATCCGAATAATAGAAGAGAAATTTGAATGGAAAAGTAGGTGGGTGGCAAGGAGTGAGCACCCATTTCCAAACTCAACAGTGACTCCTATTGAGTTTAGCTCTTTGCTGTAGGACTTAATCTTGGAGCCATAATATTCTTCATCAATAAATGGTCCATCCTCCTTATGTAAGAAAGAATTCCATTTAGAATCGAACAGCATGCAGTCATCAGGGGACCTATAACCTGCACAGGTTTTCAGCCACTTTTGAGATATTTTCTTCAGGAAAGAATCAGGTAAAGGCTTCGTCTGTTGATGCAAGTTGCAGAAGTTGCGGACATATTCGAGCAATGAGTAAACCTTTGCAGGAGTTATGTTGTCAGGATCACAAGGTAAACGAAGTCCATCAGGCACAAACCTGCAACCATCCTTAAAAGCAAGAACAACTCCCATACTTTTCAGCTCCTTTTTATATTCGTGGATACCCTTGCCGTAGTAATTCTCACTGTCATCAATGAAAGGAAGACGAGAAATCGGGAGGATAGATTTCCAATCAGGGCCAAACAGAATGCAATCTCTTGGCACTCTGTAATCTCCAAGGCGGGTTCGCAACCATTTGACATCGCGGATACATCCCTTCAGATCTTCAGGGAATTTAAAAGGTGTTTCCTGGAGCTCTCTGTAACAAGCCAGAAATGAAAGGACGGAATCTTTTTTTACGGAAGAAAGTGCTGCCTGCTGCCTGAAAACGCGAGCAAATGCTTTGGTTGCCTCCTCGAAATCCACTACTACCCCAAGTTGCCGCAACTCAGTTTTGTACAACAAGAAGTTAGAGCCATAGGAGCTTTGGTCAATAAGGGGGAAGCTGTGGAAAACCTGCAGAAGACAACCCCATTCAGGATTAAACAGATACGATTCAACTGGCGACTTGCAGCCCATGTTCGTCTTCAAAAACTTCTTATCTTTGAATGCCCTAACAAAATTGTCAGGTGATCTCAGATGATGTAAGCATTCCAGTACAAAAAGGCAAGACTCTGATGTCAGACCGCCAATGCGAGCTGGAGGTTTGAGAGTGTCAAAAACAAGTTGGTAA
The DNA here is from genome assembly GCA_019656295.1 of Rhododendron mucronatum var. ripense. Lineage (NCBI taxonomy): Eukaryota > Viridiplantae > Streptophyta > Magnoliopsida > Ericales > Ericaceae > Rhododendron > Rhododendron mucronatum. The sequence goes on from BPLT01000019.1 coordinate 2,971,610, forward strand.
TTTTGACTGAAGTTGATTACCACACCCAGCATTTGGAGTTCTGTTTTGAAAGAAAGGATTTCCTCACCGTAGTACTGTTCATCAATAAATGGGATGTCACTGATCTGAGACGCCGCTCTCCATTCCTGACTAAACAAAACAGATTCAACTGGAGTCCTGTCACCGACTGAAGTTCTTATCCATTTTTCTTCTCTGATACTCTGAATAAAATCCTGAGGAGAAAGATAGTTCTCCCGCAGAAACTTAATAAACTTGAGTATCGAGAGCACATTCCCCTTCGATAGAGTCAAAGAAGATGCTAAGTTCATAAGATGCTTCCCTATAAATCGGCATGCCTCTCCACATTCGAACATCACTCCTATTGATCGTAGCTCTTCCTTATAGTCGTATATTCTACTACCATAGAAATTCTGGTCAATCCTGGGTATATCAACAAGTACAGATTCATTCTGCAAAAGATGTCCCCATGATGAGTCTGTCAAGAATGACTCAGATGGAGACCTGTAACCAGGGCTACCACTCAGAGAGACCCTCATCCATTGTCCCTTCTTTATGCATGTCAGGAAATTCTCTGGCATGTGAACCCTCTTCCATTTCAAGCTCCGAATCCAATCCAAAAGCAAGAATGCGTTTTGCTTTGTAAGCGGAGCAGACATAGTTGGAATTACTGCATTGGGAGGGGATATATCAGGGACATCACAAGCTGAAAGATGAGTTTTGAGGAAGTTAATTAGTTGTTTCTCAGGAGTATGTACACTTGTGAATTTTCTTGAACGCAAATAGTCTTCTCCTAGCTCAACGAAACCTTGCCCTCTCCATGGGTTTGAACCAATCAGACTTACCCATTTGCTTCCGTTCGCAGGGACAAGAACCCCACTCCTTTTTGTGGACACTCGTCCATAATTATCCACTAGTGGCATACCATCACACAAATAAGAAACCTCTCCCTGAGACATATAGTTCGCTGAAAGCGAGTGATGTAAGAAATGAACATAGGTCACAATAGGATTCTTATCGTCCAGTGACCCGTAGATGAGAATTCCGTACTCATACACATTAACAGCCTCTATCCTCGCCTCATTTAAGAGCCATTCCTGTATTGTCTGCCTCTTGGAACACGAATGGAGAGCTTCTTGCGTCTCTTTAGGTAAAAAAAGGTGTGTTGCACATCTAAATTCCCTGTTCCAGTCAATAAGCCATGATATATGACGAGGCTCACGGGATATGAGAACCTTCCCCCCAGTTGACTGTGAGACGTCATTTACGCTTTTCAAAGAAACGTCCCCATGAGGACTCACGTATTTCAGAAGTGGTAGGTTCTTAATGCTGGTCTTGTGAAAATTGGACTTCCATTTCTCTGCTAGAAACAGTAGAAGCTCCAAATACACCCCTTCCGATACTCCCATTACCAGATTAGAACCCCGGATGCACTTTGCGTACCACTCATCCTCAACTGGTTCTACGCCCAAGAAATTCAGTATGGGATCGTACTTCGCCCTATCAAATGAAGAACTTAGCACATATCTCCCATGGGATGAGATATTATGCAAATTCACGTCTTGCTTCCTTGCGTTAATCAAGATTTTCCAGAAACCAGGCATTAGCCTACCCACTTCACCGGGTTTCTGAAAGAACTTCTGCTCCATGTATGACTCACAGGGAACAATATTCTCGTCCATTATCTTTCCTTTAATTGTCTCTCTCACAGCTTTTAGCTCAGGATAGGGAGATTCGTTGATGGGTAAGAACCTAAACATAAGAGGCAAAGAAGATATGGGAGCATCTTCTAACGTTTTCACCAGTGAAATAAAGGCGTTGACGAAAGCCGAAGGCACGCATCCAAGAATCCCTTGGTTCCATTTGTTGTCCATGAGGATTGCTTCTCTCGAAGATGCTAAAAGAAAATCGGCCTGAATTATGAATGGAAAATTTGTAGCCATTTCCGTAGGAAGAAACGCATAAACCCCAGGCGACTTCATCCCTCTGCTGAGCCGCTCTCCATTTGGAAAAGCCAATGTGAGCACCCACTCTTCCACTTCCATGCGTTTTTCCACTTTATTCTCGGACTTGACAGGAAACCTCTGCTTCCACATGAAGTAGCTGCATTCCCCTTCAGAGTTGTCACCATTTTCATCAGATGAGAGATGGAGCATGTAGGACTCCGCATCAATGTTCTTCCTTGTAACAAAATCAGTCTCAGATGAAATGGATATGGCACTCACAGTGTTGAGCCTAGGATCCTCGTTATCTTCCCTGATTGAAAGCCTCTTTATCTTAGAAAGAAACAATAGAATTTCAGGATGTATGCTTGAGAGTTGCTGCTTCACAGGTTTAACCTTGTCGGGCTTCAGGGGCAACACAATTGTTGTGGTTGGAAGCGAAGTGTCAGTGCCGTATATTTGCTTTATGGTGGAAAGAGTTGGGTTATCATCCACCCATTCGGGGACAATGTATCCAACATGGCACTGTGAGCAAGGTTCTTCATTAAAGCGGATCTGATAGCCATTACTGAATATGCATGGCTGAGCCGTGATGAGAAACACACTCTTGAATCCAATTCCTGAAACGCCATAACATTAGTTGTTTTAGAAACAATATTGAATATATGATTAAATTTTCGTAAATAAGCAAGCAGCTAAAGGAGCTAGAATGTTGTTCATATGCATCCAGCCATCCATAAGATAAAGGCCTGTATAAACACTATTTGCTTTAAGATTCATTCTTTCGTTTGCATTTACAACGGAAGGCAATTGTCAAACTTGTTCCTATCTTTATGGTCCTACGACAAAAGAATGATTGAATTGAGAAAGAAACAGAAATATCCAGGTTCAGATGTAACAAAAGACTGATTCCAGAAAAACCTTCGCTTCAAAATCCACAAGCACCCTAATTCAATTTCAATCCAATAAAAGATTTTTCCAGGTGTAACTAAACACAAGTTTCTAGTTTCTAGTACATATAATAAGAGGGTAGTTAGGAAAGATGCACAATAAGAATATATAAGAAGTGCAGGATATCTCAAAAACTAAATGACAAAGAGTACCGAGGGAGACAAGCATTGAACTACCCTGAAATTCTCGTCCTAAGAGAGTACAATTTTCATCACAATAGAAAACAACCATATGTTCACCACCATTCTTTGTTGTAGTTCAAACAACTTGGGAATAAAAAAACTACATCTCATTTAATTTACAACGCCAAACTTCCTCATTAAGGAATGGCCATGGTGCAACTTTATATAAGACTGAAATGCCCAGCTACCTTGAGTTTGTAACAAGGTCAAACTTCCACATTATTGACAACAACGCCAAACTTCCATATTAACGAATGGCAATGGTTAAGCATTTACCTTGAGTTTGCAACATGTGGAAGCAGAAAAAACGCCAATCATTTTTATTTGCTTGGTTATACAAATGAAGAGAAAGGAAAATGAACTCCATGACAACCTTACATTGATACTACTTGCAAGGCATGATCGAAATGTGGGCTTTTGACATTTTCACTATTCCTCGTACCAATTTTCTCTTCACATATCATTCTAATTTTCCACATCTTTTCTTTTCGCTTTATTCCCCTCCTAAATCAGGTACAACATAGGGAAGGAAGAGAAAGTCATAGCTTCCTTTTTTCTCTTCATGCCCACAAGTTCCAAACAAATTCTTTACACTTCCAAGAATAAGCAAATCTAATTGACATGGATTGGAACTCATTAGGTAGTTACCTTTCTCGCCAATATAACCACGTTTGCGAAAGCCTTTCTTGGTGGAGCGTCCAACACTGCAAATGGATTCGATATTTTTCAAGGAAAAACCCTTCTCGTTGTTGAATACCAGCAAAGTGGCCAAAGCTCCGGTGCCCGTAATATCCCGAGAAGTTATCACAAACTCCAGTGAAGGCTGTACCCCTTCCAAGTAGTCATTGTCCTCTGCATTCTGTAAACAGAAGAAATGAAAAGAAAAAGTAGCATTACTATACCTTGAAAAAGAATTTTCAAATTTCCGATTGACCGAAAAAAAAAAATATATATATATATATATATACACACACACACACATACACACACACGTGTGTGTATATAAATTCAGAACCATAACATAGGTTATCAATGTCTCATGCGAAAAACAAGAACAAGAATAGACATAGGAGATGGTCAAATTTGATTTCTTTTCTCTCAAGAGTTCTCCATTATATCCAAATTCCAAAAGCAGACCACCCAAGAACAACCCCATTAAAATTACATATCTCTGCTCGATTTGGACTTTGGATGAATGTGAATTTTAAATGAACTTATTTAATGTTCAATCAATTCCATAGAGATACAAAAGATTCGCTTGAATTGTGAAACTACAGTGAGAGATGGAATAGATAAAGAAGACACACGTGTAGAGCATCTATTAGAGCTTGTCCCACATTGGTTATAATCACCTCCAAAACTAGTATACGAGCCTAGACGGCCTCTCCATTCATTGCCAATTGATTTTGAGCTGGATGCTTTAACAGCATAAACATGGCCTTACTCCATATTTGTCTCAAACACAATTTGAGTAAAAATCCTCCAAACACACTCCACACATTTACTCACTCCTTATACCAAATTGAGTTTAACTCTTAATTTTACCCAAAATCATGGAGACTCATATTTTGAAAAACTATTTTCTCCCTCTCAAGACTCAAATTCAGACTCAAATTCATAACTATTCTTCGACTAATTACATAAACTTATATTAAAGGTCTACCATTTGGATTGTTCAAGCTTTTAGTCAAAATTTGAGTAAAAGCATGGGTAAAGAATGTTGGGTTTTGTGAAGCTTGATTCGATTTGGATAGCATTCCGCAAAGGTCCAGGTGACAATGCCCACGGTGGGGGCTCAGAGCTTGGGTGCACCACCCCCAAGACCTAGACAGGGTTTTACGATTTATGGTAATTTAAGATGAAGTTAAAAATACTTGCTATACACAGCCAATGTAACTAGTAATTCATTTCAGTCATGACATAATAGAAGTTGGTGTGAGTGTAGTGGCCCGGAATAAGCGGGCTCGGGCCGACCCCGAGGCATTTACTATTGCATGCCTCAGGCTGGTCCCTAGTGCCCAACAGTGCATAGCTCCGAGCAATGTTCTTAAAAAGCTCAGGCATCTAATGAGGTGCTGCTCAGTACATCATGAAGTGACAACGCGTTATGCCTCGGCTATGACCTTCATCCTCGGGCAGCCGGGGACCTAAATGATGAGCATCAGCATGACGTAAGCCGCAACAATTATAGAACGAAGATCATCATTAGGGCTGACCTGTCCATGTGCTCCGTAACTGCCTTATCTCATACGTCCACCGAGGCGGTTACCCGAGCATATCCTCCACGCGCTTACTTGGGGACCAAGCCAAGTGAGGTCTACAAAAGCAAAGGGACACTAACCAAATGAGATATGTCATTCTACCCTAACCCTAGACCTATACACTTCTCTCTAGATCTAACTTGATTGTCGAAGGGTCCTGGGCTTCCACAGCCCTAGTGACTTGTTGCAAGTCAGGCGCGCAGAGCAGCAGAATAAAGAACCTGAACCGACCCATGGTCAAGATCCCGATAAACCGAGCCCCTACAATTGGCGACTCTGCTGGGGAACTAACTGTCATCTCAGCGTTCCATTTCTTCTCCTCCCTAAAACTCCGTTCAAATTCCTAAATCAAAATGGTGGTGGTACAGGACCCTTCTCTCAACGACTCAACGGCCAGACTCAGGCCCCTCGGAGCCCTCACTCTTGGCTCCAACCAAGCACGTCTCCATCATTGCCAATCTCATTAGAGTCGACTTTTCAACTCCGGACACGGAGCCATCCAGCAAAATCCATACCTACATCTATCATCTGAAGCAAAGGATTGACAACCTCACGTCGACTGTGGATCGGGACAAACATGTTCGCGACGAGTTGGTGGAAATTAAGCGCCTCCTTCAGATGTCCCCTTCTCGCTCTCGTTCTGGCAGAAGCCGCGACAGGCAAAGGCGCAACCCCCCCCCCCCCCCCCCCCCCCCCCCCCCTAGGGGCTCTCCTAGTGGAACACCAATCAAAGCCCTCAGCAAAGGAGCGCCTCGACCCACCAGAAGAGGTAGCCCGCATCGGAAAGAATGTGCGGCACAGGGAGCGTTCCCGGTCTCTTGAGCCAGATCCTAAAAAGCACCCATGCAAGCAATCTGCTTTCGAGAGGCTCAGACGTGTTTCTGCTTTCTCCACCCATTCTGTCAAAGGGAACAAGGGGCATACCGAGCCCACCTCTAGCTTTACGAAAATCGCAAAAGAGGATAACAACCTCATGGAGATCCAAACCAAGGGGTACTGCGAGCGCCTCAAAATTAGACGTGAAAGAAGCCCAGTCACAGCGCCTCAAGCACCACTCTTGAGATAACTATAGGTCCGACAAACGAAAGGACCGGTGCGAACACACCCCCCCCCCCCCCCAGAAGTCAGGGAGCATTCCACCGAAACCCAAAGACTATCCGAAGTCGGACCATCTCACACCAAATAAGCACACCCTGACTGAGCGTCCAGACGGCCCCGACCGTTCAGACGGCCCCGACCGTTCTATCTGACCTCTTCGCGATGCGCATCTTGAGAGACTCATGACCTTTCCATTTACAAAAGAGATCGATTCAGTCACCCCCCCAAAAGAATTCACTCAACCCAAGTTTGCCAAGTATGACGGCAAATCTAAGGCCTACACTCATTTGGTGCAGTACAAGCTCGTCATGTCTCTGTTCCTCAAGAACGGCCCCTCGGATGACGCCTTCCTTTGCAAAGTATTTCCTATGAGCCTCGGGAACCTAGGCCTTACATGGTAATTGACCAAGTTAAGGACCAGCCTTTCTTCTCCTTCCCGAATTAGAAGCTTGGCACCAAGAACAAAAAGATCAATGCAGCTACCATAACGAACTTCACCACCGCTTGCAAACCCATCAAGGCTTACTTGGAGCAGCTTGTCACGGGCGGTCACCTCGAAAATCTCATTGACCATGAAAAAACTAGGGCTTGGTCACAGCGGATCAAAAGCCAGAACGAAGAAGAGGTTCAAACAATCCATATCATCCATGGTTCCATGGATGTCGAGGCTGCAAGGATCATCCACGCCTATCTTAATGAAGCTTCGTCATCCAAACAAGTCATGCTGGTAGGTCCTGAGCCAAAGCACGCTCATACAGACAATGGCTCTAAGTGGACTATCTCGTTCACTGAGAAAGATCTTGACCGAGTCCAGTTCCCGCACAACAACGCCCTCGTGTAACACTGCGAATCGGAGCCTTCAATGTCCGGCGTGTCCTCGTCAATTAGGGCAGCTTGGCGAAAGTAATGTACTATTCCCTGTTCAAGGATTTGAAGCTCCCGGAGTCCGATCTCCGTCCTACCGAGGTCCTTCTAGTTGGTTTCAACGGAGCCCTGGTATGGCCCCTCAGACAGATCACCCTCCCCGTCTGTGCCAAGTTGGTGACACACTAGATGGAGTTCGTCGTAGTAGACATTCTGAGCCCTTACAACGCCATCGTCGGCCGCACCAAGCTTCACAAAATGAAGGCTATCGCCTCCACCTATCACCGGTCGTTCGATTCATCGGTGCGTTCTGTCATCAGGAAGACCTCTACGGGGACCAAATTGTAGCTAAGAAGTGCTATGTCAATGCGGTCTGATTCAACAAAAAGACAACTTGGGTAAACCTCATCGAAGACCCCGACACCCCAGTGCTTGAAGACTTTGGAAGAAGGGCCGATGAAAAGGCAATTAAAGATTTGATTACCATTTCCATCAACGAGGACGGCTCCTGATTCTTTCTTGTTGGCTCATCCCTCAGCGATATCAAGCGGGAGCAGTTGGTGGATTTCCTTAAAAGTAACATCGAGGTGTTTGCCTGGACGCCATATGAAATTCCCGGGGTCGACCCTCTGTTCATCTGCCATGAACTCAAAATTGATAAAAGCAAACGTCCGATCAAGCAGAAGGCAAGGAGGTCCTCCCCGATACATTCCGAAGTCGTTATCGAAGAAGTCGGACGCCTCCTAAACGCTCAAGCCATCTGCGAAGTTCAATACCCAAAGTGGTTGGCCAACACTGTGGTTGTGAAGAAAAAGAACGGCAAATGGCATGTGTGCATCGACTATTCCAATCTCAACGATGCCTGCCCGAAAGACTTCTTCCCCCTTCCGCGGATCGGTCAATTAGTCGATGCCACCGCCGGTCACGCCCGACTCAGTTTTATGGACGCTTGCCGAGGCTATCATCAGATAGCAATAAGCAAAAACGATGTTGAAAATACAGCCTTCATTACCACGCACGGTATTTTCGAATATCTCATCATGCCCTTCGGCCTCAAAAATGCCGGGGCTACATTTTAGCGTATGATAACCAAAATATTCGTATGCTTGTTGGGGACACCATGATAGCTTACATCGATGATATGGTTGTAAAAAGCATGTGTTTACGGCTTCCCAGGGACCGAACATAAAGTTGCCCGACACAATGACGTATGTGTATGCCCAAGACTCGGAGTCGAGCAAGCTCTCTATCAACAAGTCCTTATGCTCGGGCATACTGACAAGGTAACACCGACCATAGCCGGGGTTCTTCCCGAGCATGTACGCACCAAACAACTCTTCGACCCCAAAGGCCAAGCTTTCCCTCCTCCGCAACTCAATGATGCTCATAATGATGCAATCGGAGTTGGTGGAGAGCTGGGAAGAATTGAGGTACAGCTCCCGAAGCACGTGTCAGACGAAATAATGGAGGGAAAACCTAACCCCACCCTCGATAATGGCCATCAGAGGGAAGGTTAGCTCCCCCTCTCGGTATTGGATATCGTTCAGGCGTTACGCCCCTCTTTAACTTGGACGTCAGGAGGGATGGAGTAGGCCGCCACAAACTCCTCGTAAGACCCCGCCTCTCCATCGAAAAGACGGAGGAATGAACAGGGACGTTCCACCCTTCCCTGTCGAACCTCCTCCGAAGCCTTAGCATCGGCTTCTTAACCCAAGGAACTTGCGGGATCAGAAACAGGGGACGACACCAATGAGCCCGACATCAATTTAGAAGAAGGATCAAGGGGCTTGAAATAATCCACGGGGACTGAAGTGGCCGAACGTACTCAGGCTGGGCTACGAAGGAAGTCGTTAATAAAGTCTTCTACACTCAGGGTAATGAATGCTGAAGAACTCCAAAAGCTGTCCGAGGAGATCTCAATGGCCATTCACCTGAACCTAACAGGATGCACATGCAAGAGTTGTTAGCTACGTGGATGCATGGAATCAAAGAGGGGCATAATCAGGTCATCACTCCTTGGACACCTAAACATTAGGTTGAGAGCCCAAATAAGGGGAATTCCTCCTCGGGAAGAATCTTAGGGTCGGGAAGAATACGAAGCTGGGGAAGAACAATGACCAGTGTCTGTTCATCTTCCTTCCTGTTCCCAGGCGGCACAGGCCTCTCTAAGGCGATGATTCTATCAAAAAATGTGGAAGAATGCGTTGAAAATGCTAGAAAACTTGAGAAAGGTTTTGATCAATCAACATACCTGAAGATGGGGAGAGAACTCGCTGCCAAACGCGTGCGACATCGATCTAAAGTTCTGAAAACTCGAAGGTTGATGAGAGAGGTTCTGGCGATGATGTTCTGGACTCTCTCTCTCTCTCTCTCTCTCTCTCTCTCTCTCTCTCTCTCCCCCCTATACTGGCGGTTCAAAGGTTGAAGGGTACGCGAGAAACGAAGTGACTCCTCAGAGGCCGTTGGGTGTGCGACACGTGGCAACGATCAGCTGCTCGCAGGCAACCAGCGGCGCCGCGGTTGGCCAAGCCATTAGGCTTGCGAGTTGTGTTACGTGGCAATGATTTAACAGAACGTACTAATCAATTGACACAGCAGCCGAGCCACCTAGCACCGTACGTTCAACGAAGCGATGACTGACGCGTGGCTCCTAGGGCTAGGCTTTTGGCAGTTACTGAAGGAGTTACGAAGATTCCCTCAGACAAAAGTCTCAGTGTTGGCGATTACTACTGCCAATCCCCCCGCGCTGAGAAAGACACCCAGGCGGATTGAGGGGCTATTGTAGTGGCCTGGAATAAGCGGGCTCGGGCCGACCCCGAGGCATTTACTATTGCATGCCTCGGGTTGGTCCCTAGTGCCCATCAGTGCATAGCTCCAAGCAATGTTCTTAAAGAGCTTGGGCAACCAGTGAGGTGTTGCTCGGTACATCACGAAGTGACGACGCATTATGCCTCGGCTATGACCTTCATCCTCAAGCAGCCAAGGACCTCGATGATGAGCATCAGCATGACGTAAGCCGCGACAGTTACAAGAATGAAGATCATCATTAGGGCTGACTTGGCCATGTACTCCGTAACCGCCTTATCTCATACGTTGCCCACAACATCACCCGAGGCGATTACCGAAGCGTATCCTCCAGGCGCTTACTTGGGGACCAAGCTAAGCGAAGTCTATAAAAGCAAAGGGACTCTAACCAAAAGAGGTATGTCATTCTACCCTAACCCTAGACCTATACACTTCTCTCTAGATCCAACTTGATCATCGAAGGGTCACTGGGCTTCCATAACTCTGGTGACTTGTTGCAGATCCGGCGGCGGGCGCACGAGGCGGCGGGCGCAACCTGACCTGACCCACGGTCAAGATTCTGATAAACCGAACCCCTACAGTGAGCAACATGTGCTCAACTACACAATTAAATTCAAGCAACCACGTAGTTAAATTCAAGCTACTCTCATTAACGGATAAACGAGCCAAACGAGCCAAGCAGTTAGTTGTTTTCAAAGCTTGGTTTGAAAATTTAACAAGCTTCGTAATATGTTCGAGCTTAAAGCTTGTTGGGAGACAAGCGGATCCCCCGAACGAGCTTTAATCGAGCCAAACACGAACTGATCTTGGGTAGCTTGAATTTTTTACTCATCATAAACCGAACTAGCCGAGTTGTAGCTTGTTCAATTGAAAGCTTACTGAGATTTAAAAAAATGTTCAAACTTGGTTTGTTGAACAAAAAAAAAACAAGCTCAAACTCAAGTAGCTTGATTCGTTTATCAGCCCTAGTATCTCAAGGAGTAATAGAGATACAAAATGACGCCTAAATGTACAACAGTATACCGAGACAGAACGAATTACATACCCGTAATAACCCTTCAATTATGGGCAAAGGTATATCGAAGGGAGAGTGGCAGATACCACCCTACTTCCATCAAAAAATTATCTTACACTGAAGTGATGTCGATTAATAAATTATCGGTATCCAAATAGCAAATAGCTTCATTTTTAATATAGAAAAATGAAAATAAAAAACAATAAACAAAAGAAACAGTTGAGATTATAAAAATAATATCTCAACTTATTCGTCAAAAAAAATTTCAATCTCACTTTCATTAGGGCTTGTTCCGCTCAAAGCTTTATGGGATTTGGGAGCTTCTAAAGTTTCGTCTTTATTAAAAAATTATTATTTTTAGTTTTGCGTCACACTTTTGTGATTTATTATTGACTTTTATAACATCCAATATCATAGTTGTCAAATCAAGAATCGAATCAAGAATCGAAAAGGTCCATTTGTGAATCGTGAATCGTATCAAATCGTAAATCGTTCCAATTCAATCAAATTCTTAAAAATGCATAAAAAAAATGTAAATTTCAAGTTTGAATAATGATCTTGTGATCTAAATATGCAATACACTAGTTAAAAAGAAGTTTATTAGACTCTTTTTTACTCTTTTTTTTTTTTTGGTAGAGGACTTTTATATACTCTATTTTCTGGACTCTCTATATAACACATTTCCCACTGACTAATATATATATTTATATACACACACACCCCACTACTAGAACATACTATATTATATACACCCCACTAAACTAGGAATATATATATATATATATAATATACACCCACTAACTAGTGAACATATAGAAAACAAATAAAAAACTCAGTACACTCACCGACAAGAACGAGATGCAGTTCAAGCATCAATCTCGATGTTGAAAGTTTCGATGGAGCTCGAAGCTTCACTACGAGGGCTCAGGTCTTTGTTTTCTTTGATCGTTTGGGTTCTCTACAGGTTAGGAAACATATTCTAACCCCTCGCCTCTCATAAAGGTAATGTATTTACCGATTTCAAAAATGATATTCACACAACAATCCAAACACAGCACTAAACACAACCTCTCACATACATGTGGGTTCCACACACACTACTATGTGTGGGCCCCACATGTATGTGAGAGATTGTGTAAGTTGTTGTGTTTGAATCGTTGTGTGAGTAACATTGTTGTTACCGATTTATGTCCAGAAACCTGACCAAATCCGCCAGGAAATCCACTCATTCGAAAACAAGCTGAATCGTACGATTCTCACGATTCACCAATTCAAAACACGATTCTACGATTCTCACTTCGATTCTTACCCATTCACGATTCATATAATCGATCCAAATCGTTTCATACCTGAATCGTACGATTTCAATAACTATGTCCAATATAATTCCCTAAAAACCAGATTTTTGGTCTTTATCTTGGATATTTCTAAAAAAATTTGGATAAAAGTTTTAAAAAAAATTACCTATCTGATTTCTCTCGTCGAGAAAATCAATAATTCATAAAAATTTGGCACAAAACAAAAACTCTTAACAGAAAAAAGCCTAAATACAACAAGATAGTTGAACCAAGTCTTGTATTCTTATTAATCCAACGAAAAAAAGTCTCTTATTCTTGTCTAACAAAAATCAAAGCCACAGAGAAAAAGTTTGATTTTACGTTTAACCCGACTCTTCGTACTTTAAGAACGAGGTACAACTAATAATAGTGGACTCCCATCGAACAGAGCCACTAAACAGATAATACGTATACACACAAATATTTAATTAAAAAAATATACAGTAAATATGCGCACATTAGGTTTAGATTATATTATAAACCTGGATTAACTCCATGAGGAAGTGTACGTCCTTGGAGTAGAGTTCAGCGGAGAGGTAGTTAACGGCATGATGGAGGTCTTCGTTTTTAGGATCCGGTTCACCGCCGATATTGAACTTTTTCGTCCGGATTTCCTCAATGTGTTCTCTCGGCGTAGCCATTGGCAAAGAAAATCTCCCACCGGTATCTCTTCTACGGGAGCCTGTATCACTGGGAGAACCGTGAATATGATTAATGAGAGAGAGTGAGAGATATAGAGGAGGGAGAGCTTCGTTGGGAAGCACAAGAGAAAGTGGAAGAAAGGGATGAGAGAGAGAGAGAGAGAGAGAGAAGGAGACTAGAAGGCGACGAGCTTGTTCGGAGACAGAGTGAGAGATATAGAGAAGGGAAAACTTCGTTGGGAAGCAAAAGAGAAAGTGGAATAAAGTGATGAGAGAGAAAGAGAGAGAGAGAAAGAGAGTAGAGTGGAGTGAGAAGGAGACTGGAAGGCGACGAACTTGTACGGAGACGGAGACTTTTGTGGTACCTATTCCTTTTTTTTCCTTTGTTAAAGGCGTCCCTTGAGATTCCTTGACTTCAGGTCTTGCCCGAGTAGTGTACGGCGTTTGCTTTTCCCGCCAAGAAAAAAAAAACAAAGAAAAAAATATTGCAACTGTTTATCCCGCCACGTGGCGGGTGTTGCACGAGTCAATAGGAGACGTGACGTCATCTGATTACTTCGTTGATTGGTCAGCAGAGCAACCACTGTGTGGGCTGGAAATGGCAATGGAACCCGCCGCGAATCCCGCCCCACCTCGTACGGAGCGGGTTTTTTTAATCACCTTTTTAGGTGTTGGTCGGGATAAAATTACTAAAATCCGGCCGGATTCAGGTAGGGTTCTGACTTCTGAGTGATAGTACCCGCCCTGATATACCTCTATTCCAAAATGTATTTATTTATAAAATTATACTTTTATTCTAATCTAATTATCATTAATATTTCAAATTTTATATTTTTATCCTAATATTATTATCATCATTATACTAAAAAATCCTTATATTCTTATCTTTATATTTTCACCATTATACTAAATTAACACTTTATTTATACTTATTTTGCTTTTAGATTAGCAATTTTTTAAATTTTTTTACTGAGCGAGGCGGGTAAACACTTTCCCCAATCGGGGCAGGAACGGGAATACCCATAAAAATATCCGACCGGATCGGATTGGGACCGGGACTGGGTGATAATTTCTGGATCAAGGTCGGGTACGCAAATATATGCCCCGCCCCATTGTCATTCCTAAGGCTGTAGCCCAACACTGGATTGGATTTTTTATTTTACTTTTTTTTTTTTGGCCTGAATCTTCTGGCGATCTAGTAGTTTGACACGTATGTTTCCTTATTTTCATTGAGTCGAGATTCTCACCGTGTATATCCTTTCTCAAGAAAGCGTATGTATATCCATTAAGAATCCAAATCTTACCATTCTTATATTTATCTATACGTATGACGTATCTTATTAAAGAAATTTTTCAGTGCCGAGCGGGCACCGAACACGTGGTGCCAAGCATCATTTCAGCCGTGCAAACATGTTTTAGACGATCCAAATTTGTTTAGGTAATTTTTAAGTGTAAAATTACCAAAACACCCCCTCAAGCTCAAACAAATCTGAATTGTCCAAAACACGTTTGGACGGCCGAGATGCGTGCTCGGCACCACGTGACCGGTGCCCGCTCGGCACTGAAAAATTTCTCATCCTATTATTCCTTTACAGATGCAAAAGGCAATACCAAGTTGAAAAGTACGCAATTTGCTACATCAAGTATTAGTTCAACCTCATAACCTAAATATGCTATTTCTAAGCTCGTTTTTCGTTCAGTTGCTATAGAGAATAAATTATATACACCGGCAGTGTAACGCATTTGTTTTCTTTAAATCAATTATATTGTGTAACAACGTAAAAATAATGGTCCCAATTAATAGAATATTGCGACGTGACGCAATTTAATTGATTTGAAGGAACAAATGAGTTACACCAGCGGTGTAAAATAATTTAATCTCTTTGCTATATACATAATTTATAAAGTCTCCATACACTTTCTTATATCCCAATTGACTAGCCCATTTCAAAACGGAAAATAAGTCCTTTTTTTAAGAAGACAATTTTAAACTCAAAAATAATGGACTTACTGAAATATAAAAATATGCAATATGGATCTTGTTTGAAAAATCTCGATGAGATCTTTTATGATCGATATCTTTTCTACGGTGCAAAAAAATCAAAAAACTATATTTTATTTGCATTATTTTTGAGTTTGAAAATGTAAAATAAATAATTTTTTTTAAGGAGGTATTCTAGAAAATCATTTGAAGAGTCTGTCATCAAGAACACCCCCTTGTTTTTGTAGAAACCCTTTGTAGCACTCAGAGTGATCGGCCATTCTTAGGAGTGTTTGTGAGGAGTGACTATTTAGTAATATAAAGCACGTTCACACCATCTTTCATACACCTTAATCACCGCACTTTTTTATTTCGTGATTTTAATACTTAGAGGTTGTTTGAACAAATAAGTTAAGTAGCTTATTTTTTTGTCTTTATTCAAATTTTTTTTCCGCATTTGTTAGATTGACGTTAATTTTTTGGAAATTATTGCATCGTCACGACCAGAGAAATCAAAAAAGTTTAAAATTATGATCGAAATCAATTTTTAGCACAGTATGATCACAAAGTTGAGATAAAACAGCCCCAGAAAGAAGGGTTATCAAAACCCTTCAAAGCCTTAACAGTACATAACAATATAACTTAACAAATCCAAAGCAACCATTTCAAACACGTACTTCAGGAACATATCAGTACCAGAACACAGTAATTGAAGCGCTTCACAAACCCCAATACTCCAGTAGTAGTCAACATACCAAATCAGAAGGGAAGGCCGAAGAGAGGAAAGTCTCATCCTCCGAAAACAGCTGTAGATTCTTGGTCTTCATCAAGAACTCAATTGCCTCCTCGTTGAATTCCACAAGGAACCCCAATTTGATCAGTTCTGCCAGCTGTGGCATATGATCTTCTTTCTCCCATAACAATCCTTCGGATATCGCTTCAGAGAGACACATAGCATATTCGATCACACTTCTGTGCCCATCGGTCCGGTCCATCTTCTGAGTAAAAAACTTCTTACTCTCCCTCTCCCATCGGATCATCCGTCTTGCTTCTCCTTTCAAGATTTCCCCTGAAGACAGCGGTAAACTGTAACCAATCGTAATCGGATTCGCTGTCTCAAGAACAGTTACATCAAGAAGGGATCGGAGAGCTTCATGCCTTTTCTCTGCTTCCATTTCAAGAGAGAGATCAGCTAGAAAGCCTAAAATTAGCCTAACCAGCCCCTTTCCAATCAAATTTTCCCTTGGAACCACTTCCTTAAGCCCACCACCGTCCATTATAGATACTTCCTCTTTCAGCACAGACTCAGAGATATTTGGGACCCCAATATTACTGTAAACCTCGAGTAGCTTACCCCTCGGCAGCGATGGCACGCTTGGCTGTGGATACCATACAAATAGTGGCCTTGAAGAAGACTGCTCGAAAAGATCCTTCAACTGAAGGTCATTAGCAATAAACACATCATGCCTTCCAGACAGCATAACTCCATCTGGACCTGAATATACAGGAAGTTTCACCAAATGCTTATCCAGTTTTTTTTGAGTTTCCAAACCCCAGTGCTTTACAACATACTGCCAAAATGCACAACACCGTTCGTTTAAAAGTGGGCGTCCAGAACTTTCCCATGCCTTCCACAGTTTGCAATAGTCATCAACTGAAGGAATACGTCTTACCCCAAAAGCATTGGAAAAAAAGTTGAGCAATTTCTTGTCGTAGTGTTTCTCCAGCACATTCAACTGCATGCCGAAGAGATCATTCTTGTCAAAGAGGACACATTCTTCTGGGATTGCCCACTCCCCGTCGTCACTTCCATTTGGGATCCAAATTTTCCTTCTTTCTCCACAATCAGACTCCCAGTTGAACTCATACAAGTATTCATAGATCCGAATAATAGTAGAGAAATTTGAATGGAAATCTAGGTGGGTGGCAAGGAGTGAGCACCCATTTCTAACCTCAACAGTGACTCCTATTGAGTTTAGCTCTTTGCTGTAGGACTTAATCTTGGAGCCATAATATTCTTCATCAATAAATGGTCCATCCTCCTGATGTAAGAAAGAAATCCAATTAGAATCGAACAGCATGCAGTCATCAGGGGACCTATAACCAGCGCAGGTTTTCAGCCACTTTTGAGATATTTTCTTCAGGAAAGAATCAGGTAAAGGCTTCGTCTGTTGATGCAAGTTGCGGACATATTCGAGCAATGAGTAAACATTTGCAGGAGTTATGTTGTCAGGATCACGAGGTAAATGAAGTCCATCAGGCACAAACCTGCAACCATTCTTAAAAGCAAGAACAACTCCCATACTGTTCAGCTCCTTTTTATATTCATGGATACCCTTGCCGTAGTAATTCTCACTGTCATCAATGAAAGGAAGACGAGAAATCGGGTAGAAAGATTTCCAATCAGGGCCAAACAGAATGCAATCTCTTGGCACTCTGTAATCTCCAAGGCGGGTTCGCAACCATTGAACATCACGGATACATCTCTTCAGATCTTCAGGGAATTTAAAAGGTGTTTCCTGGAGCTTTCTGTAACAAGCCAGAAATGCAAGGACAGAATCTTTTTTGATGGAAGAAAGAGCTGCCTTCTTGAAAACGCGAACAAATGCTTTGGTTGCCTCCTCGAAATCCACTACTACCCCAAGTTTCCCCAACTCAGTTTTGTACAACAAGAAGTTAGAGCCATAGGAGCTTTGGTCAATAAGAGGGAAGCTGTGGAACACCTGCAGAAGACAACCCCATTCAGGATTAAACAGATACGATTCAACTGGTGACTTGTAGCCCATGTTTGTCTTCAGAAACTTCTTCTCTTTGAATGCCCTAACAAAATTGTCAGGTGATCCCAGATGATGTAAGCATTCCAGTACAAAAAGGCAAGACTCGGATGTCAGACTGCCAATGTGAGCTGGAGATTTTAGAGTGTCAAAAACAAGTTGGTAATTTTGACTGAAGTTGATTACCACACCCAGCATTTGGAGTTCTGTTTTGAAAGAAAGGATTTCCTCACCGTAGTACTGTTCATCAATAAATGGGATGTCACTGATCTGAGACACCGCTCTCCATTCCTGACTAAACAAAACAGATTTAACTGGGGACCTGTCACCGACTGAAGTTCTTATCCATCTTTCTTCTCTGATACTCTGAATAAAATCCTGAGGAGAAAGGTAGTTCTCCCGTAGAAACTTAATAAACTTGAGTATCGAAAGCACATTCCCCTTCGATAGAGTCGAAGAAGATGCTAAGTTCATAAGATGCTTCCCAATAAATCTGCATGCCTCTCCACATTCGAACATCACTCCAATTGATCGTAGCTCTTCCTTATAGTCATATATTATACTACCATAGAAATTCTGGTCAATCCTGGGTATATCAACAAGTACAGATTCATTCTGCAAAAGATGTCCCCATGATGAGTCTGTCAAGAATGACTCAGATGGAGACCTGTAACCAGGGCTACCACTCAAAGAGACCCTCATCCATTGTCCCTTCATTATGCATGTCAGGAAATTCTCTGGCATGTGAACCCTCTTCCTTTTCAAGCTCTGAATCCAATCCAAAAGCAAGAATGTGTTTTGCTTTGTAAGCGGAGCAGACATGGTTGGAATTACTGCATTGGGAGGGGATATATCAGGGACATCACAAGCTGAAAGATGAGTTTTGAGGAAGTTAATTAGTTGTTTCTCCGGAGTACGTACACTTGCGAATTTTCTTGAACGCAAATAGTCTTCTCCTAGCTCAACAAAACCTTGCCCTCTCCATGGGTTTGAACCAATCAGACTTACCCATTTGCTTCCGCTCGCAGGGACAAGAACCCCACTCCTTTCTGTGCACACTCGTCCATAATTATCCACGAGTGGCATGCCATCACACAAATGAGCAACCTCTCTCTGAGACATATAGTTCGCTGAAAGTGAGTGATGTAAGAAATGAACATAGGTCACAACAAGATTCTTATCTTACAGTGACCCGTAGATGAGACATCCGTACTCGTACACATTAACAGCCTGTATCCTCGCCTCATTTAAGAGCCATTCCTGTATTGTCTGCCTCTTGGAACACGAATGGAGAGCTTCTTGTGTCTCTTTAGCTAAAAAAAGGTGTGTTGCACATCTAAATTCCCTGCTCCAGTCAATACCATGATATATGACGAGGCTCACTGGATATGAGAACCTTCCCCCCAGTCAACTGTGAGACGTCATTTACGCTTTTCAAAGAAACGTCCCCATGAGGACTCACGTATTTCAGAAGTGGTAGGTTCTTAATGCTGGTCGTGTGAAAATTGGACCTCCATTTCTCAGCTAGAAACAGTAGAAGCTCCAAATACACCCCTTCCGATACTCCCATTACCAGATTTGAACCCCGGATGCACTTTGCGTACCACTCATCCTCAACTGGTTCTACGCCCAAGAAATTCAGTATGGGATTGTACTTCGAGCTATCAAATGAATAACTTAGCACATATCTCCCATGGGATGAGATATTATGCAAATTCACGTCTTGCTTCCTTGCGTTGATCAAGATATTCCAGAAAGCAGGCATTAGCCTACCCACTTCACCGGGTTTCTGAAAGAACTTCTGCTCCATGTATGACTCACAGGGAACAATATTCTCGTCCATTATCCTTCTTTTAATTGTCTCCCTCACAGCATTTAGCTCAGGATAGGGAGATTCGTTGATGGGTAAGAACCTAAACATAGGAGGCAAAGAAGATATGGGAGCATCTTCTAATGCTTTCACCAGTGAAATAAACGCGTTGACAAAAGCCGAAGGCACACATCCAAGAATCCCTTGGTTCCATTTGTTGTCCATGAGGATTGCTTCTCTCGAAGATGCTAAAAGAAAATCGGCCTGAATTATGAATGGAAGATTTGTAGCCATTTCTGTAGGAAGAAACGCGTATACCCCAGGCGACTTCATCCCTCTGCTGAGCCGCTCTCCATTTGGAAAAGCCAATGTGAGCACCCACTCTTCCACTTCCATTCGTTTTTCCACTTTATTCTCGGACTTGACAGGAAACCTCTGCTTCCACATGAAGTAGCTGCATTCCCCTTCAGAGTTGTCACCATTTTCATCAGATGAGAGATGGAGCATGTAGGACTCCGCATCAATGTTCTTCCTTGTAACAAAATCAGTCTCAGATGAAATGGATATGGCACTCACAGTGTTGAGCCTAGGATCCTCGTTATCTTCCCTGATTGAAAGCCTCTTTATCTTAGAAAGAAACAATAGAATTTCAGGATGTATGCTTGAGAGTTGCTGCTTCACAGGTTTAACCTTGTCGGGCTTCAGGGGCAACACAATTGTTGTGGTTGGAAGCGAAGTGTCAGTGCCGTATATTTGCTTTATGGTGGAAAGAGTTGGGTTATCATCCACCCATTCGGGGACAATGTATCCAACATGGCACTGTGAGCAAGGTTCTTCATTAAAGCGGATCTGATAGCCATTACTGAATATGCATGGCTGAGCCGTGATGAGAAACACACTCTTGAATCCAATTCCTGAAACGCCATAACATTAGTTGTTTTAGAAACAATATTGAATATATGATTAAATTTTCGTAAATAAGCAAGCAGCTAAAGGAGCTAGAATGATGTTCCTATGCATCCAGCCATCCATAAGATAAAGGCCTGTATGAACACTATTTGCTTTAAGATTTCAATCGGATGCATTTACAACGGAAGGCAATTGTCAAACTTGTCCTATGACAAAAAAATGATTGAACTGAGAAAGAAACAGAAATATCCACGTTGCGATGTAACACAAGACTGATTCCAGAAAAACCTTCACTTCAAAATCCACAAGCACGCTAATTTAATTTCAATCAAATAAAAGATTTTTCCAGGTGTAAATAAACACAAGTTTCTAGGGCATAAAATAAGAGGGTAGTTAGGAAAGATGCACAATAAGAATATATGAGAAGTGCAGGATATCCCAAAAACTACCCTGAAATTCTCGTCCTAAGAGAGTACAATTTTCATCACAATAGAAAACAACCATATGTTCACCACCATTCTTTGTTGTAGTTCAAACAACTTGGGAATAAAAAAAACTACATCTCATTTAATTTACAACGCCAAACTTCCACATTAAGGAATGGCCATGGTGCAACTTTATTCAAGACTGAAATGCCCAGCTACCTTGAGTTTGTAACAAGGTCAAACGTCCACATTATTGACAACAACGCCAAACTTCCATATTAACGAATGGCCATGGTTAAGAATTTATCTTGAGTTTGTAACATGTGGAAGCAGAAAAAACGCCAATCATTTTTATTTGCTTGGTTATACAAATGAAGAGAAAGGAAAATGAACTCCATGACAACCTTACATTGATACTACTGCAAGGCATGATCGAAACGTGGGCTTTTGACATTTTCACTATTCCTCGTACCAATTGTCTCTGCACATATCATTCTAATTTTCCACATCTTTTCTTTTCACTTTATTCCCCTCCTAAATCAGGTACAACATAGGGAAGGAAGAGAAAGTCATAGCTTCCTTTTTTCTCTTCATGCCCATAAGTTCCAAACAAATTCTAATTGACATGGATTGGAACTCATTAGGTAGTTACCTTTCTCGCCAATATAACCACGTTTGCGAAAGCCTTTCTTGGTGGAGCGTCCAACACTGCAAATGGATTCGATATTTTTGGGAGAAAAACCCTTCTCGTTGTTGAATACCAGCAAAGTGGCCAAAGCTCCGGTGCCCGTAATATCCCGAGAAGTTATCACAAACTCCAGTGATGGTTGTACCCCTTCCAAGTAGTCATTGTCCTCTGCATTCTGTAAACATAACAAATGAAAAGAAATGGTAGCATTAATATACCTTGAAAAAAAAAAATCGATTTTCCGATTTACAGAATATATATATATATATATATATATATATGTGTGTGTGTGTGTGTGTGTAAATTCAGAACCATAACATAGGGTATCAATGTCTCATGCGAAAAATAAGAACAAGAATAGACATAGGAGATGGTCAAATTTGATTTCTTTTCTCTCAAGACTTCTCTATTATATCCAAATTCCAAAAGCAGACCACCCAAGAACTACCCCATTAAAATTACATATCTCTGCTCAGTTTGGACTTTGGATGAATGTGAATTTTAAATGAACTTATTTAATGTTCAATCAATTTCCATAGAGATACAAAAGATTCGCTTGAATTGTGAAACTACAGTGAGAGATGGAATAGATAAAGAAGACATGCATGTAGAGCATCTATTAGAGTTTGTCCCACGTTGGTTATAATCACCTCCAAAACTGTATATGAGCTTAGACGGCCTCTCCACTCATTGTTAATTTGATTTTGAGCCGGATGCTGTAACAGCATCAACATGGCCTTACTCCATTTTTGTCTCAAACACAATCTGAGTAAAAATCCTCGAAACACACTCCACACATTTACTCACACCTTATACCAAATTGAGTTTCACTCTTAATTTGACCCACAATCATGGAGACTCATATTTTGAAAAACTATTTTCTCCCTCTCAAGACTCAAATTCATAACTATTCTTCGACTAATTACATAAACTTATACTTAAATTTGGGTCTACCACCTGGAATGTTCAAGAAAAAAAAAATTGAATTGTTCAAGCTTTTGGTCAAAATTTGAGTAAAAGCATGGATAAAGAATGTTGGGTTTTGAGAAGCTTGATTCGATTTGGTTAGCATTTTGCAAGGGTCCAGGTGACAGCGCCCACGGTGGGGGACTTATAGCTTGGGTGCAACACCCCCAAGACCTAGATAGGCTTTTACAGTTTATGGTAATTTATGATGAAGTTAAAAATACTTGCTATACACAGCCAATGTAACTAGTAATTCATTTTTTAGTCATGACATAATATAAGTTGGTGTGAGTGTAGCGGCCCGGAATAAGCGGGCTCGGGCCGACCCTGAGGCATTTACTATTTCATGCGGGCTGGTCCCTAGTGCCCAACAGTGCATAGCTCCAAGCAATGTTCGGAAAGAGCTTAGGCAACCGGTGAGGTGCTGCTCCATACATCACGAAGTGACGACGCGTTATGCCTCAGCTATGACCTTCATCCTCGGGTAGTCAGGGACCTCGATGATGAGCATCAGCATGATGTAAGCCGCGACAATTACAGAACGAAGATCATCATTAGGGCTGACCTAGCCATGTGCTCCGTAACTGCCTTATCTCATACGTCACCCGAGGCAGTACCCGAGCGTATCCTCCATGCGCTTACTTGGGGACGGACCAAGCCAAGCGAGGTCTATAAAAGCAAAGGGATGTCATTCTACCCTAACACTAAACCTATACACTTCTCCCTAGATCTAACTTGATCGTCGAAGGGTCATCGGGCTTTTACAGCCCTAGTGACTTGTTACAAGTCCGGCGCACAAAGAAAGAACCTGAACCAAACCACAGTCAAGATCCTGATAAACCGAACCCCTACGATTGGTGACTCTACTGGGGAACTAACTGCCATCTCAGCGTTTCATTTCTTCTCCTCCTTAAAACTCCGTTCAAATTCCTAAACCAAAATGGTGGTGGTACAGGACCTTCTCTCAACAACGCAACGGCCGGACTCGAGCCCCTCGGAGCCCTCACTCTGAGCTCCGAAGGAGCCAAAGGCAAGCAGCACGTCTCCATCACTGCCAATCCCATCAGAGTCTGCTCTTCGACTCCGGACACGGAGCCATCCAAGGAAATCCACACCTACATCCGCCGAAAATTAGGCACCTCTTTTAGATGTCCCCTTCTCGCTCTCATTCTGGCAGAAGCCGCGACGGACGTCCTCGACCCACTAGAAAAGGTGGCCCGCATCGGAAAGAATGGGCAGCTAAGGGAGCATTCTCAGTCTCTTGAGCCGGATCCTAAAAAGCACCTAGGGAAGTGATCTGCCTTCGAGAGGCTCAAATGTGTTTCCGCCTCCTCCACCCATTCTGTTAGAGGGAGCAAGGGGCATACCGAGCCCACTCCTAGCTTCACGAAAATCGCAAGAGAGGACAACAGCTTCATGGAGATCCAAACCAAGGGATACCACGAACGCCTCAAAAACAAATGTGAAAGAAGCCCAGTCACAGAGGCTCAAACGTGTTTCCGCCTCTTCCACCCATCCTGTTAGAGGGAGCAAGGGGCATATCGAGCCCACTCCTAGCTTCACAAAAATCGCAAGAGAGGACAATAGCCTCATGGACATCCAAACCAAGGGATACCACGAACGCCTCAAAAACAGACTTGAAAGAAGCCCAGTCACCGTGCGCCTCAAGCACCACTCTCAAGCTCTCAAGATAGCTATAGATCCAACAGACGAAAGGACCGGTGCGAACACCCCCCCCCCCCCCCCCCCCCCCCAAAGAAGTCAGGGAGCGTTCCGCCGAAACCCAAAGACTATCCGAAGTCGGACCATCTCACACCAAAGAAGCGCACCGCGACCGAGAGTCCAGACGACCCCGACCGTTCTATCCCATCTCATCTCAATGCGCATTTTGAGAGACTCACGACCTACACTAAAGATCAATTCAGTCACCCCCCCAAAAGGATTCACCCAACCCAAGTTTGCTAAGTATGACGGCAATTCCAAAGCCTACACTCACTTGGTGCAGTACAAGCTCGTCATGTCTCTGTTCCTCAAGAACGGCCCTTCGGACGACACCTTCCTTTGCAAAGTATTTCTTGCGAGCCTCAAGAACCTAGGCCTTACATGGTTCAAGTACTTCAACCAACTGCCTCCCAAATCCATTTCCTCATTCGATTCCCTTTGTGACGCCTTCATGGCTCGGTTCATGACGAACAACAAGCACGCAAAGGAAATCGACTCTCTTCTCTCACTACGCAACTGAAGCGACGAAACGCTTCGCAAATACGCTGGCCTCTACTGGGAGCTCTTTAGCGAGATTGAGGGTGCAACGAGGTCATCTCGGCCCCCAGCTTTAAGCTTAACCTAACTGCACTGGACGAGCAAGTATACGGACCCCATTTCGTTTAAGGGTTTAAGATTTTTTATTCTAATCATTATCATACTTTCCTCTAATTATTAGTCTTATTTTTCCCTCTATCTCTCTTCAATCATTACATTTTTTCAATCATTACCCTATTTCTCTTTACACTCATTACCTAAAAATCCAAATCCAAAATCCCAAAACGAATGGGGTCACAATGATCTCTCCCGGAACAAGCCGAGATCCATGCAAGAGCTCATGACACGCATCAAAGGGTGGTGCCAGCTAATTGAATCCAATGTAGAGCAGGGAATCGGGAAGCCCGCAGCACTGAGACCCCATTCGTTTTGGGATTTTGGATTTGGATATGTAGGTAATTAGTGTCGAGAGAAATAGAGTAATGATTAGAAATATGGGTAATAATTGGAGAGAAAATAGAGAGAAAAAATACGAGTAATTATTGGAGAGAAATATGATAATGATTAGAATCCAAAATCCAAAACCTTTAAACCAACGGGGTCTGAACGTCCTAGCGGCCTCGACAGTCATCACGAGCGCCACACACGTCCCGACCTCCAAAAACAGGTCAACAATATAAAGCAAGCACCGAAGCGGGGACCGAAGCCGAACGATTTCATTGCCGAAAAAATCGTCTTCACCGTCCCAATCTTCAGGGTCATTGACCAAGTTCAGCCTTTCTTCTCCTCCCCGAATCAGAAGCTTGGCACAGAGAACGGGAAGATCAATGCAGCTACCATAACAAGCAAGGCCACTTCACCACTGCTTGCAAACCCTTCAAGGCTTATTTGCAGCAGCTTGTCACAAGCGGTCACCTCGAAAATCTCATTGACCAAGAAAAAACTAGGGCTTGGTCACAGCGGGTCAAAAGCCAGACCAAAGAAGAGGTTCAAACGATCTATGTCATTCATGGTCCCATGGATGCCGAGGCCACAAGGATCATCCACGTCTATCTTAATGAAGTTTCGTCATCCAAACAAGTCATGCTGGTAGGTCCCGAGCCAAAGCACCCTCGTACAGACCTTGGCTATAAGTAGACTATCTCGTTCACCGAGAAAGATCTTGACCGAGTCTAGCTCCTTCACAATGACGCCCTCGTGGTAACACTGCGGATCGGAGCCTTCAACGTCCGGCATGCCCTCGTTGATCAGGGCAACTCGGCAAAAGTAATGTATTATTCCCTGTTCAAGGATTTGAAGCTCCTGGAGTCCAACCTCCGTCCTACCAAAGTCCCTCTAGTTGGTTTCAACGGAGCCCCGGTATGGAACCTCAGACAGATCACCCTCCCTGTCCATGCCGGGTTGGTGACACATCAGATGGAGTTTGTCATAGTGGATGTTCCGAGCCCTTACAAGGCCATCGTCGAACGCACCTGGCTTCACAAAATGAAGGCTATCGCCTCAATCTATCACCAGTTGTTTGATTCATCGGTGCGTTCGGTCATCAGGAAGACCTCTGCGGGAACCAAATTGCAGCTAAGAAGTGCTATGTCAATGAAGTCTGAAGCAACAAAAAAATAGCTCGAGTAAACCTCATCGAGGTGCCCGACGCCCCAGTGCTTGAAGACTTCGAAAGAAGGGCCGACGAAAAAGCAATTGAAGATTTGATTACCATTCCCATCAATGAGGATGGCTCCCGATTCTTCATTGCCGGCTCATCCCTTAGCAATACTGACCGAGAGGAGTTGGTGGATTTCTTCAAAAGTAACGTCGAGGTGTTTGCCTGGACGCCATATGAAATGCCCGGGGTCAACCCTTTGTTCATCTGCCACGAATTCAACATTGATAGAAGCAGACGTCCGGTTGTGCAGAAGGCAAGGCAATCCTCCTCGATACATTCCGAAGCCGTTATCGAAGAAGTCGGATGCCTCCTAAACGCTCGGGCCATCCGAAAAGTTCAGTACTCAAAGTGGTTAGCCAACATTGTGGTTATGAAGAAAAAGAACGGCAAATGGTGTGTGTGCATCGACTATTCCAATCTCAACAATGCCTGCCCGAAGGACTTCTTCTCCCTTTCGCGGATCGATCAATTAGTCAACGCCACCGCCGGTCATGCCCGACTCAGTTTTATGGACGCTTACCGAGGCTATCATCATATAGCAATGAGCGAAGACGATGTTGAAAATATAGCCTTCATTACCCCCCACGGTATTTCCGAATATCTCGTCATGCCCTTCGGCCTCAAAAATGCCGAGGCTACATTTCAACGTATGATAACAAAAATGTTCGAACGCTTGTTGGGGGACACCATGATGGCTTACATTGATGATATGGTTCTAAAAAGCATGTGTTTGCGGCTTCCTTGGGACCGAACATAAAGTTGCCCAACACAACAACGTACGTGTTTGCCCAAGAATTGAAGTTGGGCAAGCTCGCTATCAACAAGTCCTTATGCTCAGGCTGACTGAAAATATAATACCGACCATAGCCAGGGTTCTTCTCGTGCATGTATGCACCAAACAACTCTTCAATCCCAAAGGCCAGGTTTTCACTCCTCCGCAACTCAATGATGCAATAGGAGTTGGTGGAGAGCTAAGAAGAAGTGAGGGACAGTTCCTGAAGCACATGTCGAACGAAATAATGAAGGTGAAATCTAACCCCGCCCTCGATAATGGCCATCAAAGCGAAGATCAGCTCCCCCTTTCGGTATTGGCTATTGTTCGGGCGCGACACCCCAACTTAGACGTCAAGACGGATGGAGTAGGTCACCACGAACTCCTCGTACGACCCCGCCTCTCCATCGAAGAAACGAAGGAATGAACAGGGATACTTCGCCTTCCCCGTCAAACCTCCTCCTGAGCCTCAACATCGGCATCTTGACCCGAGGAACTTGTGGGATCAGCAACAGGGGACGATGAGCCCGACATCTGTTAAGAAGAAAGATCAAGGGGCTCAAAATAATCCACGAGGATTGCAGTGGCCCAACGTACTTGGGCTGGGCTACGAAGGAAGTCGTCTATAAAGTCTTCTTCACTCGGGGTAATGAATGCCGAAGAGATCTCAATGACTGAAACGCCCCGAAAATTTGGAGATATTAAAAAATATATAGAAAAGAGATTTCTAAATAGATTTCCATTTTGAAGCATTTAAAATTTCAAAAGTCTTGTCAATTCCAATCAAATCACAACCAACCATAAAATAATTTTTCAGATTCTCTTACTGTAAAATATTGAAATAATTAATTGAATTTACAGAGCAACTAAGGGTGTAACAAGAGTTCGGTAATATCTTCTTCGGTCGACATCAAATCATTCTTTGCCTACGGCCCTTCTGTTCCATCTTCAATACCTGGCGTTCGAGTTACCAAGGCAACATAGTACCGTGAGCGATAACGTTCAGCAGCCAAAACCCACCCGAACCCATAACTTACAAGCAATATAATATAATTGAAATGCATTGACATAACATAAAAGAGAACAATTAATCATTTTATTACTATTCTTCAACCTAAGCGATATCTCGGATCTTATCTACAGATCCGTTCCTACCCTTAACCTCCAGCGTAAGGCAACCCAGTGTGATTCAGACAGCTCCTTGTTGTGTCCCGCTGATAGCTACCAAATTATTTACTCGGATCTACAGTCGACGCAACCACACAAGGAAGGAACCATATCTATTTTTGCAGCCAATCACCATTGTGCCCTACCTAGGGTTACGTTTCTTAAACAATCCAGTGTGATTCAGACAGCTCTTTGTTGTGTCCCGCTGATAGCTACCAAATTATTCACTCGGATCTACAGTCGACGCAACCACACAAGGAAGGAACCAAATATGTTCTCGCAGCCAATCAACATTGTACCCTGCCTAGGGTTACGTTTCTCAAACAACGTGAGCCCCCTGTTAGCACCCATCTTAAAACCATGACTCAATCACTTTCTCATTTATCCTTTACTTATCAACGTCTACGTGATCCTCTAATCGTACACCACCTCGGGAACCTATTTGTCCATTCTACGAGTACAACAATACATCACGCAGTTCAACATTTTTACGAAACATGCTAACAGAATAACCATAATTAATTTTACAATAATAACAAATCATACAATTCAATAATCCAACAAAGCATACCAACATACCGAAAATATTAAAACGTGCAATAAAAGTGAATCATGCGATCAAAACAAATTAAGTAATTCCTTTTATTTTCTCTTTTATTTTTCAAAGCTACTCTTAATCATCTCAAGGTGTTGACGGTGTTAGAAAAATTCGTATTTGCAACCAAACTAGGGATCGCCTCGAAACTAATTAACGTTGGGACTTATAAAATTAAATTCCAATACACTAGGGTTAGATTTATAAGCTAAACAACTCGAGGGACCAAACTATAATTTTCTAAAACTAGTTTCAACATTTCGATTTCCAGTGACTGTTTTCAACGGAGGATCAGTGGGTTGCGGCCCAACTCTGTTTACAACGTCGGGTTCGATTATTTTCATACCGAAACACGAAACGATCAATACGGAACATAAAATATATTTAGGGAGGTGAGTTCGGACTACCTCTCGTCCGGTGAAACGGGGTTCGGAGAGATTTCGGTGGCGGGTCGGAGCGGCAGCGAAGCTCGGCTGTTCATGGCAGTGGTGGTGAGGAGCTAATCGGTGGTGGCGGCGGTTCCAGCTGTGGTGATGGCCGGCTGGGTGGGTTACTCAGTTGGTGAAGGTTTCGGTGGTGGAGGAGTTCGGAGACGATGGTGATGGTGGCAAGAGGTGTTCGGTTACCGCGGAAAGGAGGAGATTGTGGTACACGGCTGTGAGGTGGAGGAGCTCGGTGGTGCTTGGAGAAGATGGAGGAGCTACGGTGGTGAGTGGAGAATGGAGGAGGTGGTGATAGCGAGAGGTGGTGGCAGCTGATCTCTCTCTCTCTCTCTCTCTCTCTCTCTGCCAAGTGTGAGTGTGTGTGCGCGCTCAGAACAAAAGAAGGAAGAGAAGGAAACAAGAAGGAAGTTTACCTGGAGGGAAATTGAAGAAGTGGAGAAACCAATGGGTAAGAGATCATGTGCTGTCGAATTTTGATTGGAGGAAGATGATTTCCTTTTTCTTTTCTTTTTTTCCTTCTATTTTCTTTTTTTATTTCTCTTCAGCCAAAAGTACTAAATGGGAAAGGGTAAAATGATTATGTGTACACTGTACACACATGCACACAATAAAGAATTTACTCGCCGGACACGCATGTGCGCACAATCGATTACGGAAATAAAATTGGTGTGACAACATAAATAATTTTTTTTGTTCCGCATTAAATAAACTAACGAGCAAAATAATATTTTTGTTTTGGAAATTATTATTATTTATTAAAATACCGGGTCTTTACAATGACCATTCACCCGAACCTCTCATGATGTACATGCAAGAGTTGTTAGCTACGTGGATGCACGGTATCAAAAAGCTTCAATTGTTCGGGCATAATCAAGTCATCACTCCTTGGACACCTAAACAAGTGAACAATGACCAGTGTTTGTTCATCTTCCTTCCCGTTCTCCAAGCAGCCCAGGCCTCTCAAAGACGATTCGATCAGAAAATGTTGAAGAATGCGTTGAAAATGCTAGAAAACTTGAGAAAGGTCTTGATCGATCAACATATTTGAAGATGGGGAGAGAACTCACTGCCAAACCCTACAAGATCGATCTAAAGTTCTGAAAACTTGAAGGTTGATGAGAGAGGTTCTGATGATGATGGTCTGAAGAGAAGAAAAAAAGTGTTTCTCTCTCCCCCCCGCTCCTCCTTTTATATTGGCGGTTCAAAGGCTGAAGGGTGCACGGGAAACGAAGCGACTCCTCAGAGGCCGTCAGATGTACGACACATGGCGACGATCAGCGGCTCGCAGGCAACCAGCAGCGTCAGGAGCAACGCCTCAGTTGGCTGAGCCACTAGGCTTGCGACCCGTGGCAATGATTTGATAGAATGTACCAATCAACTAACACGACACGTGCCGAGCCACCTAGCACCGTACGTTCAACAAAGCGATGACTGACGCGTGGCTCCTAGGGCTAGGCTTTTGGCGGTTACCGAAGGAGTTGCAAAGATTCCCTCGGACAAAAGTCTCGGTGTCGGCGATTACTATTGTCAATCCCCCAGCGCTGAGAAGGACGCCCAAGCGGATTGAGGAGTTATTGCAGTGGCCCGGAATAAGCGGGCTCAGGCCAACCCCGAGGCATTTACTATTGCATGCCTCAAGCTGGTCCCTAGTGCCCATCAGTGCATAGCTCCGAGCAATGTTCTTAAAGAGCTCAGGCAACCGGTGAGGTGTTGCTCAATACATCACAAAGTGACGACGCGTTATGCCTCGACTCTGACCTTCATCCTCAGGCAGCTGAGGACCTCGATGATGAGCATCAGCATGACGTAAGTCGCAACAGTTACAAGAATGAAGATCATCATTAGGGCTGACTTGGCCATGTACTCCGTAACCGCCTTATCTCATACGTCGCCCACAACGTCACCCGAGGCGATTACCCAAGCGTATCCTCCACGCGTTTACTTGGGGACCAAACTAAGCGAGGTCTATAAAAGCAAAGGGACTCTAACCAAAAGAGGTATGTCATTCTACCCTAGCCCTAGACCTATACACTTCTCCCTAGATCCAACTTGATCGTTGGAGGGTCACTAGGCTTCCACAACCCTAATGACTTGTTGCAGGTCCGACAACGGGCGCGCGGAGCAGCGGAAGAAGGAATCTGAATTGACCCACGATCAAGATCCCGATAAACCGAACCCCTACCGTGAGCAATGTGTGCTCCACTACACAATTACATTCAAGCAACCACACAGTTAAATTGAAGCTACTCTCATGAGGGTGATAAACAAGCCAAACGAGCCAAGCAGTTAGTTATTTTCAAATCTTGGTTTGAAAATTTAACAAGCTTCGTAATATGTTCGAGTTTAAAGCTTGTTGGGAGACAAGCAGATCCCCCGAACGAGCTTTAATTGAGCCAAACACGAACTGATCTTGGGTAGCTTGAATTTTTTACTCATCATAAACCGAACTAGCCGAGTTGTAGCTTGTTCAATTGAAAGATTATTGAGATTCAAAAAAATGTTCAAACTTGGTTTGTTGAACGAACAAAAACAAGCTCAAACTCAAGTAGATTGATTCGTTTATCAGCCATAGTATCTCATGAAGTAATAGAGATACATAGTACTCAAAATAATGCCTAAATGTACAACAGTATACCGAGACAGAATGAATTTCATACCTGTCGATTATGGGCGGAGGTATATCGGAGGGAGAGTGGCAGATACCATCCCAGTTCCAAGTTTCCAACAAAAAATTATCTTACACTGAAGTGATGTCGATTAATAAATTATCGGTATCCAAATAGCAAATAGCTTCATTTTTAATATAGAAAAATGAAAATAAAAAAACAGTATACAAAAGAAACGGTTGAGATTATAAAAATAATATCTCAAATTTTTGGCAAAAAAAAATTCAATCTCACTTTCATTAGGGCTTGTTCTACTCAGAGCTTTATAGGATTTGGGGGCTTTTACAGTTGTCTTTATTACAAAATATTATTTCTTATAGTTTTGGGTCACACTTTTGTGATTTATTATTGACTTTTTTAACATCCAATATCATAGTTGTCAAATCAAGAATCTAATCGAGAATTGAAAAGGTCCATTTGCGAATCGTGAATCGTTCCGATTCAATCAAATTCTTAAAAATGCATAAACAAATGTAGATTTCAAGTTTGAATAATGATCTTGTGATCCAAATATGCAATACACTGGTTAAAAACAAGTTTATTAAACTATTTTTTGCTTTTTTTTGGTAGAGGACTTTTATATACTTTGTTATCTGGACTCTCTATATAACACATCTCCCACTAACTAATATACACACACACCCCCCATTACTAGAATATACTATATTATATACATCCACTAACTATAATATACTATATTATATACACCCCACTAACTACGAATATATATATATATATATATATACACACACACACACACACAAACACACACACCCACTAACTAGTGAACATATAGAAGACAAATAAATAACTCAGTACACTCACTGACAAGAACGAGATGCAGTTCAAGCATCAATGTCGACGTCGAAGGTTTCGATGGAGCTCGAAGCTTCACTACGAGGGCTTAGGTCTTTGTTTTCTTCGATCGTTTGGGTTCTCTACAGGTAGGGCTACAAACGAGCCGAGTCGAGCTTTACAGTATTCAAGCTTGTTTATTAAGTTTTTAACGAACCCAAGCTCAAGCTCGAGCTCAGTGAAAACTTAACGAGTCGAGCTCGAGCCGAGCAGACCTTGGCTTGACTCGAGCTCGAGCTTGTTCAAGAGCCTCAACAAACCAACGAAAAATGTGTAAATATATATATATATATATGTATATCCTCGCATAGGCCTAATACAACCAAAAATATTTTGATTGTGAAGGTATATATCTTTTATTTTCCTATGGAGCAGGGGTGTACTAGTGTGTGTGCTCTCGCCTTCCTTGGTTGACTGAAAAGTGAAAACGGAAAGAAACAACTTATGAAATAACAAGAAAAATCCTAAACTTAAGTTTATATACCTCAGCTCTCAAGCCGAGCTTATCCTATAGCTCGAGCTCGGCTCGTTTACAAAACGAGCTGAAAAAATCTGCTCAAGCTCGTTCGTTTAACTTTCGAGCGGAGCTTGAACGAGCCACTAACGAGCCGAGATGCGAGCCGCTCGTGAGCGGTTCGGTTCATTTGCAGCCCTATCTACAGGTTAGGAAACATATTCCGACCCCTCGCCTCTCATAAAGGTAATAACTTTGTTCGGTTGCCGTTTCTATTTAGTTTTAGTTTTGGAAACCAATCATTACCCTACTTCTTTTTCCAATCATTACCCTATTTTTTCAATTATTACTTTCTCATTTCTCTCTATCTCTCTCCAATCATTACCCATATTTTCAATCATTACTCTATTCCTCTCTCTACCCACTACCAAAACTAAACTAAACTAAACTAAACTCTCAACCAAACACAACCAATGTATTTTCGATTTATATCCAGAAACCTGACTGAATCCGCCAGAAAACCCACTCATTCGAAAACAAGCTGAATCGTACGATTTTAACAATTCACCAATTCAAAGCACAATTTTGCGATTCTCACTTCGATTCTTACCTATTCACGACTCATATAATTGATCCGAATCGTTTCATACCTGAATCGAACCGAATTGTACGATTTCAATAACTATGTCCAATATAAATCCCTAAAAACCAGATTTTTTGTCTTTATCTTGGATATTTTTAAAAAAAAATTGGATAAAAGTAAAATAAAAATACCTATCTAATTTCTCTCGTTTAGACAATCAATAATTCATAAAAATTTCGCACAAAACTAAAACTCTTAACAGAAAAAAGCATAAATACAACAAGATAGTTGAACCAAGTCTTTTATTCTTATTAATCCAACGGGAAAAAATCTTTTATTCTTGTCTACCAAAAATCAAAGCCACAGAGACAAAGTCTGATTTTACGTTTAATCCGACTCTTCGTATTTTAAGAACGAGGTACAACTAATAATAATGGACTCCCATCGAACAGAACCACTACGGTTAAAACATCACACAGATAATACGTATACGTACCTATACACACAAATATATACAGTAACTAAAAAATATACCGTAAATATGCGCACATTAGGTTTAGATTATTATATTATAAACCTGGATGAGTTCCATGAGAAAGTGGACATCCTTGGAGTAGAGTTCAGCGGAGAGGTAGTTAACGGCATGATGGAGGTCTTCGTTTTTGGGATCCGGTTCACCCCCGATATTGAACTTTTTCGTCCTGATTTCCTCAATGTGTTCTCTCGGCGTAGCCATTGGTAAAGAAAATCTCCCACCAGTATCTCTTCTACGGAGCCTGTATCACAGAGAGAGTCGTGAATATAATCAATGAGAGAGAGAGGGAGTGTGAGAGATATAGAGAAGGGAGAGCTTCGTCAGGAAGCAAAAGAGAGAGTGGAAGAAAGGGATGAGAGAGAGAGAGAGAGAGAGAGAGAGAAAAGGAGACTAGAAGGCGACGAACTTGTTCGGAGAGAGGAGTGAGAGATATAGAGAAGGGAAAACTTCGTTGGGAAGCTAAAGATAAAGTGGAAGAAAGGGATGAGAGAGAGAGAGAGAGAGAGAGAAAGAGAGAGAGTGGAGTGGAGTGAGAAGTAGACTGGAAGGCGACGAACTTGTACGGAGACGGCGACTTTTTGTGGGACCCATTCCTTTTTTTTATTTGTTAAAGGGGTTCCTTGAGATTCCTTGACTTCAGGTCTGGCCCGAGTGCTTTTCCCCCCTCTGACACAGCCCCTCCCGGACCCACCCCTCCTTTCCCGTTTTACCCTCCCACCCCCTTCAGTTTTTGTTCTTCTTTCTTCTTTCTTTTTTTTTTTCCCCTCTGTTCCCCCCTCCCGTTCTTTTTTAATCTTTCTT
Source organism: Rhododendron mucronatum var. ripense (assembly GCA_019656295.1). Taxonomy (NCBI): domain Eukaryota; kingdom Viridiplantae; phylum Streptophyta; class Magnoliopsida; order Ericales; family Ericaceae; genus Rhododendron; species Rhododendron mucronatum. The sequence continues at coordinate 3,007,047 of BPLT01000019.1, forward strand.
CTTCTTTTTTTATAATTTTCAATTCTTTTCTTTATTTGTTTCCTTTCCCATTGTCCCCCTCTTTTTTTTTTAGTTAACTCAAATTTTATTCTCAATTAACCACGACAATACCATATATCTAAAAAAGCCATTGGCTTTCCCGCCAAATAAAGCCCAAAAAAATGAAAATAAGCCAATAAGCCAATTGTTTTGTCTTTATTAAAAAAAATTTGGATTTTGGTCAAAAAAATTTACTTTTTAGATTCCTCTTATTATGAGGATGCAATAATCCCCAAAAAATTGACAATAAGCCAAGTGATACGAAAAAAATTTGAACAAGGACAAAAAAAAGCCACTTTGGCTTATTGATCGGAACACCCTAATCAATGCTCCGCGCCCAAACTAACATATCTTCTATGCTTTCAAAAATCTATATTAAAAAAAAAACGAATATGTTTAAGTACAACATTAACCAGTCTTAACATATTTTCTCTACTTTTAAAATAGGAAATTAATAATGCCAAAATAATTTGAGTCCGTGCTTGGATTGGATCCTGACTGTGCTAAGTAAATTTTTAATACACTTATTTTTTAAACTATTTTTTAATAAACTGTGTAAAAAAATAAGTGTTTCAATTTTCAATCCGTTTGATTCGGTTCAAAGATGTAATTTTTCTAACTATAGGACTCTCGTTGATTAATCTTAAGAAAATCGTAGAATCAAATATCTTTTAGGACTAACCAACGAGAGCCCTAGAGTCAAAATTCAATTATGACCCTTTAGAATTAAATGATCAGAGAAATAAAATCTTCTCACCCATTCAAACGGATTGAAATTTGGAACGGTTAGTTTTTCAATCTGCAGTTTATATATTAAAAAATATGATTAAAAAATTAAGTGTTCCAAATTTCAATTCGTTTGAACCGATAGAAAGATTTTAGTTTTCTGATCATTTTATCGTAAATGGTCATAATTAAATTTTAACTATAGGGCTCTCGTTGATTAACCCTAAGAAAATCGTTGAATCAAATATCTCTTAGGACTAACCAACAAAAGTTCTATAATCAAAATTTAATTATGACCCTTTAGAATTAAATGATCAGAAACATAAAATCTTCCCACCTATTCAAACGGATTGAAATTCGAAACACTTAATTTATTTTCGTTAAATTTGGTCAAGTGTTCCAAAACTAATAATTTCTCCCCGGCCCCCCAAATAAAGTACCCCCACTTTTTTAATTTCTTATTTTATTTAATTACTTTTATTTTATTTATTTAATTTCTATAAATACACCCTATTTATATTAAAAAATATAATTCAAGAATTAAGTGTTTCGATTTTAAATTCAGTTGAACCGGGGTGAAAATCGTATTTTTTTCATTATTTTATTATAAATAGTCATAATGAATTTTTTTTTGTATAAGGCCTTTCAACAGACACCCTAAAAATCTTTATTTAGTTTCAAGGGTCTCTTAAGGTGTCCATTGAAAGACGTTGAAATTTTGTTTAAATTTATTATTGTTGGTTAGAAGTTATTTTTATTATTCATTGTTAAGACTAATTAATTAATTAATTAAAATAATATAAATTTATTAAGTATGAAGACAAATTTGATTGAAAATAGAATTTGAGTGAACCAAAAAAATAAGAATGGACAAAATATGAAAAGAAACAAATAAAGAAAAAAAGAAGAAGAGAAGTTAATGGGAAAAGAAACAAATAAAGAAAGTAATTGAAAATTTAAAAAAATTCAAATGAAAAGTAAGAAAATGAAATAAAGCAAAAAAAAAGGGGCAAACTGGAAACCGGCACGGGGGGGGGGGCGGGGGTGGCGGGGTAAATCTGGAAAATGGGTTGTGGGGTCAAGGGGGGTGTGTCAGGGGTGGGAAAAGCAATTTACTTGCTCGATCCCGTCAAGAAAAAAAAACAAAGAAAAAAAAGATTGCAACTGTTTATTCCCGCCACGTGGCGGGGGTTGCGCGGGGGGCGGGGGTGGCGGGGTAAATCTGGAAAATGGGTTGTGGGGTCAAGGGGGGTGTGTCAGGGGTGGGAAAAGCAATTTACTTGCTCGATCCCGTCAAGAAAAAAAAACAAAGAAAAAAAAGATTGCAACTGTTTATTCCCGCCACGTGGCGGGGGTTGCGCGCGTCGATAGGGAGACGTGACGTCATCTGATTACTTCGTTGATTGGTCAGCAGAGCAATCACTTTGTGGCCTGGAAATGGGCAATCGGACCCGCCGCGAATCCCGCCCCACCTCGTACGGAGCGGGTTTTTTTAATCACCTTCTTTTGTTATTGGGTTGGGATAAAATTACTAAAATCCGGCCGGGTTCCGGTAAGGTTAGGGGTGATAGTACCCCGCCTTGATATACCTGCTCCGAAATGTATTTATTTATAAAATTATAATTTTATCCAAGTCTAATTATCATTAGTACTTCAAATTTTATTATCATCATTATACTAAAAAAATCCTTATATTCTTATCTTTATATTTTCACCATTATACTAAATTAACACTTTATTTATACTTTTTTTGCTTTTAGATTAGCAATTTTTTTAATTTTTTGACTGAGCGAGGCAGGAAAACATGTTCCCCAATCGGGGCAGGAACGGGGGTATCCACACACAAAAAAAAAAAAAAAAATCCATTCGGGTCGGATTGGGACCAGGACCGGATAATAAGTTTTGGATCGAGGTCGGGTACACAAAAATCCGCTCCACCCCATTATCATTCCTAAGGATGTAGCCCAACACTAGATGGGATTTTTTATTTTACTTTTTTTTTTGGCCCCAAATCTTCAGGCAATCAAGTAGTTATGACACGTATGTTTTCTTATTTTCATTGAGTCGAGATTCTCACCGTGTGTATCCTTTCTCAAGAGAGAGTATGTAGATCCGTTAAGAATCCAAAACTTACCACCATTCTTATATTTATCTATACGTATCCTATTAGAGAAATTTTTCAGTGCCGAGCAGGCACCGAACACGTGGTGCTAAGCACCATTTCGGCCGCCCAAACATGTTATAGACAGCCCAAATCTGTTTGGGTAATTTTTAAGTGTAAAATTATCAAAACACCCCCTCAACCCCAAACAGATCTGAACCATCCAAAACACGTTTGAACGGCCGAGATGCGTGCTCGGCACAAGCCACTGAAAAATTTCTCATCCTATTATTCCTCTACATATGTAAAAGGCAAATACCACGTTGAAAAGTATGCAATTTGCTACATCAAGTATTGGTTCAACCTTATAACCTAATTATGTTATTTTTAAGCTCGTTTTTTGTTCAGCTGCTATAGAGAATAAATTATATATACCGGTAGTGTAAACACATTTGTTTTCTTTAAATCAATTATATTGTGTAACGACGTAAAAATAGTGGTTCCAATTAATAGAATATCGTAACGTAGCGCAATTTAATTGATTTGAAGGAAACAAATAAGTTGCACCAGCGATGTAAAATAATTTATTCTATTTGCTATATACATAATTTACAAAGTCTCCGTACACTTTCTTATATCCCAATTGACTAGCCCGTTCCAGAACGGAAAATAAGTCCTTTTTTTTAAGAAGACAATTTTAAACTCAAAAATAATAGACTTACTGAAATATAAAAATATGCAATATAAATCTTGTTTGAAAAATCTTGATGAGACCTTTTATGATCGATATCTTTTCTATGGTGCAAAAAAATAAAAAATATATTTTTTATTTGCATTATTTTTTAATTTAAAAATGTAAAATAAGTAATTTTTCTAAGAAAGTATTCTAGAAAATCGTTTGAAGAGTCTGTTGCCAAGAACACCCCCTTCTTTTTATAGAAACCCTTTGTAGCACTCAGTGATCGGCCATTCTTAGGAGTGTTTGTGAGGAATGACTATTTAGTGATATAGAGCACGTTCACACCATCTTTCATACATCTCTATCACCGCACTTTTTTATTTCGTGATTTTAATATTTAGAGGTTTTTAGACAAATAAGCCAAGTGACTTATTTTTTTGTCATTATTCAATTTTTTTCCGCATTTGTTAGTTTGTCGTTAATTTTTGAAAAATTATTGCATCATCGTAACGAGAGGAATCTAAAAAGTTAAAAATTATTATTGAAATCAAATTTTGTTGAATAAAGACGAAAAAATTAGGGAAACGATATTAGCACTCTAAAAATTGATGCAGGCACTCCAAAAAATAAATGAAAGTAGCTTTGGAGTTACACTGATTTTGGAGTGCCAATATCATTTTCTAAAAATTATTACACAGCACAATATGATCACAAAGTTCAGATAAAACAGCCCCATGAAGAAGGGTTATCAAAACCCTTCAAAGCCTTAACAGTACATAACAATATAACTTAACAAACCAAAGCAACCATTTCAAACAGGTACTTCAGGAACATATCAGTACCGGAACACAGGAATTGAAGCGCTTCACAAACCCAAATACTCCAGTAGTAGTCAACATACCAAATCAGAAGGGAAGGCCGAAGAGAGGAAAGTCTCATCCTCCGAAAACAGCTGTAGATTCTTGGTCTTCATCAAGAACTCAATTGCCTCCTCGTTGAATTCCAAAAGGAACCCCAACTTGATCAGCTCTGCCAGCTGTGGAATGTGATCTTCTTTCTCCCATAACAATCCTTCAGATATCGCTTCAGAGAGACACATAGCATATTCGATCACACTTCTGTGCCCATCGGACCTGTCCATCTTCTGAGTAAAAAACTTCTTACTCTCCCTCTCCCATCGGATCATCTGTCTTGCTTCTCCTTTCAAGATTTCCCCTGAAGACAGCGGTAAACTGTAACAATTCGTAATCGGATCTGCTGTCTCAAGAACAGTTATATCAAGAAGGGATCGGAGAGCTTCATGCCTTTTCTCTGCTTCCATTTCAAGAGAGAGATCAGCTAGAAAGCCTAAAATTAGCCTAACCAGCCCCTTTCCAATCAAATTTTCCCTTGGAACCACTTCCTTAAGCCCACCACCGTCCATTATAGACACTTCCTCTTTCAGCACAGACTCAGAGATATTTCGGACCCCAATATTACTGTAAACCTCGAGTAGCTTACCCCTCGGCAGCGATGGCACGCTTGGCTGTGGATACCATACAAATAGTGGCCTTGAAGAAGACTGCTCGAAAAGATCCTTCAACTGAAGGTCATCAGCAATAAACACATCATGCCTTCCAGACAGCATAACTCCATCTGGACCTGAATATACAGGAAGTTTCACCAAATGCTTATCCAGTTTTTTTTGAGTTTCCAAACCCCAGTGCTTTACAACATACTGCCAAAATGCACAACACCGTTCGTTTAAAAGTGGGCGTCCAGAACTTTCCCATGCCTTCCACAGTTTGCAATAGTCATCAACTGAAGGAATACGTCTTACCCCAAAAGCATTGGAAAAAAAGTTGAGCAATTTCTTGTCGTAGTGTTTCTCCAGCACATTCAACTGCATGCCGAAGAGATCATTCTTGTCAAAGAGGACACATTCTTCTGGGATTGCCCACTCCCCGTCGTCGCTTCCATTTGGGATCCAAATTTTCCTTCTTTCTCCACAATCAGACTCCCAGTTGAACTCATACAAGTATTCATAGATCCGAATAATAGTAGAGAAATTTGAATGGAAATCTAGGTGGGTGGCAAGGAGTGAGCACCCATTTCCAACCTCAACAGTGACTCCTATTGAGTTTAGCTCTTTGCTGTAGGACTTAATCTTGGAGCCATAATATTCTTCATCAATAAATGGTCCATCCTCCTTATGTAAGAAAGAATTCCATTTAGAATCGAACAGCATGCAGTAATCAGGGGACCTATAACCAGCACAGGTTTTCAGCCACTTTTGAGATATTTTCTTCAGGAAAGAATCAGGTAAAGGCTTCGTCTGTAAAGAATCAAGTAAAGGCGCCGTTTGTTGATGCAAGTTGCAGAAGTTGCGGACATATTCGAGCAATGAGTAAACATTTGCAGGAGTTATGTTGTCAGGATCACAAGGTAAATGAAGTCCATCCGGCACAAACCTGCAACCATTCTCAAAAGCAAGAACAACTCCCATACTGTTCAGCTCCTTTTTATATTCATGGATACCCTTGCCGTAGTAATTCTCACTGTCATCAATGAAAGGAAGACGAGAAATCGGGCAGATAGATTTCCAATCAGGGCCAAACAGAATGCAATCTCTTGGCATTCTGTAATCTCCAAGGCGGGTTCGCAACCATTCAACATCACGGATACATTCCTTCAGATCTTCAGGGAATTTAAAAGGTGTTTCCTTGAGCTCTCTGTAACAAGCCAGAAATGAAAGGACGGAATCTTTTTTGATGGAAGAAAGTGCTGCCTGCTGCTTGAAAACGCGAGCAAATGCTTTGGTTGCCTCCTCGAAATCCACTACTACCCCAAGTTGCCGCAACTCAGTTTCGTACAACAAGAAGTTAGAGCCATAGGAGCTTTGGTCAATAAGGGGGAAGCTGTGGAAAACCTGCAGAAGACAACCCCATTCAGGATTAAACAGATACGATTCAACTGGCGACTTGCAGCCCATGGTTGTCTTCAAAAACTTCTTATCTTTGAATGCCCTAACAAAATTGTCAGGTGATCTCAGATGATGTAAGCATTCCAGTACAAAAAGGCAAGACTCTGATGTCAGACCGCCAATGCGAGCTGGAGATTTTAGAGTGTCAAAAACAAGTTGGTAATTTTGACTGAAGTTGATTACCACACCCAGCATTTGGAGTTCTCTTTTGAAAGAAAGGATTTCCTCACCGTAGTACTGTTCATCAATAAATGGTATGTCACTGATCTGAGACGCCGCTCTCCATTCCTGACTAAACAAAACAGATTCAACTGGGGTCTTGTCACCGACAGAAGTTCTTATCCATCTTTCTTCTCTGATACTCTGAATAAAATCCTGAGGAGAAAGATTGTTCTCCCGCAGAAACTTAATAAACTTGAGTATCGAAAGCACATTCCCCTTCGATAGAGTCGAAGAAGATGCTAAGTTCATAAGACGCTTCCCTATAAATTGGCATGCCTCTCGACGTTCGAACATCACTCCTATTGATCGTAGCTCTTCCTTATAGTCGTATATTCTACTACCATAGAAATTCTGGTCAATCCTATGTATATCAACAAGTACAGATTCATTCTGCAAAAGATGTCCCCATGATGAGTCTGTCAAGAATGACTCAGATGGAGACCTGTAACCAGGGCTACCACTCAGAGAGACCCTCATCCATTGTCCCTTCTTTATGCATGTCAGGAAATTCTCCGGCATGTGAACCCTATTCCATTTCAAGCTCCGAATCCAATCCAAAAGCAAGAATGTGTTTTGCTTTGTAAGCGGAGCAGACATGGTTGGAATTACTGCATTGGGAGGGGATATATCAGGGACATCACAAGCTGAAAGATGAGTTTTGAGGAAGTCAATTAGTTGTTTCTCAGTAGTATGTACACTTGCGAATTTTCTTGAACGCAAATAGTCTTCTCCTAGCTCAACGAAACCTTTCCCTCTCCATGGGTTTGAACCAATCAGACTAGCCCATTTGCTTCCGCTCGCAGGGACAAGAACCCCACCCCTTTTTTTGGACACTCGTCCATAATTATCCACTAGTGGCATACCAGCACACAAATAAGAAACCTCTCCCTGAGACATATAGTTCAATGAAAGCGAGTGATGTAAGAAATGAACATAGGTCACAACAGGATTCTTATCGTCCAGTGACCCGTAGATGAGAATTCCGTACTCGTACACATTAACAGCCTCTATCCTCGCCTCATTTAAGAGCCATTCCTGTACTGTCTGCCTCTTGGAACACGAATGGAGAGCTTCTTGTGTCTCTTTAGGTAAAAAAAGGTGTGTTGCACACTTAAATTCCCTGTTCCAGTCAATAAGCCATGATATATGACGAGGCTCACGGGATATGAGAACCTTCCCCCCAGTTGACTGTGAGACGTCACTTACGCTTTTCAAAGACACGTCCCCATGAGGACTCACGTATTTCAGAAGTGGTAGGTTCTTAATGCTGGTCTTGTGAAAATTGGACCTCCATTTCTCAGCTAGAAACAGTAGAAGCTCCAAATACACCCCTTCCGATACTCCCATTACCAGATTAGAACCCCGGATGCACTTTGTGTACCACTCATCCTCAACTGGTTCTACGCCCAAGAAATTCAGTATGGGATTGTACTTTGCCCTATCAAATGAAGAACTTAGCACATATCTCCCATGGGATGAGATATTATGCAAATTCACGTTTTGCTTCCTTGCGTTAATCAAGATGTTCCAGAAAGCAGGCATTAGCCTACCCACTTCACTGGGTTTCTGAAAGAACTTCTGCTCCATGTATGACTCACAGGGAACAATATTCTCGTCCATTATCTTTCCTTTAATTGTCTCCCTCACAGCATTTAGCTCAGGATAGGGAGATTCGTTGATGGGTAAGAACCTAAACATAGGAGGCAAAGAAGATATGGGAGCATCTTCTAATGTTTTCACCAGTGAAATAAAGGCATTGACGAAAGCTGACGGCACGCATCCAAGAATCCCTTGGTTCCATTTGTTGTCCATGAGGATTGCTTCTCTCGAAGATGCTAAAAGAAAATCAGCCTGAATTATGAATGGAAAATTTGTAGCCATTTCTGTAGGAAGAAACGCATAAACCCCAGGCGACTTCATCCCTCTGCTGAGCCGCTCTCCATTAGGCAAAGCCAATGTGAGCACCCACTCTTCCACTTCCATTCGTTTTTCCACTTTATTCTCTGACTTGACAGGAAACCTCTGCTTCCACATGAAGTAGCTGCATTCCCCTTCAGAGTTGTCACCATTTTCATCAGATGAGAGATGGAGCATGTAGGACTCCGCATCAATGTTCTTCCTTGTAACAAAATCAGTCTCAGATGAAATGGATATGGCACTCACAGTGTTGAGCGTAGGATCCTCGTTATCTTCCCTGATTGAAAGCCTCTTTATCTTAGAAAGAAACAACAGAATTTCAGGATGAATGCTTGAGAGTTGCTGCTTCACAGGATTAACCTTGTCGGGCTTCAGGGGCAACACAATTGTTGTGGTTGGAAGCGAAGTGTCAGTGCCGTATATTTGCTTTATGGTGGAAAGAGTTGGGTTATCATCCACCCATTCGGGGACAATGTATCCAACATGGCACTGTGAGCAAGGTTCTTCATTAAAGCGGATCTGATAGCCATTACTGAATATGTATGGCTGAGCTGTGATGAGAAACACACTCTTGAATCCAATTCCTGAAACGCCATAACATTAGTTGTTTTAGAAACAATATTGAATATATGAATAAATTTTCGTAAATAAGCAAGCAGCTAAAGGAGCTAGAATGTTGTTCATATGCATCCAGCCATCCATAAGATAAAGGCCTGTATGAAAACTATTTGCTTTAAGATTCTTTCTATCGGATGCATTTACAACAGAAGGCAATTGTCAAACTTGTTCCTATCTTTATGGTCCTATGACAAAAGAATGATTGAATTGAGAAAGAAACAGAAATATCCAGGTTCAGATGGAACACAAGACTGATTCCAGAAAAACCTTAGCTTCAAAATCCACAGGCACCCTAAATTTCAATCAAATAAACGATTTTTCCAGGTGTAAATAAACACAACTTTGAAGTTTCTAGTACATATAATAAGAGGGTAGTTATGAAAGATGCACAATAAGAATATATGAGAAGTGCAGGATATCTCAAAAACTAAATGACAAAGAGTACCGAGGGAGACAAGCATTGAACTACCCTGAAATTCTCGTCCTAAGAGAGTACAATTTTCATCACAATAGAAAACAACCATATGTTCACCACCATTCTTTGTTGTAGTTCAAACAACTTGCGAATAAAAAAACTACATCTCATTTAATTTACAACGCCAAACTTCCACATTAAGGAATGGCCATGGTGCAACTTTATTGAAGACTGAAATGCCCAGCCACCTTGAGTTTGTAACAAGGTCAAACTTCCACATTATTGACAACAACGCCAAACTTCCATATTAACGAATGGCCATGGTTAAGAATTTACCTTGAGTTTGCAACATGTGGAAGCAGAAAAAACGCCAATCATTTTTATTTGCTTGGTTATACAAATGAAGAGAAAGGAAAATGAACACCATGACAACCTTACATTGATACTACTCCAAGGCATGATCGAAACGTGGGCTTTTGACATTTTCACTATCCCTCGTACCAATTTTCTCTTCACGTATCATTCTAATTTTCCACATCTTTTCTTTTCGCTTGATTCCCCTCCTAAATCAGGTACAACATAGGGAAGGAAGAGAAAGTCATAGCTTCCTTTTTTCTCTTCATGCCCACAAGTTCCAAACAAATTCTTTACACTTCCAAGCAAAAGCAAATCTAATTGACATGGATTGGAACATATTAGGTAGTTACCTTTCTCGCCAATATAACCACGTTTGCGAAAGCCTTTCTTGGTGGAGCGTCCAACACTGCAAATGGATTCGATATTTTTGGGAGAAAAACCCTTCTCGTTGTTGAATACCAGCAAAGTGGCCAAAGCTCCGGTGCCCGTAATATCCCGAGAAGTTATCACAAACTCCAGTGATGGTTGTACCCCTTCCAAGTAGTCATTGTCCTCTGCATTCTGTAAACATAACAAATGAAAAGAAAAAGTAGCATTACTATACCTTGAAAAAAACAATAAATCGATTTTCTGATTAACTATATATATGTGTGTGTGTGCGCGCGCGCTCGCGCGTGTGCAAATTCAGAACCATAACATAGGGTATCAATGTCTCATGCGAAAAATAAGAACAAGAATAGACATAGGAGATGGTCAAATTTGATTTCTTTTCTCTCAAGACTTCTCTATTATATCCAAATTCCAAAAGCAGACCACCCAAGAACTACCCATTAAAATTACATATCTCTGCTCGGTTTGGACTTTGGATGAATGTGAATTTTAAATGAACTTGTTTAATGTTCAATCAATTTCCATAGAGATACAAAAGATTCGCTTGAATTGTGAAACTACAGTGAGCGATGGAATAGATAAAGAAGACATGCATGTAGAGCATCTATTAGAGCTTGTCCCACGCTGGTTATAATCACCTCTAAAATTAGTCTATGAGCCTAGACGGCCTTTCCACTCATTGTTAATTTGATTTTGAGCCGGATGCTGTTACAGCATCAACATGGCCTTACTCCATTTTTGTCTCAAACACAATCTGAGTAAAAATCCTCGAAACACACTCCACACATTTACTCACACCTTATACCAAATTGAGTTTCACTCTTAATTTGACCCACAATCATGGAGACTCATATTTTGAAAAACTATTTTCTCCCTCTCAAGACTCAAATTCATAACTATTCTTCGACTAATTACATAAACTTATACTTAAATTTGGGTCTACCACCTGGATTGTTCAAGAAAAAAAAAAATTGGATTGTTCAAGCTTTTGGTCAAAATTTGAGTAAAAGCATGGATAAAGAATGTTGGGTTTTGAGAAGCTTGATTCGATTTGGTTAGCATTTTGCCAGGGTCCAAGTGACAGCGCCCAAGGTGCGGGCTCCGAGCTTGGGTGCAACACCCCCAAGACCTAGACAGGGTTTTACGATTTATGGTAATTTATGATGAAGTTAAAAATACTTGCTATACAGGCAATGTAACTAGTAATTCATTTTTTAGTCATGACATAATAGAAGTTGGTGTGAGTGTAGTGGCCCGGAATAAGCGGGCTCGGGCCGACCCTGAGGCATTTACCATTGCATGCGGGCTGGTCCCTAGTGCCCAACAGTGCATAGCTCCGAGCAATGTTCGGAAAGAGCTCAAGCAACCGGTGAGATGCTGCTCGATACATCACGAAGTGACGACGCATTTTGCCTCCGCTATGACCTTCATCCTCGGTAGTTAGGGACTTTGATGATGAGCATCAGCATGATGTAAGCCCTGACAATTACAGAACGAAGATCATCATTAGGGCTGACCTGGCCATGTGCTCCGTAATTGCCTTATCTCATACGTCACCCGAGGAGGTACCCGAGCGTATCCTGCATGCGCTTACTTGGGGACCAAGCCAAGCGAGGTCTATAAAAGCAAAGGGATGCCATTCTACCCTAACCCCTAGACCTATGCACTTCTCCCTAGATCTAACTTGATCGTCGAAGGGTCACTGGGCTTCCACAACTCTAGTGACTTGTTACAGGTCCGGCACACAAAGAAAGAACCTGAACCAACCCACAGTCAAGATCCTGATAAACCGAATCCCTATAATTGGTGACTCTGTTGGGGGAACTCACTGCCATCTTTGCTTTTCATTTCTTCTCCTCAAAACTCCGTTCAAATTCCTAAACCAAAATCGTGGTGGTATAGGACCTTCTCTCAACGACGCAATGGCCAGACTCGAGCCCCTCGAAGCCCTCACTCTGGGCTCCGAAGGAGCCAAAGGCAAGCAGCACATCTCCATCACTACCAATCCCATCAGAGTCGGCTCTTCGACTCCGAAAGCGGAGCCGTCCAGCGAAATCCACACCTACATCCGTCGGAAATAAAGCGTCTCCTTTAGATGTCCCCTTCTCGCTCTCATTCCGGCAGAAGCCGTGACGGACCGCCTCGACCCCCTAGAAGAGGTGGCCCGCATCGGAAAGAATGGGCGGCGTGGGGAGCATTCTCAGTCTCTTGAGCCGGATCCTAAAAAGCACCCAGAGAAGTGATCTGCCTTCGAGAGGCTCAAACGTGTTTCCGCCTCCTCCACCCATTCTGTCATAGGGAGCAAGGGGCATACGGAGCCCACTCCTAGCTTCACAAAAATAGCAAGAGAGGACAACAGCCTCATGGAGATCCAAACCAAGGGATACCACAAAACGCCTCAAAAACAGACGTGAAAGAAGCCCAATCACTGAGCGCCTCAAGCACCACTCTCAAGATAGCTATAGGTCTGAAAGACGAAAGGACCGTTGCGAACATCCCCCCCACCCCCCCAAAAAATAAAAAATGAAAATCAAGGAGCGTTCCGCCGAAACCCAAAGACTATCCTAAGTCGGACCATCTCACACCAAAGAAGTGCACTGCGACAGAGCGTCCAGATGACCCCGACCGTTCTATCCCATCTCATCGCAATGCACGTTTTGAGAGACTCACGACCTACACTAGAGATCAATTCAGTCACCCCCCCAAAAGGATTCACCCAACCCAAGTTTGCTAAGTATGACGGCAATTCCGAAGCCTACACTCACTTGGTGCAGTACAAGCTCATCATGTCTCTGTTCCTCAAGAACGGCCCCTCGGACGACGCCTTCCTTTGCAAAGTATTTCCTGCGAGCCTCAAGAACCTAGGCCTTACATGGTTCAAGTACTTCAACCAACTGCCTCCCAGATCCATTTCCCCATTCGATTCCCTTTGTTACGCCTTCATGGCTCGGTTCATGACGAACAACAAGCACGCAAAGGAAATCGACTCTCTTCTCTCACTGCGCAAAAGAAGCGACGAAACGCTTCTCCAATACGCTGGCCTCTACTAGGAGCTCTTTAGCGAGATTGAGGGTGCAACGAGGTCATCTCGGCCCCCGGCTTTAAGCTCGGCCTTACTGCACTGGACGAGCAAGTATACGGACCCCGTTTCATTTAAGGGTTTAAGATTTTTGATTCTAATCATTATCATACTTTCCTCTAATCATTACTCTTACTTTTCTCTCTATCTCTCTTCAATCATTACATTTTTTCAATCATTACCCTATTTCTCTTTACACTCATTACCTAAAAATCCAAATCCAAAATCCCAAAACGAATGGGGCCACAATGATCTCGCCCGGAACAAGCTGAGGTTCATGCAAGAGCTCATGACACGCATCAAAGGGTGATGCCAGCTAATTGAATCCAATGTAGAGCAAGGAATCAGGAAGCCCGCAGCACTGAGACCCCCTTCGTTTTGGGATTTGGATTTGGATATGTAGGTAATGAGTGTTGAGAGAAATAGAGTAATGATTGAAAATATGGGTAATGATTGGAGAGAAATAGAGAGAAAAAATGAGTAATTATTGGAGAGAAATATGATAATAATTAGAATCCAAAATCCAAAACCTTTAAACGAACGGGGTTTGAAGGTCCCAGCAGCCTCGACAGTCATCACGAGCGCCACACACGTCCCGACCTCCAAAAATAGGTCAACAATATAAAGCAAGCACCGAAGCGGGGACCAAAGCCGAGCGATTTCATTGCCGAAAAAATCGTCTTCACCGTCCCAATCTACGGGGTCATTGACCAAGTTCAGCCTTTCTTCTCCTCCCCGAATCAGAAGCTTGGCACCGAGAACGAGAAGATCAATGCAACTATCATAACGAGCGAGGCCACTTCACCACCTCTTGCAAACCCTTCAAAGCTTACTTGCAGCAGCTTGTCGCGGGCGGTCACCTCGAAAATCTAATTGACCATGAAAAAACTAGGGCTTGGTCGCAGCAGGTCAAAAGCCAGACCAAAGAAGAGGTTCAAACGATCTATGTCATTCATGGTTCCATGGATGCCGAGGCCGCAAGGATCATCCACGCCTATCTTAATGAAGTTTCATCATCCAAACAAGTCATGCTGGTAGGTCCCAAGCCAAAGCACGCTCGTACAAACAATGGCTCGAAGTAGACTATCTCGTTCACTGAGAAAGATCTTGACCGAGTCTAGCTCTTGCACAATGACGCCCTCGTGGTAACACTGCACATCGGAGCCTTCAACGTCCGGCGTGTCCTCGTCAATCTGGGCAACTTGGCGAAAGTAATGTACTATTCCTTGTTCAAGGATTTGAAGCTCCTGGAGTCCAACCTCCGTCCTACCGAAGTCCCTCTAGTTGGTTTCAACGGAGTCCCAGTATGGAACCTCAGATAGATCACCCTCCCCGTCCGTGCCGGGTTGGTGACAGACCAAATGGAGTTAGTCATAGTGGATGTTCCGAGCCCTTACAAGGCAATCGTCGAACGCACTTCGCTTCACAAAATGAAGGCTATCGCCTCCATCTATCACCAGTCGTTCGATTCATCGGTGCGTTCGGTCATCAGGAAAACCTCTGCAGGAACCAAATTGCAGCTAAGAAGTGCTATGTCAATGCAGTCTGAAGCAACAAAAAGACAGCTCCGGTAAACCTCATCGAGGTGCCCGACGCCCCAGTGCTTGAAACTTCAAAAGAAGGGCCGACGAAAAAGCAATTGAAGATTTGATTACCATTCCCATCAATGAGGATGGCTCCCGATTCTTCATTGTCAGCTCATCCCTCAGCGATACCGAGCGGGAGCAGTTGGTGGATTTCTTCAAAAGTAACTTCAAGGGGTTTGCCTAGACGCCATATGAAATGCTCAGGGTCGACACTTCATTCATCTGCCACGAATTCAACATTGATAGAAGCAGACGTCCGGTCGTGCAAAAGGCAAGGCAATCCTCCCCGATACATTCCGAAGCTGTTATCGAAGAAGTCGGAGGCCTCCTAAATGCTCAGGCCATCCGAAAAGTTCAGTACTCAAAATGGTTAGCCAATATTGTGGTTGTGAAGAAAGAGAACGGCAAATGGTGTGTGTGCATCGACTATTCCAATCTCAACAATGCCTGCCCGAAGGACTTCTTCCCCCTTCCGCGGATCGATCAGTTAGTCGACACCACCGCCGGTCATGCCAGACTCAGTTACTCCGCACGGTATCGATCAGATAGCAATGAGCGAAGACGATGTTGAAAGTATAGCCTTCATTACTCCGCACAGTATTTTCAAATATCTCGTCATGCCCTTCGGCCTCAAAAATGTCGAGGCTACATTTCAGCGTATGATAACAAAAATGTTCAAACGCTTGTTGGGGGACACCATGATGTCTTACATCGATGATATGGTTGTAAAAAGCATGTGTTTGCGGCTTCCTCGGGACCGAACATAAAGTTGCCCAACACAACGACGTATGTGTTTGCCCAAGAATTGAAGTCGGGCAAGCTCTCTATCAACAAGTCCTTATGCTCAGGCCGACTGACAATACCGACCATAGCCAGGGTTCTTCCCGAGCATGTACGCACCAAACAACTCTTCAATCCCAAAGGCCAGGTTTTCCTCCTCCGTAACTCAATGATGCTCATAATGATGCAATAGGAGTTGGTGGAGAGCTGAGAAGAAGTGAGGGACAGTTCCTGAAGCACGTGTCGAACGAAATAATGGAGGGGAAACCTAACCCCGCCCGCGATAATGGCCATTAGAGGGAAGGTCAGCTCCCCTTTTGGGTATTGGATATTGTCCGCGCGCGACACCCCAACTTGGACGTCAAGAGGGATGGAGTAGGTCACCACGAACTCCTCGTAAGACCCCGCCTCTCCATCGAAGAAGCGGAGGAATGAACAGGGATACTTCGACTTTCCCCATCGAACCTCCTCCGGAGCCTCAGCATCGACATCTTGACCCGAGGAACTTGTGGGATCGGCAATAGGGGACGACACCAGTGAGCCCGACATCTGTTGACAAGAAAGATCAAGGGGCTCAAAATAATCCACGAGGACTGGAGTGGCCCAATGTTCTTGGGCTGGGCTACGAAGGAAGTTGTCTATAAAGTCTTCTTCACTCGGGGTAATGAATGTCGAAGAACTGCAGGAGTTGTCTGATGAGATCTCACTGACCATTCGCCCGGACCTAACAGGATGCACATGCAAGAGTTGTTAGCTACGTGGATGCACGGTATCAAAAAGGTTCAATCGTTCAGGCATAATCAAGTCATCACTCCTTGGACACCTAAACAAGGTTGAGAGCCCGGATAAGGGGAATTCCTCCTCGGGAAGAATCTCAGGCTCGGAAAGAGTACGGAGCTCAGGAAGAACAATGACCAGTGTTTGTTCATCTTCCTTCCCGTTTTCCAGGCAGCCCAGGCCTCTCTAAGACGATGATTTGATCAGAATACGTTGAAAATGCTAGAAAACTTGAGAAAGGTCTTGATCAATCAACATACCTGAAGATGGGGAGAGAACTCGCTGCCAAACCCTACAAGATCAATCTAAAGTTCTGAAAACTTGAAGATTGATGAGAGAGGTTCTAACGATGATGGTCTGGCGGTTCAAAGGCTGAAGGGTGCACGTCAAACAAAGCGACTCCTTAGAGGCCGTCAGATGTACAACACATGGCAACGATCAGCGGCTCGCAGGCAACCAGCAGCGTCAGGAGTAGCGCCTCAGTTGGCCAAGCCACTAGGCTTGCGACACGTGGCAATGATTTAACAGAATGTACCAATCAACTGACACGGCACGTGTCGAGCCACCTACCACCGTACGTTCAACAAAGCGATGACTGACGCGTGGCTCCCAGGGCTAGGCTTCTGGTGGTTACCAAAGGAGTTACAAACACTGTGTTCAGTTGGGCGTTGTGAGTTTTTATTTCACAAAGTTTAGTTTTGAATGGAAAAAAGTTGTGGGACCAACTTGTCAGCGACAAAGACTGGCAAGCTCTCTCTTTGACTTTAAAGTCTGAGTACAAGCATGTGTACAGTAAAAATTGGCCCCCACCACTCCCACCTTTTCCATCTTCCTCCTTTCCCCACTTGCCACCTGCCGACCCACAGTCTTTATTGGCCCCCACCACTCCCACCCTCTTCCATTTCCCTCCTTTCCCCACTTGCCACCTGCCGACCCACAGTCTTTATCCATGAAATTTTCTTTTTTTTCCTTTTCGGCTTACTCTCAGATATAGGACCCACTCATCTTTGAAATAACCCATCCAATCACATGTTTTTACATTTTAACTCAAAATTTTCATTCCAAAATGGTGAACCAATCACAGTGAAAGATTCCCTCGAACAAAAGTCTTAGTGTCGGTGATTACTACTGTCAATCCCCCCGCACTGAGAAGGGGTTATTGCAGTGGCCCGAAATAAGCGGGGTCAGGCTAACCCCGAGGCATTTACTATTGCATGCCTCGAGTTGGTCCCTCGTGCCCATCAGTGCATAGCTCCGAGCAATGTTCTTAAAGAGCTCAGGCAACCAGTGAGGTGTTGCTCAGCACATCACGAAGTGACAACACGTTATGCCTCGACTATGACCTTCATCCTCAGGCAACCAAGGACCTCGATGATGAGCATCAGCATGACGTAAGCCGCGACAGTTACAAGAATGAAGATCATCATTAGGGCTGACTTGGCCATGTACTCTGTAACCTCTCATATGTCGCCCACAACGTCGCCCGAGGCGATTACCGAAGCGTATCCTCCAGGCGCTTACTTGGGGACCAAGCTAAGCGAAGTCTATAAAAGCAAAAAGACTCTAACCAAAAGAGGTATGTCATTCTACCCTAGCCCTAGACCTATACACCTCTCCCTAGATCCAACTTGATCTTGGAGGGTCACTAGGCTTCCACAGCCCAAGTGACTTGTTGCAGGTCCGACGGCAGGCGCGCGGAGCAACGGAAGAAGGAATCTGAATTGACCCATGGTCAAGATCCCGATAAACCGAACCCCTACAATGAGCAATGTGTACTCAACTACACAATTACATTCAAGCAACCACACCGTTAAATTGAAGCTACTCTCATGAGGGTGATAAACAAGCCAAACGAGCCAAGCAGTTAGTTGTTTTCAAAGCTTGGTTTGAAAATTTAACAAGCTTCGTAATATGTTCGAGTTTAAAGCTTGTTGGGAGACAAGCAGATCCCCCGAACGAGCTTTAATTAAGCCAAACACGAACTGATCTTGGGTAGCTTGAATTTTTTACTCATCATAAACCAAACTAGCCGAGTTGTAGGTTGTTCAATTGAAAGCTTATTGAGATTCAAAAAAATGTTCAAACTTGGTTTGTTGAACGAACAAAAACAAGCTCAAACTCAAGTAGATTGATTCGTTTATCAGCCATAGTATCTCAAGAAGTAATAGAGATACATAGTACTCAAAATGACGCCTAAATGTACAGCAGTATACCGAGACAGAATGAATTTCATACCCGTCAATTATGGGCGGAGGTATATTGGAGGGAGAGTGGCAAATACCACCCTGAAGTGACGTCGATTAATAAATTATAGGTATCCAAATAGCAAATAGCTTCATTTTTAATACAGAGAAAAATGAAAATAAAAAAACAATATACAAAAGAAACGGTTGAGATTATAAAAATAATATCTCATATTTTTGGCAAAAAAAATTTCAATCTCACATTCATTAGGGCTTGTTCCGCTCAGACTTTTGTGATTTATTATTGACTTTTATAACATCCAATATCATAGTTGTCAAATCAAGAAACTAATCGAGAATCGAAAAGGTCCATTTGCGAATCGTGAATCGTTCCGATTCAATCAAATTCTTAAAAATGCATAAAAAAAATGTAGATTTCAAGTTTGAATAATGATCTTGTGATCCAAATATGCAATACACTAGTTAAAAAGAAGTTTATTAGACTATTTTTTGCTTTTTTTTGGTAGAGGACTATATATTCTGTTTTTCTAGACTCTCTATATAACACATCTCCCACTAACTAATATACACACACACACCCCATTACTAGAATATACTATATTATATACATCCACTGACTATAATATACTATATTATATACACCCCACTAACTAGGAATATATATATATACACACACACACACACCCCCCCACTAACTAGTGAACATATAGAAGACAAATAAATAACTCAGTACACTCACCGACAAGAACGAGATGCAGTTCAAGCATCAATGTCGACGTCGAAGGTTTCGATGGAGCTCGAAGCTTCACTACGAGGGCTCAGGTCTTTGTTTTCTTCGATCGGTTGGGTTCTCTACAGGTAGGGATGCAAACGAGCCGAGCTTTACAATATTCAAGCTTGTTTATTAAGTTTTTAACGAACCCAAGCTCGAGTTCAGTGAAAACTTAACGAGTCAAGCTCGAGCCGAGCAGGTCTTGGCTTGACTCGAGCTCGAGCTTGTTAACGAGCCTCAACAGACCAACGAAAAATGTGTGTGTGTATATATATATATATATTCACAAAGGCCTAATACAACCAAAAATATTTTGATTGTGAAGGTATATATCTTTTATTTTCCTATCGAGCAGGGGTGTACTAGTGTGTGTGCTCTCGCCTTCCTTGGTTGACTGGAAAGTGAAGACGGAAAGAACAAATTATGAAATAACAAGAAAAATCCTAAACTTAAGTTTATATACCTTGGCTCTCAAGCCGAGCTTATCCTAGCTTGAGCTCGGCTCGTTTATAAAATGAGCTGAAAAAATCGGTTCAAGCTCGTTCGTTTAACTTTCGAGCCGAGCTTGAACGAGCCACTAATGAGCCGAGCCGCAAGCCGCTCGTGAGTGGTTCGGTTCGTTTGCAGCCCTATCTATAGGTTAGGAAACATATTCCGACCCCTCGCCTCTCATAAAGGTAATGTATTTTTCGATTTATGTCCAGACACCTGACTGAATCCGCCAGAAAACCACTCATTCGAAAACAAGCTAAATCATACGATTCTAACGATTCACCAATTCAAAGCACGATTCTGCGATTCTCACTTCGATTCTTACCTATTCACGATTCATATAATTGATTCGAATCGTTTCATACCTGAATCGAACCGAATCGTACGATTTCAATAACTATATCCAATATAAATCCCTAACACCCAGATTTTTTGTCTTTATCTTGGATATTTTTAAAAAAAAATTGGATAAAAGTAAAATAAAAATAAAAATAAAAATACCTACCTGATTTCTCTCGTCCAGACAATCAATAATTCATAAAAATTTGGCACAAAACTAAAATTCTTAACAGAAGAAAGCCTAAATACAACAAGATAGTTGAACCAAGTCTTTTATTCTTATTAATCCAACGAAAAAAGTCTCTTATTCTTGTCTAACAAAAAACAAAGCCACAGAGACAGAGTCTGATTTTACGTTTAACCCGACTTTTCGTACTTGAAGAACGAGGTACCACTAATAACAGTGGACTCCCATCGAACAGAACCACTACGGTTAAAACATCACACAGATAATACGTATACGTACCTATACACACAAATATATACAGTAACTAAAAAATATACCGTAAATATGCGCACATTAGGTTTAGATTATTATATTATAAACCTGGATGAGTTCCATGAGAAAGTGGACGTCCTTGGAGTAGAGTTCAGCGGAGAGGTAGTTAACGGCATGATGGAGGTCTTCGTTTTTGGGATCCGGTTCACCCCCGATATTGAACTTTTTCGTCCTGATTTCCTCAATGTGTTCTCTCGGCGTAGCCATTGGCAAAGAAAATCTCCCACCAGTATCTCTTCCACGGAGCCTGTATCACAGCGAGAGTCGTGAATATAATCAATGAGAGAGAGAGAGTGTGAGAGATATAGAGAAGGGAGAGCTTCGTAGGGAAGCAAAAGAGAGAGTGGAAGAAAGGGATGAGAGAGAGAGAGAGAGAGAAAAGGAGACTAGAAGGCGACGAATTTGTTCGGAGTGACAGATATAGAGAAGGGAAAACTTCGTTGGGAAGCTAAAGAGAAAGTGGAAGAAAGGGTTGGGAAGCTAAAGAGAAAGTGGAAGAAAGGGATGAGAGAGAGAGAGAGAGAGAGAGAGAGAGTAGATCGAGTGGAGTGAGAAGGAGACTGGAAGGCGACGAACTTGTACGGAGACGGCGACTTTTTGTGGGACCTATTCCTTTTTTTTTCCTTTGCTAAAGGCGAAGGCGTTCCTTGAGATTCCTTAACTTCAGGTCTGGCCCGAGTAGTGTACGGCGTTTGCTTTTCCCGCCAAGGAAAAAAAACAAAGAAAAAATGATTGTAACTGCTTATTCCCGCCACGTGGCGCGGGTTGCGCGCGTCGATAGGATTCGTGACGTCATCTGATGACTTCGTTGATTGGTCAGCAGAGCAATCCCTTTGTGGGCTGGGAAATGGCAATCGGACCCGCCCCGAATCCCGCCCCACCTCGTACGGAGCGGGTTTTTTTAATCACCTTTTTGGGTATTGGGTCGGGATAAAATTAATAAAATCTGGCCGGGTTCAGGTAGGATTCGGGGTGATAGTATCCCGCCCCGATATGCCTGCCCCGAAATGTATTTATTTATAAAATTATACTTTTATCTTAATCTAGTTATCATTAATACTTCAAATTTTATATTTTTACCCTAATATTATTATCATCATTATACTAAAAAAACCCTTATATTCTTATCTTTATATTTTCATCATTATACTAAATTAACACTTTATTTATACTTATTTTGCTTTTAGATTAGCAATTTTTAAAATTTTTTTATTAAGCGAGGCGGGTAAACACATTCCCCAATCGGGGCAGGAACGGGGATACCCAAAAAATATATATATATCCGCCCGGGTCGGGTTGGGACCGGGACCGGGTAATAATTTCTAGATCAAGGTCTGGTACGCAAAAATATGCCCCGCCCCATTGTCATTCCTAAGGCTGTAGCCCAACAGTGGATGGGATTTTTTATTTTACTTTTTTTTTTTTTTGGCCCCGAATCTTCTAGCGATCTAGTAGTTATGACATGTATGTTTCCTTATTTTCATTGAGTCGAGATTCTCACCGTGTATATCCTCTCTCAAGAGAGAATATGTAGATCCGTTAAGAATCCAAATCTTACCATTCTTATATTTATCTATACGTATCCTATTAGAGAAATTTTTCAGTGCCGAGCGGGCACCGGACACGTGGTGCCAAGCACCATTTTCGGCCGTCCAAATATGTTTTAGACTACCCAAATCTGTTTGGGTAATTTTTAAGTGTAAAATTACCAAAACACTCCCTCAAGCCCAAACAAATCTAAACCGTCCAAAATACGTTTGGACGGTCGAGATGAGTGCTCGGCACCGCATGGCCGGTGCCCGCTCGGCACTGAAAAATTTCTCATTCTATTATTCCTTTTACATATGCAAAAGGCAATACCACGTTGAAAAGTACACAATTTGCTACATCAAGTATTGGTTCAACCTCATAACCTAATTATGCTATTTCTAAGCTCGTTTTTCGTTCAGCTGCTATAGAGAATAAATTATATACACCGGTAGTGTAACACATTTGTTTTCTTTAAATCAGTTATATTGCATAACGACGTAAAAATAGTGGTCCCAATTAATAGAATATTGTGACGTGGCGCAATTTAATTGATTTGAATGAAACAAATGAGTTACACCAGCGGTGTAAAATAATTTAATCTCTTTGCTATATACATAATTTACAAAGTCTCCATACACTTTCTTATATCCCAATTGACTAGTCCGTTCCAAAACGGAAAATAAGTCCATTTTTTTTAAGAAGACAAATTTAAACTCAAATAGAATGGGCTTACTGAAATATAAAAATATGCAATATGGATCTTGTTTGAAAGATCTCGATGAGATCTTATATGATAGACATCTTTTCTATGGTGCAAAAAAATCAAAAAAATATTTTTTATTTGCATTATTTTTGAGTTTGAAAATATAAAATAAGTAATTTTTTTAAAGTAGGTGTTCTGAAAAATCGTTTGAAGAGTCTGTCGCCAAGAACACCCCTTGTTTTTGTAGAAACCCTTTGTAGCACTCTGAGTGATCGGCCATTCTTAGGAGTGTTTGTGAGGAATGATTATTTAGTGATATAGAGCACGTTCACACCGTCTTTCATACACCTCTATCACCGCACTTTTTTTTATTTCGTGATTTTAATACTTAGTCATGGATCTCATGTGGATATGTGGTATAGAAGTTTTTGAAGCACCACGTAGCTGTGCTCCAAAAGTACTTGAATTCTTTATGTGTAAAGTGAGTGCTACACTTAGGTGTGTCACATAATTGTTGTTGCACTTTTTTTCCCCTCGAGAAAAACATAAAAGAAGATTCAGCTAGTCAAATAGCAGATAGATTTATAACTCTTGGTTTCACAGGGTGATTCGATATTTAAATTTATAGAGAGACATCAAACCTTTCTTTCATTATTAATTCCCTAATTTGCTCTTTAATACACATTGTTTTGTAATGTTGACAAAAAAGATAGAATGTGCAACTCTTATCTTACGCAATCTACCTAATAAAATATAAGAGTGTGGGGACTACACTAACACAAGTTGAAAAAAAGGCTAAGATTCATTTGATCTAAGGGCTGATGTGTGATCTCCAACTCTCTTAAGAAAATACCAACACTCTTACAAATATATTACAAAAATGTCATCAGTTCTTTTTACCTACTGCTCGGCTTCTGAAGTTGGCATAAAAAAACAAAAATATATTACAAAAATGTCAGTGCCTACGGCACTACCAGGGTGCATAGTACAAAAATGTCCGTGCCTATGGCACTAGCAAGGTGCGTAGTGTCGTAGGCACATACACTGGTTTTTCTTAAATTCAGAGCCAATTCTATCGCTCATAACCCATTACCACGACTACTTTGCACAAGCTTTTCACGTCTATAGAGGGTAGCACCATTTTTATTTTTATTTTTTATCTTTGTAAGAATCAAACTACATGCTTGAACTTATAAAGCTCTCTCACATTTAGCTCTCCTTTCTGCTTAAGCTAACGCTTTATGTTGTTTTCTCCCATCATAATTTCCCTAAATTTAGATTTCAATTTGTTATAAAAGAAAATGCTAACAACAACCCAATAGTTTTTATTTATCAAAGTGCATCAAAAGCAGTACTGGCTATGTTCGTTTGGAACATTTGCTTTGATTTTATTTTGTTTTTCAATCATTACCCTACTTCTTTTTCCAATTATTACCCTATTTTTCCAATTATTACGTTCTCATCTCTCTCTATCTCTCTCTAATCATTACTCCTATTTCCAATCATTACCCTATTTCTCTCTTCACCCACTACCAAAACTAAATTAAACTAAACTCTCAACCAAACAAAGCCAGTATTTTTTGAGAATTTCGATATTCGTGCTTCACTTTTTATTGATACCGCTCCACTTTGTTCATGAAGTTACTAGTAATTAACTTCAAGTTAAAAGTGGAGCGCCATCAATAAAAAATAGAGGGCGAAAATCAGTTTCCTCTCTCTCTCTCTCTCTCTCGCCTAATTGCTAACTCAATAAGCTGTCTATAGTATAATAGTTATTGTAATACAAAGCTTTCAATAATGAGAAATTAATTTTTTAATACTACTAATTTCACATATACGTTTTTTTTTTTTTAATCCTTTCTCCTCTTTGTATCTTATATACTCGTAAGCGAATTAAAGTATCCACTGACAGCTTAAAGCTCGACTCGATAAAGACTTTGTGGTAGAATTTAAGCCCGTTTGATGAAATGAACCAAGATTTAGTCATCCCAAACTCGACTGGGATAGACTCTTGAAAATAACAGACATATACAAAAGCAATATTTTAGTAATACGGATAGTGATTCAAACTGTTTCTAAATGTTTTGTTTCAAAGCTCAAGTTTGAGTCGAGCTTAACTTGTTTATATTTATTTGACTCGGGTTTGCACCGAGCTCGCGTTTCATATCATAAATACTACTAACTCGAGCTCTATTGTGATTCGAACAGATCGAACTTTAGCTACGGAGTTTCACAAATATTTACCGGCGCATGCATATTACAATTTTTTTTTTTGTTAATAAAAATAAACTGGTGCTGGCTCCCAACTCGAACCGAACTTCAGCTAATGGAGTTTCATAGCTAACAAAAGTTAAATCGAGCCGAACTCGCAAACCTCAGAAAAATGTAAAACAAAAGGCCAAACGACCCCCGTTCCGG
Organism: Rhododendron mucronatum var. ripense; assembly: GCA_019656295.1. NCBI lineage: Eukaryota > Viridiplantae > Streptophyta > Magnoliopsida > Ericales > Ericaceae > Rhododendron > Rhododendron mucronatum. The sequence continues at coordinate 3,032,652 of BPLT01000019.1, forward strand.
AACATTAAATAAGTACTTATTTTTTAAGAAGACAATTTTAAATTAAAAAATGATAGGCTTATTAAAATCTAAAAATATGCAATATGGATCTAGTTTGAAAGATTTCATTGAGACCTTTAATATGGTGCAAAAAAAAAATCAAAAAATTAATTTTCATTTACATTATTTTTTAGTTTAAAAATGTGAAATAAGTTCTTATTTTTTAAGAAGGTGTTCTGGAACGGGCTCTAAAGCAAAAGCCGTTTAAAAAGGAGGTAAATTACCAAAACCGTATTGTGGTTTCTAAAAATTATAATTGTCTCCTCACATTTGGAAAAGTACAAAGTACCTCTCCCTCAGTACAAATTACTCTCTTATCGTGAGGTAACGGTTGACCCGCTAGACAATTCAACAAATTTTGACTGAAAATATTGAAATTCTAATTAAAGACTTACAATAGAGTAATGGACTGGCAATGGCGCCGCTACATTCAACAATATGGGGTCGCCTGACCCATGGTGGGAAAAAAATCTCCTGCTATTGGAGTATAATTCTGGAGTAGATTGGAAATGACCCCATCAAAATATAGCTTGACACCATTGTAGGATGCAAAACACTTGATAATTATCCCATTATGAAAACCAACGACCAATTTTCTGACCCTTTCTCCCTCTCTCTCTCGGACGGGAGGAATGTTGTACTACATCTTTAGTACACTCATGCACTAGAGAGTCCCTAAATTCGTTCTTATAATATTGTATTGATTTAAGCAACATTCATTGAGTATAAATTTGAGCCATGGGTTAGAATGAGTTTTTATGAATTTTTACTTGAATTTGAATTTGATTTTGAGTTTGAGTTTTGAAATGGCAAGAGTAGGAGAGGTTCTTATATGAATCTTTTAGGGTTTGTTCAGTTGGGTTTTTAGGATTTGAACTCTAAATTATTACCATACTCCAAAATCCACTCATTACTCATATCTCCAATCATTATTTTCCTTTTTATCTATATCTCTCTCCAATCATTTTCCCTATCTCTTACCCTAATCATTACAAATTCAAATCCAAAATCCAAAATCCAAATCCAAAAACGAACAAGCCCTTGGCATTGGTTTGTTTTATTAAGGTAAAAAACATTGATAGAATTTTGAATAGAATCCAATCCCAATGCAAAATTCATCTTAATTTATTAGTTCTATGCAAGAAATTATGCTAAGAAAAGTCATATCAATTTGAACGACTTTTCTCGACTCTTGAACTAAAAGGAAACATCTCAATTTTCAATTTGTAAATGACCCCATACTTATAAAATCTTGGAGTCGCCACAGTAGACTAGACTGTCTTTTGTTAGCATGTGAAAATGACAGTGTGGTTAATTGTAACTAAGGGCCCGTTCCAGAAATCTTCTTATTTTATAAGTACTTATTTTGGAGCTTTAGTCCACAAAACTTAAATAAGCAGCTTATTTTCACATTTTCAAACTCAAAAATAATGTAAATGAAAAATAATTTTTCAATTGTTTTTGCACCTTCTTAAAGATCTCAATGAGATCTATCAAACAAGATCCATAGTGATAGGAAAATTATTTGCGTAAGCACATGATTTTTGAGTTTGAAATTACATTTTCAGAAAATAAGTACTTATTCACTCTTTTGTGGAACACACCTTATTATTAGACAAAAAATAAGTTCTTATTCCGGTTCTGGGACGGGCCCTAAAATTGGATGAAGTCAAATAGACAAACTCTGTCGAATTTTCTAGTAGCTACATCTCGACAAGAGAGTAGTTCGTTACGAGACATCAGTTATTTTATAATTTTCCAAACTTGAGGGTACGACCTGTAATTTGAGAAACCTCGGGGTGGTTTCTGTAATTTCCCATATAAAAAAAAAACGACAAAAGCAAAACACAAAGGTCCGCGTGTCATCTTTGTACCCATCAGAATATTTTATATACTAAAATAAACAAAAATAAACAGAAATAAATTTCCGCCCTCCGAACTTGAACGCGCGCCGCCGAGCTCACAACAACCACCACTGCCACCTAACCGCAAACAACAAAGCGCTCTCTCTCTCTCTCTCCTCTCCCACCCCCACCGATCGACCCAAAGGTAACTATATTTTGTCAATTTATCTGCGTTGATACACGTATCATAGTCGGCAAGATTTGGCTTTACTGACACGAATCTCCTGTTGCTCGTTAGGTTTTGTGAGAAGAAGAGAAGATGTTGGCGATCGCAGGGAAAGGAGTCGCCCGTGGAGGCATGAACGCTTCGGTTCGTGCTGCCTTAGTTTTTCATTCATCGATTCTTTCTTTTTCTTTTTTTTTGTTTTTTAAAATTACTTTAGCTGTTGTTGATTTGTGATGATTTTCTGCTGCAGAGGATTCGTAGTCAGTCCCTACTCTTGGCGTCGAAGCGTTACTCGTCTACCGCAAAACAGGTAACTCGTCGCTCTATTGTCTATATGAGTATAGGTCTCTTTACTCAAGCAGAATACCCATGTTTGTTTGTTGTATACAATTAGTTTTGACACAAAAAGAAAGATGTTATGTTACATTTCTCCGAGGGTTCCAACCGGCAATAGGTAGAGTATAACAGGTGGCTCAGAGCCTTTGATGAGCGAGGTGGGAGAAATTTTCTCACTCCCCCACATGTGTCGTCCGGATGCACGTAGAGGTACGAATTGAGGGGATAAAGTCTTGTTGTATCTACCTTAAGAAAATGAATTCACAAATATCAGCCGGGCTTTTCATCATGTGTTTATTCTCTTCATATCGTGCGAAGTTGGGTACTGAGAAAATCCTGGTGAATCGACTTGCAAAAGAACCTATATTTCTGATCTCTTATTCCCTATTCTTCAAATGAAGGATGAAAAGGGCTATTGAAAAAATGAAAAAAAGAAAAGTAAAGACAAAAGGAATTCAAGCATGAAGCAGTGTGGCTCGGATCAAGTAAGGAAAATGACAATTGGGTGAGGTCGTAAATGGTGATAGAGAAGTTATTTAGTCTCCTTGAGCTAGTGTGTAGATTGCCATTACATGTAAAGGGCTTCTATAGTTTATGGTATCATTTCCGTGTTATTTTACCCGTTACGTTAACATGCTTTGTTGTCCGACTTCCCTTAATCATTGGCGTGTTTGTTATTCATTCTTCTGTTCTTCAATTGGATGATATCCTGGCATTTGTTGACAGTGAAGGAGCTGGTCATTTTTTATTTTAAGGTTTTAAAGGTTTAATTTAAAAGGTTGGACTCAGATCGGGCCTAGTGTTCTCCTGAAGGGGTTAGCAGGCCAAGTCTGCATGAGTATCGCAAACTAGAATTGAAATGGCAACTTTAATGAAGATAAATCAACCGCACAACTAACAATAGTAAGAAAGAACACAAGGTTGACACAAAAGCCCTTTAAGAAAAAAGTCTTGAGTTAGAAAACAAATGGCACCTTGAGATCAAAACAGCCCACTAGATCAAGAGATGGCTACCAACTCAACTGTGGACACACTTCACTTATGATATCTTGTTTCCATGATCAGTCGATCACTTGTTCAATCTCTACTCACCGATGGCTCCAACACCCTGGGTTCTCGTGCACAATCGGCATTGGCAGGAACTCACTTATAGTGAAAATGTGATTGTGCAGGGTTTTGAAATAGATCTGGGATGTTGTCTAAGCATTGAATATGTATAGAAAATGATAGTGCTTTGAAGTTTTTAAGGACAGCATCACAACAAGCAGTCTTGAAAGGACTAAGAGATAGGGCACAATACAAGTCTTTCAGTGCATTGAGTATGTATAGGTTGCCCTATATGTAGGTTTGTTTGGAAAAGTATTTTGGGCAAGTTCCGTAATTGGAGCAAATGGGCTTTGAGCAGAGGCTAGAATGGAAATCAAATATGCCGTCTCTGCTTGAGCAGTCGGGCCACCTTTTGGTTGACGGCCCTTACCGCTCGAGCACCCTTCAAGCTAGACTCCCAATAGGCAACAAAAAGCTACCAGTCTGAAACTAGTCAAACCATGGTCGTTGGGATACATTACAAAGTGTCACAGTCTAATAAACAATCTAGATCAATTGTTTCTTCCTACCCATCTGGCCGGCGTTTCAATGCTTCAGATGAGCTCCTTTACGAACACGAGGTGAGAATGCTGGACAGTTCACCTAGAGAAACATGCCCTGAATTTTTGTCTTTGGTGCTAGCATCCATCTTGTTATGTTATCTAATGTTTTTTTTTCCTGATCTTATTGGGACTGCTTATTGCTTGCAGATGACAGTGCGAGATGCTTTGAATTCTGCACTTGATGAAGAGATGTCCGCGGATCCTAAAGTATTTATAATGGGTGAAGAGGTATTTGAGAAGCTTGATGAGAAGTATTTTACAATTGAAGCTGATATGTTATCGCTGTAGGCGATTGGCAAAGTTGATTAGTTATATTACTTGTATGCAGGTTGGTGAATATCAGGGTGCGTACAAGGTTAGAAATGACAGACAACACATAAAATCAATCTCATCAATCTTTAAAGTTCTGCTAGCATCTATGTGCTTCTTCTATCTAAAACTTACTTTACAAATTTGAATTCGTATTAGATTACCAAGGGTCTTTTGGACAAGTATGGTCCTGATAGGGTAGTTGATACTCCAATTACAGAGGTACTCTATTGTCCTTATTGTTCTTTCTAATTTAATGTTTCTTTCAGAAACCATGCTGTGGGTATGCATTTATTTATTTACTTAGTGTGTTGTAATTTTTACAACGTCTAACGTTTGAACAATATTGCAGGCTGGCTTCACCGGGATAGGAGTTGGTGCTGCTTACCATGGTTTGAGGCCTGTTGTAGAATTTATGACATTTAACTTCTCCATGCAGGTCAGTGTTCATCTGTACAATCTTTTATTGGAATCATCGTAAAGGCAAATGGATACCCATTATGAGTTAGATCACAAAACTTTATCAGTTTTGCTGCATCACATAGTTATATTTGTGTTGTATCAACGTTGACGTATTTGACTATTTGGTGCTTGCTATAACGAGCATGGTAGCATCCAATTCTTCTATTGAGTCCAATGGAAACTATGCTAGTAACTCGTACTTCACCAAGTATTCATTGTTCAAAAAATTATGTATACAGGCTGAATCAAAGGGTTTATGGTATTGTTGTTTCTAATGCAATGGCTTGCATTGGTCTGCATGGTTATACTTGTTTGTTGTTTTGTAGTTGCATGTAATTTCACTGTTGATGTAGATTTTTTAGCCAAAACTGATGGTTTAGTATGTTGACATATCCCTTACCGAACCTAGGCCTACACAAATGCTTTTATGATGCTTAGAAACACAATTGCTTTGCAGTTTTCAAGGTCTTGCTTAATTGTGGGGCTGGATAACAGATTTTTGGGGCAGGTCAATCTGTTTGGTTGACTCGATGTTCGCCTAAGCTAATTAAGTAACTTAGTATTAGCTTTTGTCATCGTTAATCATAATGGGTCACTTTTTAGTATGTCTATTTTCTTTTCTATTTCATGTAGGAATGTTCAAGTGTCACTCTTAGCTTTGTTTGGTGTCTGTCTGGACTCAGTTTTGGTGTTTGTTGCAGGCAATTGACCACATTATCAATTCTGCTGCAAAATCAAACTACATGTCTGCTGGTCAGATATCTGTACCGATTGTGTTTAGAGGACCAAATGGTGCTGCTGCTGGAGTTGGTGCTCAACATTCCCAAGTATGTTTCGGCTTTGCTGTGCAGGCACAGCAATTTGTCATCGTGACTGTATTTTAGCTTTAGAGTATTGTCTGTACTACTTCACACTAGTTGTTTCTTGTGTCATTGCTGTTGGGCCTAAAGGGAAAAGAATATACAAGCAAAGGCCTTTAACTTTGTCTGCCTGCTAGAGAAAGAAAGACAGTTATTACCACAAACAGTAATCATTGACTTTTTAGTGTGTGTGTGAGTGTGTATTACTTCAAGTGAAGCAATGTTTAGTGCCATACATTGGATCTCTTTCGCTCTTTTTCGGAGTAGGAGCTGACGGGCCAATTTTAGAAGAATCTTCGACCCAGACCATAGGTGCTTACCAAGTTTGATTCCCCAACCTCTCTATGGGAGTGTTGGGGTGTTCTGGGCCACAAGCTATTGGGCAACACATTTGTCCTTGTTAAAGCATCCAACTCCAAACCAATTGGCAAAGAGTGGAGAGGCTGCCCAGGCTCATATATTAGTTTTGGAGTAGATAATTAACCGATGTGGGACAAATCCCAACACTCCCCCGCACGTGCGACCCCTGACTCGCACGTGGAGAGGTAAACAAAGGATCCCGAACCAATTGGCAAAGAGTGGAGAGGCCGCCCAGGCTCATATATTAGTTTTGGAGTAGATAATTAACCGATGTGGGACAAATCCCAACAGTCCTCAATAGCTTCTGTGATGTTGCGAAGCATTAGGAAATTTTGAATAAATCTATCCCTGACTGATTTTTCCAGTGTGAAAATGTTCGTTTATTTCTTTGATTTGTCATTAGATTATGGATCAAATTCACCAGTTTAAAGCTACATACTTTGTTTTTGCTCAGTGTTATGCTGCGTGGTATAGTTCATGTCCAGGATTGAAGGTGTTGGCTCCGTACTCATCAGAAGATGCTCGGGGCCTACTAAAAGCTGCTATAAGGGACCCAGACCCAGTTGTTTTCCTTGAAAATGAGTTGCTGTAAGTACTCTAGGAGCATTAAGATTTTGCTAGTTTAGTTTGCTTTGAGGGCTAATGGTGCTTATTTGACATGTTCTCCAGATATGGTGAGTCCTTCCCTGTTTCAGCAGAAGTTCTTGATTCTAGCTTCAGCCTTCCAATAGGGAAAGCTAAGGTACTTTCTTCTGACATCATTATTGTTCTCTCTTTTTGTTATTGATTTTTGTCTCCGTAACTTCAAAATTATTGACAGATAGAACTTGAAGGAAAAGATGTTACTATCACTGCTTTCTCGAAGATGGTTGGTTTTGCTCTTAAGGTTTGTCTTTACTTCTTCCAGTTGTGTAAGGTCCTATTTGTGATAAGCTATGTTTAAGCATTGATGCATCTGGTTTTCATATTGTCTCCAATGAGTGAAAAAAATTGCGGAAGATATCCTCACTGCTGTCTGCCTATCATTTCAGAGAGAGAGAGAGAGAGAGAGAGAGAGAGAGAGAGAGAGAGAGAGAGATATGCTCCTTTTGACAGTGACATGAGAAAATGTGTTGGTAGCCTACACCTGTTTATCTCTGCCTTTTTTTACTGTATAGAGTAGATACAGCATCCATGGAGAAAGTGAAGGGAATGAATCATACTCTACTATTTTTCTACCTTAATCCATTGGTCACAGACCTGGAGACTGCCTTGCAATTTTTTTTTTGTTGGTACATCTTTCCTTGCATTTCACATGCATTAGAACTGCACATTTCATAGTGCACTTCTGGTAGGTCTTCCTTTCTTTTCCATTCTAAAGACTATTGAATGAAATTCGGTGATTTCTACCCATATATCATTTTAGTATTCTTTTAAATAGCTTGACCTGGTTGTTCGTTTCCCCAGTTTTTCAAGTACATTATCTTTTTCTTTCCTTGGCTCTTTCTCTTCTGGAAAGGAGTAATTATTCAATAGTCCGGGAGTACTACCACGTGGTACTCCGGACCACTTAAAACCACACATTTCTGTGGGGTCCATACACGTAGTGGTAGACCCCACAGGAATGTGTGGTTGTAAAGTGGTCGGGAGTACCATGTGACGGTACTCCCGGACTATTGTATAAGGCTTATTTACCTTTTTGGTCCCCAAAGTATTAGCGAGTGGCCTATTTCATTCCCACTGTAAACATCTGACCAATTTTGTATCCAATGTTTAAAATTTGCGTCGATTTGGTCCCTATCCATAATGCCGTTTCTTGATTCCATCAAAAGAGGGGACATTATTAGTATTTCACCTATCGTCATTTTCTTCACACCCCAGCCAGCGGTCCTCCCCACTCCTCATCCTCTCTTCTTCCCAAAGGACCCCATCTCCACTCTCCTCTCCACTTCCCCACCACCAAACCCACGCACCAATTCCTCATCAAAATCCCAATCCGGCCTCCTCTCCTCCACAGAACCCCCAAAACCAACCACCACAAGTCAGCCTATTGATGGCCCCACATCTGCTCCAAATCCACGTCCCAAACACCCACCTCGACCCCCCAATGGTTCGGCTCGAAAGAGAACCCAGTTGGTACGAAGAAGAAACAGAGAAGAGGGAGAGAGAGGGCCTTGCTTAATCGATGAGCGCCGGTCGAAAAACCCATGTCCAACTGTTTGATTTATGGGACATCTGATGACAATGGAAGAAAAATGGTTGTGAAACCACGTGAAATAACTCCGTCGAAGAAAAAGGTATGCGAATGGTAGTCTGTTTATCGATCTCTTTAAATCCTTGAAGTGGTCTAGACTTGAGAATGTGTTTTCTGTTCACACTCAGTGCACAAACTGGAAAGGACAAGGTTCAATGGACGATGGCAAGTACGAAATTAGATTGCAGTTGAAAGACTGGCCAACGAACTCAATGTGCTCCTTTTTTGTTTTCTGGTTTGAACCCTTTCCAAAGTGTTCTTTTTTTGTTGCAGAATGTTTGGTGTGTGGGTTTGGTGGTAGGGAAGTGGGGAGGATGGCTGGCTGAATTCACTTAGGGTGAGGGTGTGGGGTGTGAAGAAGATGATGATAGGTGAAATACCAATAATGCCCCCTCTTTTGACGGAATCAAGAAACAGCGTTATGGATAGGAACCAAATCAACACAAATTTTAAACGTTGGGTACTAAATTGGTCAAATGTTTACATTGGGAATGAAATTGGCCATTCGCTAATACTTTGGGGATAAAACGGTAAATAAGCCTATTGTATAATTTCACCCTGGAAAGTTGTTTTGTTTTGATAACTTTTTTAATTTCACTCTGGAAAGTTGTTTCGTTTTGATAGCTTTTTTAACTTTCTGATATGAAACTCTCTCAAATTGTAACATGTTCAGGCCGCTGAAATTCTTGCAAAGGAAGGAATTACTGCTGAGGTACATATGCTACAAACATTCTTTGTTCCATGGATGGAAAGGCGGAGTCTGTGAGTATTCGACTTTCGATATATGAAAATCTAACTGCTCTTTATTATGCAGGTTATAAATCTGCGCTCGATTCGTCCACTTGATAGATCCACAATCAATGCTTCTGTCAGGAAAACCAACAGGCTTGTAACGGTTGAAGAAGGATTTCCTCAACATGGTGTCGGAGCTGAGATTTGGTTATCTTCTTTTTACTTGCACACAATTTCTCATCTCTCTCAAATGTTATTCTCTTTTCCTTTGTGCATGTGAATTTGACTCTGTATGTTTGTTGTTTTTCTGACAGTGCATCTGTTGTTGAGGATAGTTTTGAGTATCTTGATGCACCTGTTGAGAGGATTTCAGGGTCAGACGTTCCCACGCCTTACGCTGCAAATCTTGAGAGGATGGCTTTCCCACAGGTTTGTGGTTAAAAACCTCTTTGCTTTTGCTTTCGAGTAGTATGTGTGTATGTTTTCAGTAGTTGTTGATCAATTGAGACGGAAAATGAAAGTACCCATGAATTCCATTCTCTGACAACCTTTCTTTATTAGTAAATGCATGGTCAGTTAGTGCTTTGTGGAGGCGACCTCAAGAAAGAATTATATCTTACATCCCTGAATGAGTCTCAATGATGTGCCAAATTTCCTAGGAAATAAGATGGAACACCAACATAATATCGTGGTTGAACTTTGAATGAAAGATCCTTTAACTCCTGAATTGCTGACCGTTCTTTTCCTAAAATTCCAATTGCATAATTTTCAAGACAGATACTCCCTCGCCCATACCCCCAATGATTGGGGACAATATGGGTTTTGTTCTTCTGTTGTTGTTGTATACTCCGTCGAAGCAGTCTACTTATATTTCCTGAACACTGTCCCCTTCTTCTATGGGATGTCTGTTGAACAGATTGAAGACATTGTACGTGCAGCAAAGAGAGCCTGTTACAGATCAGTTCCAATGGCTGCAACTGCTTAATCTCGCTGAATGATCTTGTTCTTTCTTTTTTTGTTTGGAGATGATTCTTGTCTATTTTCAAGTTATGCTTTTTCCAGTTTTGGTTAGAAAAACTTGGCTTAATCCTTGAAAATGGGTGGATTAGCACATTTATTTTTCGCTGAGAAAGTTCTAAATAAATGCTTGTGCGTGGGTAAATAAGTTTTGTGACATTTACTTTACATATCAGTTTGTCGAAAATGACTTCTTCGTGGATTACCTTGTGTGAAGGTTGAAAGTTGCAAGAGACCGTTACGCCACGAATGTCCTCAATTACTGCTTGGATTTCATTTGTTCAGTGTTAGTACTGATGCAGTTCGTTCACAACTACACTGTGATTTCATTTGCTTGGTGGTTTCTTTTGAGAGAAATGCCATTTACTAATAGTAGGCGTCCGGCCGCGTCTCATTCTTTACAGCACTTTTATGCTTTCTAGTGTTTCTAGTGGTCTGCGTGGACAATTTTGCATCCCAACTTGGTGCCCCATTCCTTTATGGTTGCTTGCTGCATTAGGGTATCGTATTTTTTTTAGTATAACTCAGAGTTGTCCAAATTGCTTGGTTTCTTATATTAAGCGATGCATTTGATACCGCTTATAATGGGGCTGTTATGCAAATGTTTCAAAGTACGAAAATGTGTCGAGAGGAATTGTAACATCTTACTCTTACGTCCCAATAAGTTAATTAGTTTACTGCACAAATTCGTTCAATTTTTGGATAAAAAATAACGTAATTCCATACATAATTTTTCATATTTGTTCGAGCGTTGAAGGCAATGGTAATATCCTACTCCTGCTCCCCAAAAGTTAGTCCATTGCATAAAGAAGTGCAATTTTTCGATATAAGTTAACGTAATTCCACAAACACAAATTTTCAAATTTCTTCCCTCCAAAAGGAATTTATTCAGGCCAAAAAATTTTAAAAATTATTAACGCAAGTACTTTATTTTTTGATGCATTGCACATTATTTCGTAATAGATTAATTTTTTGGGACGGATGGAGTATATACTTCCAAGTTTTTGAGTGGCATTGTTTATATTAATAGGTAAAATTTTGTTTACATATATACTTGGGGTCGTAAAGATTTCTACAACACTCTTCTTAAAATTTCTGGAGATGCAATTGACCACGTGGTACTCCAACACAATTATCTACCACACATTTTGGGCATCACTTGCCCAAGACTACCAAATATGTTTTTGTGAAAGTACAAGAAATTCCCTCAACTATCATTTTTTTCATGGAGACCCCTAATATTTAAAATTGTGCATATAGACCCCCTCAATTATAACCGTTAACCAATTAACATCTTTTTGCCAAAAAGATCATTAAGATGAAAGGGTCAACGTGGACAATTTTATAGATGAGGGGGTTAGTGTGGGTATTTTTTAGGAGTAGAATCATCGTTTCCCCTCATTTCGGTAACAGAGTTAGCCAATTTTTCATTTCATATAGTTGGGGGGGTCTATATGGGTGATTTTAAATGTCAAGGGGTCTCTGTGAAAAAAAGATATTTGAGGGGGTTTCCATGTACTTTCACCAATGTTTTTCAAACGAATTGGCTGGTTTGGGGTTGCTTAGCTATGTTCATCATGTAATAAGGGCAAGTTTATCGGTCATTAGGTAAAAACAATGGTGAATAGTACACATTTTTTATTTTTACTTACTTATATTTCTTTCAACACTATACCAATATTCTCTATTTTATCTATCCCTGAATATAATATTATTAGTTTATTATGTGGTCAAGTATAAGGAATAAGAGTAACCAATTAGAGAAGAGAGAAATGCAAAAGGACCACAAAAAGAATAAAAGAATCAAAACCTAGTGAATGGTTCTTCGATATTTATGCCTAAGCATTATAGCTCAATTTATTTTACCTGAGCATATACCTACGCTGCTGCAGGGGTGTTTTTGTTTGTTTGACTCTCTAAAATGGCTAAAAATGCACTTTGCCTACTCTAATGTACATGCTCTAAGAGCAAGTTTATCAGAAGAGGTAAAAGAGCTTTTTAGCTATTTTTTTTTTTTTTGAACCGCACTTTTTAGCTATTTTACCTAAGCAAAATTCCCAAATGAGCATTGCAGTAGATTAGGTAAAGGCCTAAGGGCCCGTTCCAGAAAGTGAATAAGAACTTATTTTTTGTTCAATAATAACGCTTGTTCCATAAAAAAAAAGAAGGTACTTATTTTTTCAGAATTTATATAGGTACCAATGGGCGTCGGGGAGGGAAATCGTATTGACGGCTGCGCCGGGCCTTCTCTAGCCACCGGACGGCCAATCCGAGCAGTCCAAAAATTCTATAAAAAAAAAACCGAGGGGGCCAATACGGGAATCAAGGGCATCCGAGGTGTGTAGGATGCTTGATCCGAGCACCCTTTTTTCGTGTATATGATTTCACAGGAAAAAGGGGTGCTTGGATCAAACACCCTTCACACCTCGGATGCCGTTGATTCCCGCGAAGGGCCCTTTGGGTTTTTTTTTTTTATAGAATTTTTGGACGGCTTGGATTGGCTGTCCGGTGGCCGGAGACGGCCTGGCGCAGTCGTCGGTACGATTTTCCTCCTCGGCGCCCATTACTCATAGCACAACTCCTTATTTTTTAAGAAGACAATTTCAAGCTCAAAAATCATGTGCTTACACAAATAATTTTCTTATCAATATGGATCTTGTTTGATAGATCTCATTGAGATCTTTAATACGGTTTTGAGTTTGAAAATGTGAAATAAACTTTTTATTTGAGTTTTGTGAAATGACCCTTTTTTTTTTTTTTGAGAAGTTCCAAAATAAGTAAGTACTTATTATTTAAGAAGGTTTCTGGAACGGGGCCTAAGTAAAATCCATCCATGAACAACGAATAGCTAAATTGAAAATGCTACAATACACACCCCTTATTTGGGTGTGTATCATATACACCCTCCCAAAATGTTATGAATTATAGAGAAAATGTCATGAATCATATTACTAAAAAGTTACGAATCGTATAAAGATTATGAGATACACCAAAATGTTATGAATGATAATAAAAATATTATGAATTGTACTGCTGAAAAATTATGAATTCTAGAATAAAATTTAAAAACACACTAAAATGTTATGAATCAACCATAAAATAAGTGCATAAGGTATATCATTTTAAGGGGTGTGTATTGTAGATTTTTCCTAGGTAAATATACCAAAGCACTATTTACCATGTGTGTATTATTTTATTAATTGTTATCTCTCCCTCCCCATAAAAGAAAAAGAAAATAAAAGTAATAATATTTTAATAGAGAATAGGTTTTTTTTTTTTTTTTTCAATCGTCATACATCAGCGGGGGTTAGTAGGGGGTGTTAGAGCATCCACAGTGGAATAAGCAAAATTGAATAATCAAATCATGCCACATCAGATTTTGATTATCCATTTAGGGGTTGCTAAAGTTAGCAATGTTAAATCTCACATTGGTTATTTTTTGCTCATAATCAAAACCAATGGGATCATTACTTCCTTCCATAAGTTTTCTCCAAAATTTCCCCCTTCATTTCACATAAATTTTTTGAAAAATTAGTTTTTGAGAAACTAGTTTATGTTAAAAACAGTTTTTATAAAAAAAATATTTGTTCTTGAAAAAAAAAGTTAATTAAACAGTTTTTGGAAGAAATAAATCAGTTTAAGTTAAAAATAGTTAATGAAAAAATTGTGTAAAAAAACGGCTTTTTGTAAATACAAAATTTTAAAAAAATATATTTTTAAAAAAATTGAAGAAACAGTCTTAATAAATAAAAAATAAAAAAAAAGAGTTCATATAAAGACAATTTTTTTTTTTAGAAAAAGTTTCTGAAAAGAATAGTAAGAATAGTTTTTTATAAATATTTTTTGAAAACATTGTTGAGAGAGAGAGAGAGAGAGAGAGAGAGAGAGAGAGAGAAGATTTTTGTGTATTGATGGGTGTACTTGATTGAGAAAATATGGGGATCACTAAATTTGGTTATTGGCTAAAGGTTGCTAGTTTTGATTATTCAAAAGCCAAAATTTGATGAGTTGCTAAGAAGTTGTTAAGTTTGGTTATTCCAATGTGAGCATTTTTTTGAACAAATATTGCTAACTTTAGCAACCTTTTGTTTTGCTTATTCCACTGTGGATGCTCTTAGAGTTAGCACAGGAAGTCCAGAAGCTATCCATAGCTTGGGACCCCAGGGTATTGCTCCTGCAGGAGTTGAACCCAAGACCTCCCCTTGAGGGAGAGATGACAAACCAACTGCACTAGGCAGCGGTTGTATTAGATAGTATTAGTGTACTGTTGAAAAAGATATGATTAGGTAAAATGAAAAAAGTGCATGATTTATCGGTATTTTTACCTAACCGATAAACTTGCTCTAAGAAAGGTCCATGCATGCATAAACGTGTGGGGATGGCCAACTATGAGGGACGACGACTATGAAGCCATCACTGATGTACGCTCTCTCTCTCTCTCTCTCTCTCTCCCTCTCTCTCTCTCCCTCCCTCTCTCTTAATCTGCGTAACAGTTTTTGTGTGCGTGCAAGTGCGTGCGTTCTGGTGTTCGGGTTTGTGTGTTTATCTCTGGTATTGATCAATTGGTTTGTCTTTTGTTCATAGTTTCCGGCCGGCTAGGGCTGTTCCCGGTGTTGAATCGTTTGTCTTTTGTTGATAACTTCCGGCTAGGGCTGTTCTCTGGGTTCAATCAGTTAGGTTTTATTTTAACTTTTGCGTAAATCTCTGAATCTATTGAAATTTCCTGAAGGCCTTTGAAACCCTATTTCTACTGCTGTTTTGTCTCTTCTTTTTCTTTTTTCCTGTTTCTGGGTAAATAAAGTTTCATAGCCACATAAATTGAAAGTAAGGAGAAAACACCTTCTTTATACTCTCTTTGTCCCATTTTGTTTGTCCTTTTTTTGATGCTGGTGTTTATTTTCGATCGCTTATATCTTCGGTTCTCATATGAATCTCCAAAAATATGCAATATGGATCGTGTTTGATATATAGTTATTGATTAGATCTATAGTACAAAGTTTTTAAAATTGTGACAAACATTACAGATTGGTATATGGAGTACAAGTGTTTAAAGAACAACATGAATAACGAAAATGGACAAACAAGATGGGACAGGGGAGTATAACCAACCAGACACCTACAGGACACAAACCAAGCTATACTCTCTGCTAGAGAAAAACAAACAACCAAAACAAGGAGCACCAACTGCTCCAACTGAACTATACATCTACCGGCCAAAACAAAACCAAGAAACTCAAAGACCAAACACTCTGTTAGAGATGTTCTAATCCGCACACAGAAGCCTCTCATTTTCTGTCCTCTTGACTAGGTCACATGCCTCGGGTCCGACACTAGGTGGACATTTCCAAGTATGTGTCTGCGTTCATATCACATTTAACGTGTTGGACATGCTTCGGGTATGCTGAGAGCCTTCTAGGACACTTTGGTGGCATGCTGGGACACATTAGGAGGTCAGAAAGGAATTATAAGAAGTTGAGGGATGGTCAAATTGTCACAGATGATTACGACTCTTGTTTTTTCACATGTGAGAAAATATATACTTGTAGCCACATTTTATATCCTTCATTTGATTAAAATAGAATCATTCATTTTTTCACAGGTATTTATAGCATACAGAGTATATACCTATGAAAAATGTGATCCTTTTGTTTTTCCATTCAATATGTTCGTGTCTTATTTTTGTAAAAATGATGCCTGTGTCTTGTCTTGTTCGTGTCCCATGTATGTTGTCCCAGCTTGGGGCCGCACGAGTCGAAAAGCATTTGCCATGTTTGCTCCTCTATAAAGTTGCATGATTGTTGTCTTTATTATTATTCATGCTATATCATTAGTCGAAAAGCATTTGCCAATTTAAATACTAGAGTTTGCATCAGCAAGGATTGAGAGGAGGAGGGGGAGCAAAGGGTCCGACTAGGGTATTATTTGATCTAGCTCTTAGACTCCTTTCCAAGCCCCCATACAGGATCAATATGCCCTTCTATAATGCATATTATGGGATGTGCATCCATTATCTTATGGCTGAAAATTTTGCTGTTTCGTCCACCCCGTAAGTAGTAAGATTGAGGCTTAAGGATAAAGTGAACACAATCTGCACCAAGTATTTACCCCCTAATGTGATCAATGGCCCAGCTTTTCTCTTCCCCCAAGCCTAGGAGGCATATAATATTTTCTTTCTCTGGGAAAAATAACCCCAAACAGCTGCTGAATATTGATATTCAAAGCATAAGTGATTTTGAGATTCCTATGCCCCACAGCATAGCACCCACTGGGTCTCATGCACACCTTGTAACAAACCTCTCCGGAACAGCCATCCATTAGATGGCTGCCCCCTTTTTTTGTTTTTTGTTTTTGTTTCGCTTAATGAGGCAAGACAAGGGGAGGGAAGGGAATGGAAGCTGAAACTGCATTTTCTTGCTGAAACTCCCAAGGACTTGCAATCACTCTCTCATTGGTTACTGGAATTAGTGAACAACTGAAACTATATTTTTCTTGCTCATTAAAAGAAGTTGATAGTGAAGAAGACGAGAGCCTATTGAAGCAATTTTTTGTACAGCACTTATTGTTTTGTTGTCAAATAAAAAACCAAAAACAAAAACAAAAACAGGTAAGGCTTTGGATGGTGAATGAAGACCTTGAAAGGGCTTCTATGGTGGAGAACGAGGTTGCAATGCTTAATTAAGGATCAGCATGCTGTTAAAACCGATATGATTGCAAGGAACAAACAAGAGCTAGCTTGCTTGGCGCAAGGAACAGGTTGTAATGCATGAGAAGCAGACCGTAGAGCATAAGGAACAGACTGCAAAGCTTGAGGAACAGATTGCAGAGGATAAGCGACAGATGGGGAACTTAATGCAAGGCGTGACGTTCAGATTGCTAAGCTTAAGGAACTGCCCGTGCTTCTCAACAGAGAGAAAGCAAAAGTTATGGGGGAATCTATGCGTATGATATTGTCATTCTTAATTTTTTTCTGAAGCTTGTGTAGGTCTCTTCTTTCTTTTCTTTTCTAAGGTTTGTGCGCTGTCCATATATGTGTTACACACGTAAACAATTTTAGCTGCATTTTGTAAATAGTTTGTTGTCTTTCAGATTTATTCGGGTGATTTTGTTTTTTGATAAGCGATTTTTGGTTGAATTGCAGGAACTCAGACCGGGGAAAGCAAGAAGGATTGAATCCAAAACTAGCTTGGAACACTGAATCCAAAACTTTTGTTGCAAATTGAATATGCTAGCCCCATAGGGCAATGACTTGGGTCTTTCAAGTGGGGACTGTGTTTGCTTTTCGTTCTCTTTTTTCTTTTTTTTGAAGTAGACATGTTTTAATCCCGTACAAGTAGGCGGGTTGATCTCTTTACGAACTGCATGGCAGGATTTCTTTCTTTCTAGAACTAGACCATTATAGTATGCTGTGCTTGTTGACATCAAATGATTCCCCAATTGGTATTTCAACATAGTAATTGTTTTCCTTTTAAACTTCCTATCGTACATGCTTGTTAACGCGAGTTTGGAGTAATACATTCAACCGAAATTTGAGTTGGAGTGATGCCTAAGATCTGTCTCCTTTGTATAATCACCCGACACGATCTTGTTTCTCCATAGGGAGATGGAAAAGATGTTGGGTGTGTTTCTGTTTCGTCAATCGCAATTTGCATTCCCTGTTATTTTTCACTAGTAGCTGAGTCTTGTCATTCCATGAGAATCCTTGTCATTAGCTTAGACATCCAGTTGTATCTTCTGCAACTTGATTATTAGTTGAACAATTCTTGGCATTGGCTCGATTAAAGCCGCAATAATACTTCGAAAGTATAAGTCTAATATGCTTGGAACTAGTGGGTATAGAGTGTTCTACCTTTGATTCGGAGTTTGGAAGGGTTCTGAGAAAGTTAATGAAAATGGAAGCTGGGAGAGGATGAAGTGGATGCCTTTGGTTTTTTTTTTTTTGTTCAAACGGAAAGTGAATTTGAGTTGATGAGCGATTATAGCGGCTCCATACTCCTTGATAAAATATTTAACCCGACGTTGAGGGTAGAGGTGTGTATGCAAGAAACCCACTTTGTTTCTATCTTTAGATCAGTTTACACGTATTTCAATTCCTGCTTCACAAATGTATTCACAAGTTAAAAATTTGAATGCAACTCTCTTGTCCACATACTCTAGTCCTCATTTGTCCATTCAAAGTTTAGGTACAAAAAGTAATTAAGGGACCTACCGGATGTCATGTAAACTGTTGCCATTCTTCCCTGAGCTAAATTCGTGCCTAATCTACTCTGGCTATCTGCCTAAAGACATACTCCCTCCGTCCCATAATATTTGTCCGGTCCGCAAAACGGAGACGTAAAAATAATTCTATTTTTGTAAGAAAAGTTAGGAAGAAATTCAACAACTTACTAAATCTCGACGAGTTCTTTTAACTTGTGAAAAAAATTTGAATTTTTTCTTGAAAGAAATGCATTATTTTGTAGTCTCCGTTTTGCGGACCGAACAAATATTATGGGACGGAGGGAGTATATCATTTCCCTACGGAAATACCTCTGAGTTTTAAATATTGTCATTTCAATTCGAAGCGGTTTGGTTAAGTGGGTACGAGAAAGCTAATTACCATATGTCCTCTATGAAAGTCGCGTGTTTGAATTTTATGGAGGTCAAACATCCGAACCTTTGAATCACTGGAGGGTTTGTCTAGTTATTAACTTCAGGGCTCGAGATTTGTGGAAGTGCGCGACATCCGGTTATAAAAAAGATATATCAAAGTCATGCCTCTTGCTAATTGGAGTAGATTCTAGTGACAAATTATTCCTTAATAGTTAATGTTCACATCAGTTAAATAATTTTCCTCGGCATTAGTGGGCCTATAATAGAAGAGGGTTTCAACGGGTGGCTTTGAATGCACAGAAAACGATCCCGCAAAGAATTGAAAGCTTAATTTCCAAGGCAAATATAGAAAGGGAATTGATATTCGCGCTCTAAGATTTACCGTAGGCGCTCTACCTTTTTGTGTTTACACTGTGATGTTGTTGGGTAAAAACAAAATATACATTGATGTTGCCAGCAACATCACAGTATAAAAACAAAATGGTGGAGCGCCTACAGTAAATTTTGAAATGCAAAAATCAGTATATTATAACAGCGGAGCCATGAATAAGTTTTTCTCATGTCAGACCCGACGTAAGTTTTTCTCATATAAGACCCGACGTAAGAGTAGTACTAGCATCCATCCATACACGCCACAATCAAATTGCGCCTTAAAAGGGGCAAAGGGAGAGAGAGTGCCCCTCTTTGCACGCGTCATGTAAAGCATAGGCAATCAAGATTCAAGAAGAGAGAGAGAGAGAGAGAGAGAGTCCACACGTCTCTGCCAACGTTTGTAAGATAACGTGGAGCATTGTAACAACAAAAAACTTGCACCACATCACTCAGTTTCATATTTTACGAATGTGATAACGCCAACTACAATAAAGTACTCCACATGAGAATTCTATATCCTAGTATATTATTATGAAGATAAAGGTTATCAATCCTGTCCTGTGAAATCACTTCAACACTTACTTGTGGTAATTTTCACTCAGTTAGGAAATTTCAGAGACTCAAGAATAGGTTTAACTTACCTAGAAAAAAGAAAAGAAAAGAAAAGAAATTTTACGGATGAAACAAGAAAAGCCGCTTTTATCCCTCAAAATAGTTAACCACAGTTTTGTTTGGAATAACTTGATCTTATAATCTCATTGGTAATTAGCAAGATAAAAGTAATTTCCCATTTTACGTTAATCTTCTCTCTCTTCCTTTCCTCTTTAGCCTCTCTCAAAAGTCGGGAAGTTAATTGAACTTGGATTGTGATAAAAAACGAAAAATTGAACTTGGACTGAATTAAGGCATGTGTGCACTTAAAGTGCATCAAATCCGTATTACCAATAGGAAAATTTGTAACCAACTCTTGATTTGGAAGAAAGCTCCCATCAATTTTGGTAAATTTCTAACTAGACTTTTAATAGCTTAAAGTTTAAGCCTTAAACTTACTAATGTATAGTCAACCTCTAAAACATTTAATTCCAAAATCCATTTATTTATTTCACATAGTTTAAAAATAAATAAGATATTTCTACCTATTTAAGCTACGTCCACAAACACTTTTAAATATTTCATGTCTGTTTGGCTATTGAGTCTTATTATTTTATTTCAAGTTTGAATTAGCATGCAACCGTGTCCAGATTTGAATTCAAAGTTAACAACATGAGACGTGAAAACTAATTAAACGACCCTTCCTCATTTTTATAAGCTACCCATATTTTTTTTGTTTTTGGAATTTTCATTTGGTAATTACCAAAGGCTAGCCATTGTCAATAAAACACTTTTTTAGTGATTGAAGAGATGGTAGAATACTATGGACCGCAACTTGTGATTTCGCAGCCTGTGGTTTCACGAGTCCAAGCACACCACAACCAAGAAAATTATAGCTTGCCCAAAAAACACAACCCATCTAGATGATGCAATATATACAATCCCCATAAACTATTGAAGGGCCTGCAAAGTTACAACCTCCATTTTAGAGAGAGAAACTTAACAAGAAGAACAGATGAAATTTGAGAAATAGCTTAAGAACCGCAGAAGTCAGAGGAAGAATCGATAACGAAGAAGAAAACTAAAGAAACAAATTGGGTTATTTTTTTTGGCCTCATAAAATTCTATCAACTGTCGGGTATCTTTGGATCTGTGTGCTCTGGTGGGTATCTGATTATTGTTCTTCTATTAGTCTTTAAATTTTTTCCTTCGCTTTGATCGCATCGATATCGGCCCTTTTGTATCTGGGTTTATATTTTATTGCTGTGATTGATATTTTTGTGAATATATGAGCTTGAAAGATTGTACTTTTGATTTGCTTAGTGTTTTTGTTCTTCATCAATTATGTACGAATGAAGAGATGTGATGATAGGTGTATTTGGATGTGATGTATTGCTTTCTGGGTTCAAACATGAGAGGACTGTTGTTATGTTAAACCACGGTTTTGGGTTTATTTGAGTTTTCTATTATCTTGCTTAATCTGGTCTCCGATGATGGAAAGTTGTGGATTTTCTCAGTTTTTGTGCATTTTATACGCTGCCGGAAAATTCTGATGCAGAAGCTTTGTTCAATACTTATTTGATGCGATTTATAGGTGAAAAGTGTGCTAGTTATGACTATGTTGCTAGTGATTTTCTTATTTGTTTACCTTTCCGTTTCGGGCTTTAGTTTGATTTAATCTGCTTCATGAATTATTGACTGAGTGAACGTTAAGCTTTTCTTGGAAAGTCTTCAATCAGAATGGTGTCAAAATGAGAATCTGGTGATCACATGGCAAAAAAATTATGCCTTTACTCTGATGTTTTGCATTCATCAGTTATGCGTTTTGAGGCATTACATTGCTTCAATTTTATAGCTTACTGTGGCGTGTACGATTTACAGTTGATATAAATAGACAACTGACAATGTGGTCGTTGTCGTTGGTGTTTGGAAAAATCTAATGGTGGAACTGTAAATCACGCTGTAGAGCTCTTAGTTAATGTTGTTCTTGTTGCATATCGATCAGCACCTTGTTCAAAAAGTTCCATCTTCTTGAAAGAAATAAAGAGAATCCCTACCTCTATAGTTAGCAATGTCAGTTTATGGATAATTTTTAGACATGGGCAAACTGCATGCTAATTGACAATGTTAGTGCTTTAATTTTTGTGAATATGATGCGTAAACTCTTCGAGTAGCAGGGAAACTGAGTTCTTATCTCTTTTTATTCTCTTCTCTTGTACGGACAAAAGATCTTACTTTCTGTATCACATATACCTCTGTTTTGTGCCTTGTTTTTTTTTTTTTTTTTTTTAAATAGACTGTAAAGCATTGGATTCATATTGCTTGCTGTTGTGGAGGCTATACTCACTCAGATATCATTAACCACGTAAACTACTAGATGTCTTGACATCAGAAATATGGTGAAAATTTGTGGGATAGAGATGGGAAAGTACATTTGGTGAGGTGTATGTGCTTTTATTTTGGTGAATATGAAGCTGAAAATTTGGGTCACAAGGCAACTGATTGGCTAAACTCTCTTCATATTCTCTTCTAATAACCAAAAAAAGAAGTTGTCATGTGACTTTACTGATATATATCTCAGGTCTGGGGCTTGGTTGTAGAATAAACCATGAAGCAGCTTGTTCATGTTTCTTGCGGTTGTGGAGGCAACGCTCATTCTTCTATCGGTGCTTGTTTGATATCTGGTTTATGTTTGTACAAGGCAGCTCGTGGTGGATTGAGGATCCATTTAGATGATCGATAGCTGCAACCTCTGGAGTAGAATTATGAGAGTCAGTTGGGTCTGTCATTGTAATGGTAGCAGGGTTTAGAGCGTGAAGGTTCCGTCTTCTTATATGGCATTGGAGTGAACAACTCAAATTCAGTAGTTCTGTTGAAAAACTAGTGTCAGATTTAGTATTTATTTTTTGTCCTTTATAGCGAAGAAGTTACAAAAGAAGAATAATTGTTATGGGTTTGCCTCAAGCTTCCTCGAGCAATGTGGCAGAAGAAATGGTTCTATCACTGAGCACATTTGTGCAAACTCCGCCCCGACTTGTTAGTTTTAGCAGCTGTGATTTAGGTGGAGTCCATGTAGGTCACCCAGGCAATCGAATCCCATTGGATTTCCCATGCTCTTCTTCAAGAGAGCTCTTGAAGGATCCAGATGCTCTCAACTTACATAAAGATGGTGCAATCAACATGCCTACGTTGAAAATTGGTTCCACAGAAAGGAATGGTTTTTTTAGTCGCAAAGGTGGTAGGAATGTGCATAGCCCGGTTTCAAGGATAGTGGGGTTTGAACCACGGGCATCGGATTCCCTCGAGGGAAACCAACTAGATGGAAGTCTTTCTTCTAGTCTGGTTAGCAGCAAGTGTAATGAAACTGAGATCACTAGCTCACTAGCAAGAAAGCGGTTATTGTCTCCTTTGAATGGCATGCTTATACCAGATCAATTTAATGGCGAATCTCTTGATATTGGCAGCACCATTAATACCAGTAGTTCCCATTATTCTGTTCTGCAAGAGCCTAAGAAAGCTAATATGGGCAATTCGGCCTATCTTAGTCCTTCAATATGGTCCACTGATAGTTTCTTCACAGATGGCCCTTTGCTTGAGAAGGATTCTAAGGCCTTCAGTATATCTCCTCCTTCACCTGGATTAACTTGGAATCATGAAACAACTAAAGCTAAGTACCAAAAGGGCGAAATAGCCATACCACTGAAAAAGTCGGCCTCCTCTCCGCTTTCATTGTCTCCTCTTGGTCCAAAGTTCTTTGGAGGAATGAAAACTTCGGGAGGGTTTGGGGCTGCAACAAAGGAGTTAGATGACAACTACTTAACCTTAAAGGATATGGAACAATCTCTTGATGGTACTATCTCTGGCATTTTCCTCTCGCAGAAAGAAGAGGATTTTAGAATGCCAAGCAGATCATTTCAAGATGTTCATCTTCTGCGGAAAAACAACTTTGACCGATTCACCCGTGACAGTACCTATGAAATTGATGGGCACTGGGGTCAGGATTCAACTGGTACTCCTCATGGAGCAAAGTTTGTCAGATCTTTGAGTGGGGCACCTGTTAGAAGGTCCTTGGTTGGTTCATTTGAGGAGTCCTTGTTATCTGGTCGTTTATCATCGGTCGTAGCCTGTCAGGTTAGTGCACGTGTTTATAAATCCTACATCTATGGATAAGTATGTAGTCTGTCCCTTCAAGTTTTCGTTTAGCTCAGCATGTGTTATGCTTTGTGATTCCTTTACAATTAATGATGTGCAGAAAATTGATGGCTTCCTTGCGGTTCTTAATGTTACTGGAGGAAATTTCTCGCCACATCCTCAAAAGCTTCCATTTGCAGTTACCAGCATGGATGGAGATAATTACCGATTATATTATTCGTCTATAGATCTTGCAGGAAATTTGCCGTCAAATCGGCATAGAGGACCTAAAATGAAGAGGAGTCTTAGCATTGATTACTCTCGAGCAGAAAAGAGCCGCCTGCGGATACCTATTAAAGGGTGCATACAGCTGGTACTTCCACACCCTCCCCCAAAATCAGAATTGAGTCTTTTTTTGTAATGTCTACAACGGTTCTTGAGTTACACGGGGCTGGTTCTGCAGAATTAGAATGATATAGTACCATTGATAGAGGGCAAATTAGAACCATTGGTGACTTGTGCGACACGAGGCTGATGTTTTATCTCATGAATTTGGGTAATCTTCTTCTGCAGTTGGAGTTTATGATTAGCAAAATATTGAGAACCAGTAAGAATCCAAAACGTAGGGATTGATTGAATCATTATCTTTCCATCAAACCCTGAGCCTGTATCCTTGAAAAATTCTGGATGGATTTGAACGTAATTGGAGAGTGGGGCCCAGTATGGAAAGTTGAAACCCATATCTTTGCTTAGTCCGCAGTTTCACTTGGAACTTTACATCATATTTGTTTCTCTAAAGCTACTTTAGCTTTGCCTCGAGAATTTCAAGAAAAAGTGGAGTGTATTTCATGGTATATATGTCTTAAGGTGCAAGGTTCAAGTAAATGCACCCCACCTTTGCTTCTAGGAGATATGTGTACTGGTTGATATATTATTTTCAAGTATGTGCATTGATGATATACTATATGGGGATTAGAATTCATACTCTATTTTGTCTCCCATTCTGATTAGTGGCCGTAGAATCACCAGTCAAATAAGGAAATTGCTCCCATCAGGCTAAAGGTTCCTATGGTGATTGCAAAACAAAATAATTGTGACACAGGAATTGACGCTTGAAATAGTTGCTGATGTTGTAACATGAGCTAAACGAGGAGTGAAAGCGCTAAGTTACTTTTTCAAATGGAAATGATTACGTTCTGTCTTAGACAAACTCTTGTACAAAAGCGTACCCCTT
This sequence comes from Rhododendron mucronatum var. ripense, assembly GCA_019656295.1. Taxonomy (NCBI): domain Eukaryota; kingdom Viridiplantae; phylum Streptophyta; class Magnoliopsida; order Ericales; family Ericaceae; genus Rhododendron; species Rhododendron mucronatum. The sequence goes on from BPLT01000019.1 coordinate 3,057,636, forward strand.
GAGAGCATATCAACTAATGTTTTTCATTGTACTGTACTGATAATTATCTTCCATATGTTTACTATTGTTTTCATATTTTGATTTTGTGTTTGGCAAGTTACTTTGTGGGCGTATTGCTTAGCAGATGGCCTTTTACAATAAAGAGGCTGATTTTTTATTTATTTTTCACTAGGTTAGACTAACAGATTGACTTGCTTTGGGCAGGTCCTCAGTAATCCAGAGAAGACACCTATTCATACTTTCTTCTGTAAATATGATCTGAGCGACATGCCAGCTGGTACCAAGGTGAGTGGCCATGGAATCCTGCAAAAATTTTTAAATTTTGCCAACTTGTAACATAAAAGTTGTGTTAGAATGTAAGCTGAAGATAATATGTCTGCATTTAATATGGCTGAGTGCACGCCTAGTCAACTATAGTTACCTCATAGTCATGCAATGAGATACGAATGACAAGTGTTTTTGGGTCCTGTTGCGGTAATTTTGGTACGTGGTGGACACGTCTCCTCACATTTAGAACAAAGGAAGAGAGAGATTATAATGGTACTATTTGCAATGTAAGCACGTAAATCGAGTGAATGTTTGACTGAAGCGTAGTGAGGTAAGTGCTGCAATTGGCTGAGGTCATCATCAGCTTTATTGCGCTATGCTATTTCAGCAATGAGAGGAATAAATAACCAGTAATGAAATAAACTTCACGTATTCTTTGAATTGGGAAATGAACTTTTTGTGTCTTGAGATGAGGGTTTATCATACACCAAATTTGGTATGGTTCATGTTGCTTAGTTGTGTAGCGAGGCAGATGATCTCTGTGTTATGTAGTGTGGACTGTGGAGCCTGATGTTTCTGTACACCGAGCCACGCATGTCGCAGATGCATCCACCGGCAAAATTTCTCAAGCACTTATTTAGTAGTTCCATGGCCCGTCCGTTTGTATTATTTCATAGCGCAACTCCAATTTAATTCTCATTTGTCCTTGATTGTAGTCAAAAAACCTCAACCATCTTAGACGTAGCCCTAGTTGGGTGAACCATTCATTCTCTAGATCTGCTTCGGGTTCTGCATATTTCTAGAACTTTGGACTTCTAAAAAGGGTCATAAAGTTACTTGGGATTGAATTTTGATCTCAACACGTGTAAAAGAGGCTTTCTTTTGCTCTCTTTCCCTTCTCTTTCTTTTTCTTTTTTTTTCTTTTCTTTTCTTTCTTTCTTTCTTTTTTTTTTTTTTTTTTTTTTTGCTTTGGAGCACCATTCAGCCTTCCTAGTTGTCTGGCTTTACGCATCAATCTCTGAACACATGTCCAAAGTTGATAGAGGTCCATAGGATGGGACTCTGATTTATCCTTATAATGGATGGACGCAACTGAAGATCTAGAGTTTCCAGCTCACTCTTATACACCTTTTTGTAAGCTGACTGTTTACTCTGTATTCAATTTGGACAGACATTTCTGCGCCAGAAGATTACTCTAGCTTCTTCTGCTCCAGCTTGTGTACTGGATAATGGAAATAAAGATCCTGAGATGAAAAATGATGTCAACAACAGCAAGGGGTCTCGTACTTTAAATGGTTTTGCACGTGCAACGGAAATGGAAATGATGGAAACTGAAAGTGTTAGCTGTGCTGGATATGTCAATCAATCTGAAGCTGAAGGAGGAATAGGTTTGTTGCCCTCAAATTTGAGTGGATTTACTAGTAGTGCATGTAAAAAGACTGCTGCAGACAACAGTGCATTTCTTAGAGACAGGTCTGAAACGAAATTCGTACATAGTGCTACAAAGATAAACGGGAATACTATGGGTTCTGGGGTTCTGCGTTATGCACTTCATCTCCGTTTTTTATGCCCTTTCTCTAAGAAGTCTTCAAGGACAGTGCAAAGGTGCAAATCTGCTCCTCTGTCTGCACCGACAATAAGTGATTTGGACGCTGAAGGCGAACGGCGTTTCTATCTGTACAATGATATGAGGGTGGTGTTCCCTCAACGTCACTCAGATGCTGATGAGGGCAAGGTAAGTTGCAATACCACATTATGGGAGTTTACTGCTCAACTACTTGCTAGTTTCGGGGTGCAATTTGGCTTAAGAATTTCTGGCCATGTGACTGGCCACCTAACAGTGTTGCCACTCAGAACTTCACTTAGCGTTAATTTGGGGTTGGTTATTTGCTGATTTAGTAAACCATTGAGTCATTTGATTGAGCACGCAAGTGCGTATCACTCACACATGGCATAGGCTTTAATCTAAATCTTGTGGTTGAGTTTTGTAATTTTTTACTCACTGGTTCAGCCTAATCTCTCTCGTAAAAAAATGCTGATTTATCTCGTCAATTTTTGATGAATTTTTCTAAATGTATATATTGTACTCGTGTTGGACACTCGACACTGAGACAAGAAAATGAGAATTAGTTGGACACTTAGACATTGACTTAGCAAACATATTTTGATGTTGTCAGAACATCAAATCACAGTTTGAAAGAAAGCCTGCTGGAAGCGACTGCCAATTTCTTTTGATTTGCATAATCTGTCTTTCTAGGTGTCAGATAAACCCGTGATTTTGCCTCTAGACTTGAGTTTCGGGCCATTCTTTTTGCTTGCGAATAATGTAACTAAGCTCCTGTCTAATGTGTAATGCTCTTTGTTTTGGCAGTTAAATGTGGAGTACCATTACCCTTCTGATCCTAAATACTTCGACATCGGCCAGTAGGACGTCCTGCTTCATCTCATTCTCTGGCTCTCGTGTGCATATTTGTACAGGTTTTTCGCCTTTCGCATTTTATTATCAGATCGGGGAAAACAACCCATTTTCACCTGTAAAGATTACATTTTCAATAAGGAAATCATTGATTTAGTTGTTGTTCATTGAAGCCCTACCAGGTTGGCTTTAGTCTATTTCCTTTTCGGCTTCAACGGCTACATTACACAACCCATTTTTGGGTTTCAATTATAATTTATAAAGTGAACCATGAAATTCGTTACGCGAGCCGCATTATGGGCACGCAATTTATGTGGATGAAATGGGAGAAAGAAAAAAGACAAATAAAAAGACTCGAAGAAAAAAAAATTGTTTTAATACTTGTTGGACTGGAATCTGAACGTCCCTCTTCAGCCGTCACACTGGTTTAGACTAAATTAATTCGCTACTGACAAGTAGGTACTACTGTAATATTTATAGTTTCTTTTTTTTATAATTCGACCATATTAATTCGTAACTTGGAGAACTACCATTTGTAATTTGGCGAACCAACTTAGGACATTTGTATTCACAACCTGGGCCATAAAAATTACTCCATCCGTCCATTTTTTATAGTCCAGTATTCCATTTTAGGCTGTCCCTTAATAAGTGTCCATTTTGTAAAGTTAATGGGTAAAAGTTGGTGCATTGTCTATTTTGTCCCTAAAAGTAGATTCCATTTTGAAAAGTTAGTGAGTAAAAGTGTAATGATTATGGGTAAGTAGGGAAAGTGGAGAAAAAAGTTGATGTGAAAGGTATAATGATGATGTCTTTTTAATAAGTTGGAATTACGAAGCAGGACACTTAAAAAGGGACGGAGGGAGTAACACTAATTTAGAATTTGAACTAGAATTCATGAATGGGCACATGATACGTCCTTTCTGGGAAAAGTGTGTGTGTGTGTGTGTTTTTCCTTAAAGAATTTTTCTAGGGAGTGTTTATTGAAGCATTTCTCTTGGTTTAATAACTCATGACTTAATTAGTGTTTTTGCCTTTTTTGTCTTTATTCAATATTTTTTTCCGCATTTGATAGTTTGGCGTCAAAAATTTTGAATTATTGATCCGTCTCATTTAGAGAAAAAGGTGAAGTACAAAATTATTATTGAAACTTAGATTTATTTGAATAAAGACAAAAAAATTGGCTTATTGTTGGCTTTATTCAAAAGAAAATTAGGTTTCGATAGTAATATTGCACTTTTTCCGATTCATCTTGTCAAGGCGGACCAATGATCCACAAAAATTTGACATAAAACAAACAAAGGCGACAAAAGAAATTGAATAAAAACAAAAGTGGCTTTTATCAGGTTATATTTTTCTGAGTTCTTCAAATCAAAAGTAGGATACATACACATTACACGGGATGGAACAAGTTCATCCGTCTATTCCTATAAATCCCCGAATCTTGGACTCATGGTATTACACTCTAAACTAATTTCAGGAGAAATGGTCTCTGGAAGAAAAATTCCCTAATTAGATCCAACGAAACAAACAAATAGACTCGGGATCCTGTTCGGTTTGGGTTTTGAGAGAGATGTTTGAGAGTAATGAGTAGAGACTAGAAAGAGATAGATAAAGAAAATTTATTGGAGACCGTGCCAGAGGTTTTGAGACCGGTAAACGAACAAGGAGGCCTAGAGTGAACCCAAAGTGAACCCAACACTTAATTATCAACTCCAGAGGTTTTGAGACTGCTAAACAAACAAGGAGGGCTAGAGTGAACCCAACACCGTAGGTTTATTATCAATTGGGTGTTTCCACTAACAAAAAATACTAAAATTTAACGCATTTTACCATCTCATTTCCACTAACAAAAAATTTTCAATATTTTACCATTTCGTTTTTCACTAACAAAAAAATTGTCAACAAAAACTTTTTTTTTTGCTACAGTAACTCTACTCACAAACTCATAAACAACTTGATATTTCTCAATAACTTATACACTACCGAAAATACCTAACTTTTCAATCACAAATAAAAATCTACAAATTTTTCACTACTGAAAACACTTAGACTATGTTTGTTCAAGTTCCACCGGAACATCAGCAACTTTGAGGGTGGTAATCACATATTGATAGTGTCTCTTACAAGTTTTAAAGACTGGCCTGGAACATTGAAAAAATATGGAGAGTATCATCGAGGATTTAAATATCAACCGCTATGTAGCTATTTTTCGATCATCTCATACTGCTATATACCCCGTTATACTAAAGCTAGAGGTGGCAATCTAAATCCATATTTCTTAACCCGTCCAAATCCGCCCACATATAATCCAACCTAATCCGCCCATATTATGTAATGGGTTAATATGGGTTAAACCCATATCAACCCATATTTATATGGGTTTAGATGGGTTAAATATGGGTTAGAATTAAAAATGACCCAACACCTCTTCCTCTCTCTTAGCCCACGCTCTCTCCCCGTCGTCTTTCTCTGGTACACCTCTTCCTCTCTTTTTTGTTTTTCATTGTGTGAACGGTTATTAAATTCGATCCTACTCCATTTCAATTCCTCTCTCTCTCTCTCTCTCTCTCTCTCTCTCCCTAAAATCAATTTGGGTACTGAAAGGGAGAAATCTACACTATAGACTGTGCATCATTAAAAAAAAGTTACGACAATTGAGTCTCCAATTTTCCCCAATTGACATATGTAAACTCATACATCAGTCTCGGCTCCTTTTGAGTTCGAATTTTTTTCAAAATAAACCGAACACGAACATGAATATGATACGGCACATACCGTAAATAAACGAATCGAATTACGTTCAAATCTGAAAATCCCAAACTAGACATGTTCAGTAAAAAAAATATTAGGTAAAAGTAAAAAAAAATTTACTTTTTCGATTCTCTTGTCGAGACAAACTAATAGAGGTAAAAAGTTTGTCGCAAAACAAGTAAATACAAAAAAAAAAAATTGAATAGAGACAAATTTAAAGTAAATTTTTTTTACTTTTTCGATTCTCTCGGCGTTACCGCGACTCTTTTTAATCCAAACCTAAGCGGTGACTTCGGCTCTTCGTAAGTTTTTTTCTCTGCATGCATAAACTAACCATATTCTTGTACAAGTATCATTGATTTTAATAGTAAAACTAGAGACGATTCCGTGTTTTTTTTAAGGCATGACTTAGGGTTTTTTTTTCTTATCGATTCTGTAAAGTTCGTCGATGTGATATTTTTATTTAGCAAGTCTGAGTTTCGATATAGGGCAATTTGTTTAATATTAAAAAAAAAGAAAGAAAGAGAAAGAAGGAGGGGAAAAAAAAAAAAAGGAGAGAAAACGGGTCGGGTCGGGCGGGTTTGGTTTTGGCTTGACCCATATTCGACCCGACCCGTTTCAGACCGTTTACTTTTTGACCCATATTCGACCCGCCCATATTTGACACGTGACCCGTTTCAATCCGCCCAGACCCGTCCGTTTGCCACCTCTAACTAAAGCTATCGAAAATTAACACCTGTATTAGCTGAGTTCGTATCACTTTGTATCCGATTTTTTTGCCCGCTTCACGGCCTCTAGAGCCCAAAATAATTTTGAAAAATTCGAGACCGCTACACCCGATTCCCGCTACCACTACACAAAAACTGCTACCTCTACCCTACGCAATACGCTACTGCTATTCAAAACTTTGATATGATCACATCACACTGATTCCCACAGGCTTCAGCAAAAAGGAGTACATATATCATCTGCCAAAAAAAAGTGTGAGAACAACATGTATAGGGCTATTACCATGTTGATACAGTACAAAATGGCAGGTAACTTATGACTTACACCTAGTAACCTACAAGTAAGGTAAGAGGTGGGAACCCATTAGAATCCCATATGAAAAGACTTCTCATTGGATCTTCTGAGAAACTTTCAACTGTTTTTTCAACCATGATCTAGTAGCCGAGGCTTCGGACTTGGGAGTTGGGAGTTTTCTTCGTCTTAAGTTTTAAGATTCGAAATCTCTTAGATTCTATCAATTTCTTTTGAGACCAGTTCGTAGAGAGCTTTGCTCTAATTTTAATTGAGATGCGCGTAAACTGACCCGAACACTTGAGTTATAAAAGAAAAATCCGAACCGTTTGATCATTCACCAAACCCCACACTACAAGTCCAAAACGGTATTTACTCAGCATGATTCCTTGTGATAGAGTACTAAATATAAACACTGAAATAGGCTCAACAGAAAGAGTAGGTACCAGATGTAAATGAGAAGGACCACAAAAAGCTGAGTGAAATCCGAAAGAGCAGTGATACAACCACACAAAAACTGGGTCGTGCCAGCCTCCTGTAATTTTGTTTGTTTTGTTTGGCAGTACGGGGTGTTTGGGTCAGCTTACGCGTGCTTCGCCTAATTGCCTCATCGGTCTTGTCAAAGGCAGGTCATCCACACTGGAACTAAAGGATTCACAAGAAGTTATTTTCTTGCGACCTGACCCCAAAAATCGTACTTAATTTGATCACTTGTATGGGAGAACCAACCAACCCGACTAACCCTTTGTGCTTCAAGCCGCCTCCTATAATTCTATGTCCACTTTGCCACGTCTTATGAATCTCTTTTCATGCTTATATGGTTACAAAAGGTTGGGATCCTCTCTGGTAATTGTTTAAAATTAGAAATTATTAGGGGTTTTTTTTTTTTTTCAAACGGACATATATTAGATGGTGTTTTAGCCTATGAAGATCATTTGTTAATCTTAAACGAAAGACTCATCTTTCAAATGATCATTAATTATTTAGTGGTTTTGGGACATAGTCAAATAGCACCCCAATTTTTTTCACAATCACGCACGGTTGTGGATTTTACACACTTTGTTTGATCCAAGTGAATGCCTAATCGAGGAGGGAAGTTAAGATACTACATGATGGTACCCAGCAGCGCTATTTATGAAAGCAACACTTTACTATTTGGAGTCCTAATTCCGCTTGGTTTGTGCTTCAATTCACTAGTCGGAGGCTCGGGGCTGTGTCTCGAAACCCAAACTAGAGTATTACAGTAATTGATGACCTAAAATTTAGGTTATGAATACTTGCAACACGCATCTGATGTAACTGTACTCCTTTCTGGACGTAATCAGTTAGTACATAGTTGGCGAAATATTCGTGCCATGCCTCGTCGGTTTCTTGCTTGATTGTTCTTTGCATTTCGTTTTTGTTAGTTTGACCGATTTGTCAACAAACCCGACCAAACTCATTTATACCGTTGAGTTGAGATGATTGAGCTCGAGTTTCCTGAAGCATGCACTTGACATCGCGAGCTCAATTCCAGTTCTCTAAAGACCAATAAAGCCTAGCTCCAACTCATTTTCTGCATTCAAATCAAGCTCAAGCAAATCAGACTTGACGGCCTGCGCACAGAAACAACTAAAATATTGAAATCAAGTAAAAACGGTAAATTCCAAGAACGATGGGCTCGATTACAAATCGATGGAACGAAGCTCGAGCAATCTACTACTCAGTTCAGGTCAACTTATGTCATCTGTGCACTTATTTGAAGCTAGCATAAATGTAACTGCATTGTTCAACTTCAAGTCTGTCTCCAAATTATATAAGTTCTCCACGTTCACAAATTATTGGCCACAGCACGTGAGGGGAAGTTCTGAGCACGTTCACTAACTCGGGGTTTTGAAAGTACTGACTGGGCATAGCTCTCAGTGGTCCCAAGATTTAGAATGTTTGGCTTCCATGTGAATGAAACATCAAGGTCGGCCCAACTTCAAGGCCCAAGAGGCCTGAACCTTGGGCATCCAAAAAAGTCCAATTTTGGGCACTTCAATATTTTTACTATTTGGGTTTGAGTACGATTCTTTTTAAACCCAATAGAATGAAAAAAATGCCCAATTAGAAGTAATGAGTTAGTCCAACCCACAATTCTATAAGCCCAAGTGCCAAACCTATTAAATTCCCAAAATCATTTCCCCCAAATTAGCGAATAACACCTTCCAAAAATCGTTTCCCCCCAAACCCACCCCAAAAACTTGACGATCTCGTATTTTGTGTTCATATGTAATGATTAGTAGAACTTTATATTGGTTTGGCTTCCTCGTATTGTGATTGTTGCTATAAAAATTGTTAAGTATTAATTCTTTAAGGGCATACATTTTTTTTATTAGGCTTTGGACACTAAAAATCCTTGGGCCGGTCCTGTGGAACATATGACCTTATTGCTTTCTCACAACTATTTGGCCAAACCTCCTGGGGTTTCCTCTATATCATTGAACTATAAGATTAGTGATAATAATCAAGTTGTTTTTGCTAAATAGTATTTTAGTTTATGTATGTGAGGAAAATGACATAACTAGAAATCCGTGAAAACATGAATTTTAGTTTAAGCGGAAATAAACTCTAAATAGTAAAAAAAAAAAGAGTCCTAAAATGTAAGAAACTTGAGCAACTATTCTGGTATACCTTCACGTAGTGCACTACATACTATCTTTCAAAATCAAACACTCCTACGAGGTTCATACACTTAATTGTAAACCATCTAAACAATATACTCTCTCCGTTCCTAAGGGAATGGTCCATTACGAAAAGTCATATGCCACTTTCCGCATCAAAAAATCAAGAATTTTCATGTGTAAGTTCCCGAATTTTTCCGCACAAAATTAGATATCTCGTGCAGTACTTTAATTAGGTGCGGAAAAATTAAAAAAATTGTACTAAGAAGTACTTTACTTTTTAATTCGAAAAAATGGCACGAGTTTTCAAAGTAAGACCATTATTTAGAAGCGGGTAAAATAATTTTAAAAAGTGTTAAACATCACGTCACAGCAGCGATTGGGAGACTAGGGACCATGCATGATATGCGAAAGCTATGGACAATGATAGTAATTTTGAACGAACTTCCAAGGAGTCATGAACCGTGAAGCATGAAAGCTAGTCCTACTTCAAGACTAGCTTATGATTGATTTCCTTTTTTCTCTTTCTTTTTTTTGCAAAGGGAAAAAAGCACCCGCTCCAGAAGTACCTCCAGAAAATATTCTCTCAATTTTTTGGTGAGTGATTATTTAGTGTTTCTGGGGCACCCAAGATGTTAAGGAATCGAAAACTTTGGGATATGGAGCGGCTTGTCGGACTAAGTTCAAGGAGTAGCGTGTATTCCGGTCCTTCCGGAACCCTTCTTCACCACACATAGGTGCTCCAAAGCATTTAGGGTGTGTTCTGCTAATTAAAATAAATATTTATTTATTTTTAATTAAAGATGGTATATTGTGAAAGAATAATTTGTCTTGTAAAGCGAGAAATAAGTACTTTAAAAAATAAGAACCTTAATAAAAGTGTTACAGAACTAGGCCTTAAGTACTTAAAACTCATGCGCACGGTCCCCAATAAATTTTCTCTATTTATCTCTCTCCACTTATTATACTTTAAAACCTTCTTAAAAATCCAAACCGAACAAGCCCTTAGCAACTCTCAACAGAAATTTGGTGAAAATTAATTGTGACATTGAAGGTCCCTGAAAATTTATTGTGACATTGAAGGTCCTGTCCCTAAGTCTGAATTTAATATGCTCTACTAATTAGATTTGTTCTTTTCCAAAAAAAAAAAAACTAATTAGATTTGTTTGTTGACACATCTATTCAGCTGCCGAATTCTCTCGGCTATTTTCAAAAATAAATTACTAAAATCATTTTCCAAGTGAAAGTTATCTTTCCGCTTGCCACAATACTACTCCCTCCGTCCCTTTTTAAGTGTCCTGCTTCGTAATTCCAACTTATTAAAAAGACATCATCATTATACCTTTCACATCAACTTTTTCCTCCACTTTCCCTACTTACCCATCATCATTACACTTTTACTCACTAACTTTTCAAAATGGAATCTACTTTTAGGGACAAAATAGATAATGCACCAACTTTTATCCACTAACTTTACAAAATAGACACTTATTAAGGGACAGCACAAAATGAAATACCGGACTCTAAAAAAGGGACGGAGGGAGTAATATTTTGTCAAATTTTTACGAACGCCGAAATGGTTTGCACCTTGCGCATTGGAGCGTAATTTACAGGAAATTTTTGTGAAAACGGATTCCATGACTTTGGTGCAGCTCATTAACAAGAAAGATATGGGTAACCATGAGTTGAGTAACATTTTATCTGATTGCAGGGAAGGTTTACCATGTGTATCGGGAGGCTAACAGAAGCGTGGATGCAACTGCCAAACCTAATATTAGTAGTAGTGATAATAGCTAGTATTAATGTTATTCAAGTCAGTTCCGGATTTTGGTTTATCTAAGGCCCCGTTCCAGTTTGATAGAAAAAGTACTTTTTGAAAAGGAAAATAATTTCAAATTAAAAAATCATGTGTTTACGCAAATAATTTTTCTACCAATATGGATTTTGTTTGATAGATTTCATTGAGATCTTTTAAACGATGCAAAAAAATTGAAAAATTATTTTTTATTTTCATTATATTTGAGCTTGAAATTATCTTTTTATATATATATAAAAAAAAGCATTAAGCCAGTTTAATAAATAAAAAAAAAGGAACCAAAAGTGTACTATTAATAAAGAAGGTAAGAGATAAACACTTTAATGTGGCAAACTGGCAATAAATAGTAGTTTTGTCGTTGTATTTGCTGAATTTGACCTAAAAACGTACGGTAAAGCCATTATTTAGCTCTCCATTCTGGTAAACTTATTGTTCTTCTTCGTTTTGTATTTTGTTCGTTTTTTTCTGAATTTTTGTTATATTTGTATCATATTTTTTGGATTAACCATCTGTCTCAACGAGAGAGGTCTAAAAAGTACTCCCTCCGTCCGGATTTAATAGTCCCTAATTCAATCCTAACTGGATAAAAAATGGATTATATCTTTAAATTAGTAATGAATTTATATCCAATATGGATCTTGTTTGATAAATTTTAATTAGTTATATAAGATAATATTTTCAAAATTACATAAAACTTTATAAATTACAAGATATAATCGATTAAAAAGTGTCACGAACTCCCAAAAAGGACTATTAAATCCGGACGGAGGGAGTACAAAATTATGACGGAAAGCAAAAAAAAGTTCACTAAAGAAGATAAAAGTATCAAACAAATACCTTACTTGTTTATAGTGTCGTCTTATTTGAATTTTTCAAACATCAATCTATGTTTTTTATACTTTCCCGATTCGTCTTGACAAGACTGACGAACGATTAACTTTAAAAATTACGACGAAAAACTAAACAAAAAGTTACAAAAAATAAAAAAATATCGAAATAAATTTCAGACTTATAAATTTACAAGAATGCAGCCGACCATTAGGTATCATCTTTTTATTAGACTATAAGATATCATTCCATATTAAGATAGCACATAACTGGCATCTATGTACCAAACGGTCCAAACGAAAGCGGAGACTGTGTTGTGCACCATATGGACCATCTATTTTGATAATTAATGGTCCGGATTAAAATAAAACTTTTTCGGGAACCCCGGAAAAGTTTTTTAAAATCTGGACCATTCATAACACTTTTGGACGATTGAGATCGCATAGCACCGTGCTGTGCACTAGGCACGCAGATATGCCCGGATGTCGGATGACAATGATGCTTTTCCCCTAATCCATAAATTAACTTCTTTGTCACCTCATTCGAGTTGATATAAATTTTATTTTGCTATACAGAAATCATCAGTTTTGTATTAAAACCGTTTGAAATTTGAATGATTTTGAGATTCAAATACTTCATATTGAATAAAGGTGGAAGAGATCCACTAGTTATGACGTGACAAAATTAAAAAATGACCTTGTAAAGGATATATACAAAAAATTTAAAATTTGTCTTTTAATGGTCCTAATAAATTATACACAAATAATCTTCATAAACAAACTAAAGAAATATTTTGAAGTGCCATAATATGGAAGTGGCCTGGGGTGAAAAAATTAGAACCTTCACTGGCGTAGTCATCAGATTATTTTCCTATTTTCCTGTGGTTCCAAAAATAATTCAAAAGAGATAATTTTTGGGGTCTTATTATTATTATTATTTTTGTTTCTTCTAAACTTTTTTTCAACTTCGATCTATATTTTTATAAATCTACTTGTATGTTTAATTTCAGATATTTTAACCGGAAGCTATAAAAAAGTCCACTAACCATAAAGAATGCTCTTAAAACTTACCCCCACATGCACTTGGGTGTTGACGCCCTTCACTAGGAAATATTTTTTTGAATCTTTGGGATTTATCCAATTATTAGCTTCAAGATTTTAGGATTAATTAAAGTGCATGTAAATTGATCTGAACGTATATAAAAACAAAAAATTAATACATCTATTGAGGGTGGGTTTTTCCTAAAAAATTTGCCTTCAGATAAGTTGTGTCCACTAAACGGACTTTTAATTGATACATGTGAAAAAAATAACTCATCTAGAGATCCGTATTTTTGTAAACTTTAGCCTATTTATTCTATTTTAGACAACATGGAAAACCCAGCCTTAAAACTAGTTTTCATGGACACATATAAAGACAAAAAATCAATACATACATTGAGGGTGGGTTTTTCCTGGAAAAATTGTGTATAGACAAGTTATTTCTGCTAAATGAACTTTTAAATAATATACGTGAAAATAATAACCTATCTAGAGATCTGTGTTTTTCAAACTTTAGCTTGTTTATTCCCTTTAGACAATAAGGGAACCCAGCCTTAAAAGCTAGTAGTAGTTTTCAGTGCTAAGATGAAAATTTTTCAGTGCTGAGCCAATGCTACGTGGTGCCTGCTCGTTCATCCGAGCCATCTATTACTTGTTTGAACGACTAAGATTTGGAGAGAAAAAAGGAGAGATAAAATGTTGGGGTGAGAGAAGAGGGAGAGTTTTAATTCGAACCATCTAAAAGTGTATCGGACGACTTGAATGCGCCAAATGAATACCACGTAAGATATACCCGCTCGGCACTGAAAAATCACTCCCTCTCCCCCACCTTATTTAAAACCATTCCTAACTTTCTCCCTCTATAAATGCTCACCCATCAACCCATAACTTCACACCTCTCTCTCTCTAAAAGTTCCTACATCTGTCTTGCATGCAATTTTCTCCCCCTATCTCCCCTGTTTTCGTCTCTGTTTCTTCAATTTTCTCTTCAACTTCAAGAGCTGTCCTCACAATGGCTGGTGTTGAAGCCAAAATCATGCAAAACCCACCTCCCAAAAAGTCACCCAAATCTCCATTGGCAGCCCAAATTTGCCTGAGACTTTTGGGAGCCGCGACTTCATTATCTGCTGCTTTGGTTACGGTCACCAGTAAGCAAACTGTCTGTTTGTATGGCGCCGTGATTGACGCCCAATATACCTACTCCTCTGCTTTCACGTAAGATATCAAATTGTTAACTCTATTTATACATGCATGCATACATACATACATTTTGGACCGATTTTTGATAAGGACGTGCATGTCTTTTATAACATTCGACATTGAGCAACCGATCGAGGCTAGGAACCAAGTTTCCGCGCTGAAAATTTTCAAGTACTTTGTTTTCCGTTTAAGCTACGAGGGGCATCTGCAGCTCGCTCTCTGTATCTCTATTTTTCTTATATATTTTGAAGAAGAAATCATCTTCAATCCATTATCCACCTCTATTGTTCCTCCATTGGAGAGAAGCGGGATTGGTACTCCAACTAAAGATTGTAAAACATGTAATTATGGAGGATCTCGTTTGTTTACTCCGTACGCGCGAGAGCAAGAATTGGTAGTACGAACTTAGTGCGAGAATTAAGAGCGTGCGGGAGCGCAGGGCAGTAACTAGTTCCGGCTCTACCACTGTGACATCGCATTCGGTGGTCACCATATGCATGCATGTGCCATTGTCAGTGAGTCTGTTCACCATTAGCTCGAGATTTCCTACTCCATACGCCCAAAAAGTAGTAGTTGGACGCTTTTACTATCTCAGTCCTATAGAAAAATTCTATATATCTTTTAATTAGTTTTTATTTAAGAGCAATATGAATCTTTTTTTTTATCCTAAACAATATTAATCTTATTTAATAGATTTTAATTAGTTCTATTAAACAAAGATTTGAAATTCATATAAAACATTATGAATTGCAAGATATAGGCAATTTAAAAATGTCATGCAATCCCGAAAGTGTCTAACATTAGGGGACAGAGGGATACATATCTTTTCTTTTTTGGTTGACGGCAGGAGTGTTCGGGTCCGCTTACGCGCACCTTGACTAATCTCATTTCTGGTTGGTTAAAGGCTGGCAGACATCCATGCCGGGCTAGGGGATTCAAAAAAAAATTGCTCTGACCTCAAGAATCGAAACTTGATCAATTATGTGAAGAACAAACTTATCGACCAACATATCTAATCTAATTTGCAGGTTCTTTGCTATTGCAAATCTAGTTGCATGTGCCTTCTCTGTGGTTTCTTTGTTTGCTGCTGGAATCCTTGCTCGAAAATGCAAAGGCCCAAACAAGTACTTCTTCATGTTCCTCCATGATTTGGTAATTGACATTCTTGTTTTTTTTTTTTTTTATAATTTTAATTTAGCTTTTGTAGGGTTTGTCAACCATTTTATGCACATCATTTTGAGATTCTAGAGATTCCAATAGAAGCTAAAAACAATCTAAAACATGATTTTAGAGAAGTTAGGCTTGAGATGCTTTCTGACGAGATTTTAGATCATAACCGATTTAAATTTTGATTTTCGTATTTTTTGAAATATATACGACTAGCTTTTGTTGCAGCTTAATCATAATATCATAACTATAGCAACTAGATCATTTGGTTCTATTATATTATTCAAAATTATTTATTTAAAACAGATTGAAATTACAGTTAATTCAAAATTCGTTTCGACAGCCGTCGCAAACACCCTGTAAATCTCCCACACGACACACATACATATATAGAAATTAGACATAGGCGGACCTTGGACATAAATACATTGCATACGTATTTAGGATTTTGGAATTGTATTTGACAGGCTGTGACGACATTGCTCATGGCTGCGTGTGCGGCCGCAACAGCAATAGGGTTAGTGGCGAAATTTGGAAACAGCCATATTGGATGGATGGCAATTTGTAACGATTTCGGTAGGTTCTGTGACAGGATCATCGTTGCCGTGACTCTTTCCTACTTGGCCTTCCTCGTGCATCTGCTTCTCACTGTCATCTCGGCAAACAAATCAAGAGGAATCCACGTTTGATGAAGCACGCGTTTTGACCGGCCGGCAGATGAAGGATCGAGGCGGTACATTAATATAGACAAAAATGTTACGTACGGAGGCAGACGAGCACGCGCAGATCCGAATATTGAAGTGTTTGAAATTATCCGATCGATGGGTGCGGACTTCACATTTACCATATGAGTCCTATGTGCATGACTGTTGTGGCAGAATCGTGCCATAATATCTGTGCACATCTGTTGTTGTGTAGGTTGTGTTGCTCTAATGTATATCGTCGGCTACAAATTTTACATTACATGCCTGCAGAAATAAATAAAATGTATCTCAAACATTACATGGAGTAATTTTTAACCTTGTCTTTATATTCATTGAATAAAGTATCTCAAGTGGTACTCCCTGAGGTCATATATTTCATTTTCACAGGCCATACATTCTAATCTTGAGCCCATTAGGAATTATGTCCGGTTGTTAGAATTAATCGAAGTGCGTACAAGCTGGGACATCCGATTTAAAAAAAAAAAAAGACAATAAAGTATCTCAAACATTATCTGGAGTAATTTTAACGGCTTTTTTTTTACCCTTTTAGTCTCCAAAGTATTAGCGAGTTGCCAATTTCATTACCAATGTACATATTTAACTAAATTTCGTCCCCAACATTTAAAATGTGTGTCGAAATGGTCCCTAGCCCTAATACGGTAAAAAAGCCCCACGCAAGTGATTCCTCTCCATCACCAACACCCTCCGAACCCACCTCACCATCGTCGATCCAAGGGTATTTCCCATCTCCGTACTCTTCAATCGCTTTCCTAACCCCAATTCAATCCATGTCAGCCGCTTTCCGAACGATGTAAAACCTGACCGAGTTAACATCGAGATCCCAATCCCGAATTTAATAAACCTCGAACCCCTCGTCGATTTACAACGCATGACCATCGACATCGCAAACCTCCAATTTAAACATCAAATTCCTCAGTTTCTCGAGACCCCGAACTTCATTTGGAGAGATATCTCCTATCCCGTTGATGGTATCGTGGGGCAGGAGGTTTTGACAGATAGTGGGATCGGGGTGTTGTCATCGAACTGCATCTATTTGACAGAAATTCTTGTTCGCGACTACTCCTTGTTTATTTCGTATGGAATTGCATTTGTGATGCGCAATAGCTCCAATTTGAGTTCATTGTTAGTTGATCGAATTGAATTTGGTCTATTTGATGATTCAAGTTGTTGTGCAAGAAAGTTACTCCTATCAACTCTTGATATCTGTGATTCGGTCGTTCCGGATGGGATGAATTTCTTGATATCTGTGATTCGGTCGTTCCGGATGGGATGAATTTCTCCATTTGCTTGTTAAAGCTGGTATTCCTTTAGGTTCGTTTGATAACAGTAATAGATGGATAAGATTCGTAAGGTGATGGGATTAGGATTGAGATTGGTAATGAAAAAGCATTGATAATGAGTATATTTGTTTGGGATGAGATTAGATAATGAGATTATTAATATCATGTTTGTTTGAGATGAGATTAGATAATGAGATTTGATTGATAGAAAAAATTGATAATGAGAAGTGATTGAAATTAAACTACGAATACTAAGTCTCAAGGGGTATTACTAATACCCCAAAAGGCTGGAATGGAGATCCTAATGGACTGACCCTTTTTTGTTACCAAATAGAGTATTAATACTCAGATTAGTACTCCAAGTCTAAAACCTGTTATCAAAGAGGTTCTCAGTCTTGCTCGGTCTCCAAGCCCGAGCTTCACCTTCTCTGGAATTTCATCACTACTTAAACAAATACCGGTCCCCGTAGGAAGGTTTGGGGGTATGAAGAAGATGAGGATATGTGAATATCAAAAAAACCCCCCTGTGTGGACGGAAAGACTAAATGGGTTGGGGCTAGGGACCATTTTGACACACATTTTAAATATTGGGAATGAAATTGGTTAAATGTTTACATTGGTAACGAAATTGGCAACTCGCTAATACTTTGGGAACCAAAAAGATAAAAAGAGCCTTGTATTTTTATTCAAAAAGTAGTGTGGCAATCAAGGACAAATCTACACAGGGCACGCGTCTCCACTCGAATGTGTGCTCCCGCTCGAAATTAAAATATTTTTTAAAAATATTTATGTATAAATTAGCATAATTATGAAAGTTTGCTAATTATAAACATACACAGTTATATATATCCTGAAAATACACATATAGAATTAGTTTTATACCTGAATTTTGTCATATGGTGCATTTATACTTATTATTTTACGAGTTTGTTTGTCTATTTAGAGCTATTCTTTCTTAATTTTCTTTATTTTTAACCGTTTGGGAGAAATATTTTAAAATAAAGGCATTAACAAAACTAGTTCGATCATTCTAAAATTTCTTGATGTTCATTTAAAACATACTTTAAAAATTTTGTCTGAGATTTTGTACTTATTTTTACCTAATTTAACTTAAAATACGCGTTAAACTTTTGTAATTAGTAATGCATGTTTTAATTTTGGGAAAATTTTAAAATGGCTCCTGAACTTTTACTCCAATGTCACCGAAACACCTGAACTTCACTTTATTTCAATCAAACACCTAGACTTTCAAAGTCCCCAAATTGAGGCACCTGCCTTTAGCCTCCATCCATTTCCCTCACAAATCAGCTGATGTGGCTTATTTCTGGCATTAAAGGGCCCCACTAGAGATGTTAGAAAGTGAACTCAATGCACACAATCACAACCCATGCCATCCCTACTTCACTTTTGGGTTGTGATTATATGCATTGAGTTCACTTTCTAACATCTCTAGCGGGGTCCTTTAACGCCAGAAATGAGTCACATCAGCCAATTTGTAAAGGAAATAGAAAGAGGCTAACGGCAGGTGCCTCACTTTGGGGATTTTGAAAGTTCAAGTGTTTAATTGAAATAAAGTGAAGTTCAGATGTTTCGGTGACATTGGAGTGAAAGTTCAGGTGCCATTTTGAAATTTTCCCTTTAATTTTGTATGATTTGACTATGATTGACTAAAAAAAATGAACTTTCGCTATTATGATTAACAGGTGCCCTCACTAGAGTATATTCCTGAATCGTGTGTCAATCATAGAATTGTGGACCGAATGGGCTTTTATTTTTTAGCCATTGGGGCAGAGATAATTGTCACATGCATTCATTAAATGAGGGTTTCAATTATAAGGTTGAAGATGAGATTAGGCGTAACGGCACACTATTAAACGCACAGCAATCAATTAATTTGGTGACAAGGGTACGTGGTGGAGAGCTATTCTATAGTAGTAGCATGCACGTAGCAGCTGGCAGGGGACAAAGTCCACCAAAATATGTGTGAAGCCATAGAAAAACTACAAATTATTTGTTTTTTTTATATCTCGGGTATTCGGGCCAGCTGATGCGCACCTTCAACTAACCTCAGGAATCAATCACATCGTTCACTTGTGGGGGTCTCATTTAAAGTCAGAACAAAACTCTGTAAGGAGTAAGGACTACCCCTATGAGTTAACCTTGTGGTTAAGGCCTGATGCCTAAGCAATTGCTGCATCCTAAAGTTTTAGGTGCTATCGATTTATGTAGGTCCAGTTTATACGAGGGATTTAGCTTCGTTGAAAATGGTCCTCCAACCATCAATTGAATTGCACATAAACTAGTTCGAACATGTACGCTAAGTTAGCGGAAAAAGTGCCATGTGGTTCAAGCAAGATTTGGTATGTATGCATCCCTTATTGATTTTATGAGATGGAATTCTTGGCCGTAACCGTGAAAAGTTTGGTAGAGATGTTGCATGACACTATTTTTTTTTTTTCTCCCAAAACGATAACAGATGATATTATAGATCCAAAAAACAATACGTTAAGAGGAAATTCTATCCTAAACAAGGGATCAAGAAACCAAATGAGACTCAGTCCAAAGACTATACCCAACTCTAACTAAACTTATTGCTCCAAACAGTTGAATCACTGCAGAAAACAACCAAAAACATCTACACAGGAGTGATAGAAGCCCCACAAACGAGGAGAAATCCCATACATGGGACACCAAAGTAGAAAACAAAAAAAAAGAAGAGAAAAATCAGTAACAGAATCGGACGGAGTCCGCCGGTGACCACGATTTGCAAGGCATTACCTTCAAAATCCGTTGGACTACACGGAAGAAGAGGTGGAGGAGGGGTGGAGAATGGTGGTTTGGGGAGGAGGAGGATGGGGGTGAAGGAGAAACGAGAGAAAACCTCTGAGATCTAAGATCGGGAGATGGAAAAACCCCACGAGAGGGAAATCCCTAACTGACAATCGAGAAAATTGAGCGGTGAAAATTGCAGAAGAAGGCAGCAGGTTTATTTCGGAAAATAACTAACGGAAAATTTAACGGCAAGTCATTTTCATCCAATTGATAGAAACTGTTTTACATGTATAATATTTTCCTAATTTTTTATACAACCAAACACCAAAAAATAGATAAAATATTTTACCGAAAAACATTTTATGCCCAAACAAACGGAGCCTAATTCTGTCCGACTAGCACTTCGCCTTCGTAAGAAAGCATCCATGATGTCTACTTATTCATTGGTCGGTTATGTGGTGCTCCGAGACACTCTAACAACACGAATTTCATGAGGCCTTTGGCTAAGTATATGAATCATACATAAATATGTGGTTTTGGATTAATGATATATATTTGGAGCACCATGTGAATGCGCTAAGAAACTACTGAATAATTACTCACCTACATTACCTACAAAACATAAATTCATGGATGAGCATAATGCTTCTATTTAATGTATTAAAAACTGGACCAGATAGGCCGGTTCGACTGATTGAAGCATCGACTCATTTATGTTCCAGTCCAGTCAACCATCCAAAACCATTTCATGCATATAACAGCTCTATTTTGTTAAAATCAAGACGAAAAAAAAAAGTCCACTGGTTAAACCGTCGAGACTGTCAAAGCAGTAATCATTTTACAATTATAAACACTTACACAAACATTTATACAAACCTACTTACATTTATATTGGGACCCATACACTACAACTCCTTTGTGTGTGAAACCACCAAAAAGTGTGAGTTTGTATGTAAAATGTTTGTGGTTATATAATTATTGGTCAAAGCAGTACTAATTAAGCATTGGTGATTTATACCACAACTGCAAAACACTGGCAATTAGAAATGCGATGACATATTAAAATCATCAACACAAACTATTAAATATAGTAGATGGTTAGAGTTAAAAAAAATGGCATGTGAGATCAACGAGAGGCTTGTCATTCGTTGTCCTAAAGTCATATTTTTCTTCTTTTGTGGGGGTTCTAATGGCTGAATTCGAATTCAATATACAATTCATGGATCTAAACACCCCAAGAATTTAAATGGGGTGTTTAGATCGAGCACCTACGCACGTCGGATGCCGTTGATTCCCGCGCAAGCCCACTCGGTTTTTTTTTAAAAATTTTTGGACGGCTCGGATCGGCCGCCCGGTGGCCGGAGACGGCCGTCGGTGCATTTTTCCTACGGAGACCTAACAAAAGGGTGTTAAGTGTCAATTCTGGATAGTTAGAGGGTGCACACTGTTGGGTTTTGTAGTCGGAGGGGGTTAAGTGAAAATTTGGATTAGTTTAGGGGGGTTTACTGTAATTTACTCTAATTTTTTTTTTTTTTTGGTTGGATAAGAAAGAAGAAAAGGAAATGAAAAGACCAGGGAAAGTCGTTATAGGATAAGGTAGTAGCGCAATCAAGGAAATGTCTTTTAAGGCTCAATTGGATGCTGTATGAGTTTTGAAACCTAATAAATTATTCAGATAATTAGTTTACCACAAAAACACAATAGAAGTCTGAAAATTAAGGAAAAGTTCACGAAAGTTAATGAGAAAGTGCAGTCAAGAAAAATGTCTTCAGGTAAGATATGCTCATTGCTCCAAGCCTCCCACAAATTGTTGCTTCCATGTGCTCATAGCCTTAATGGCAAGTCCCATAAGAATGTTTGGTGTTTTTAGAAGCTGGTACACTACACTCAACTAAGGGACCCTCAACCCCAGTTTCAGAAACCTAATTAAGTACTTATTTTTTAAGAAGGTAATTTGAAGCTTAAAAATTATTTGTTTATGTAAATAATTTTTCTAACAATATGAATCTTTTAAATAGTGAAAAAAATTAAAAATTTATTTTCGATTTACATTATTTTTGAGTTTGAAAATGTGAAATAAACTGCTTATATTTTAAGAAGGTTTCTGGAACGGAGTTATTTCGTCAATAACAAATAAATGCTCCATCCTAATTGAGATTTTAGGTTCGAAACCTCTCAAGTGCTATTAATTCTTTTGGGGTCAAACAGTACAAAATTTTGCTTTGACTTTAATTAGGACTCCCGAAAGTGGGTGGTGGAATTGGTTCCCCGAGATTAGTCGAGGCGCGTGTAAACTGGCCGGACACCTTAGTTTAAAATAAAAACATTGGGACATAAACATCAAATTGTAATTTCTTGGAGTATTCCATGACAGATCTAAGGTTTCAAGTTTGTGGGTGCGAATCTGATAAGCACCCAGAAATGTAATGAAAGGGTGCGCTAGTGTCTAGGTTTAGTTTAATTTACTCATTAATTAGTTGTTTTTAACTTAGTTGTCTCGTAGAGTTTGTTTGTTTTGTTTTGTAGGAGAATCGCTTAATAAGGAGCTTTAAAGGCTTAAGGCATGTCATGGCCTGAAGTTGCCCGACGGCCAAGGCCCAGCTCAGGCAGAGCCCAGGCAGACGACCATCGCCAAGGTGCATCTCAGGCAAAAGTTACCCGACGTCAAGGCTGAGCAAGGCGAGGCCAAGGCTAAGGCGTGACCGACGGCTGAGCAACGCCAAGGCAGAGCCAGGCGACGCCCGAGCAGAGCCAAGGCAAGATCAAGGCACAGCTCCACTATTGAGCTCGGCATCGATGGGATGCCAAATTTGACATCGATGCCGAGGCCATTAGTGCCCCAAGACCTTATCAGCTTAGGCATCGATGGGATGCCATATTTGACATCGATGCCGAGCCTCTTAGTGCTCCAGACCCTTATTGACCTCGGCATAGATGGGATATATTACTTTACATCGATGCCGAGCCCCTTAGTGGCCCATCTTATGCCTGTTGCCATCGATGCCGAGGGACTTAGCGGGGCATCTTCAGAGTATCTTTTGGGATATTCCGTGCGCGAAACAGAGGCGGTATAAATACCCCGTTATGTCACCTTTGCACGATTTGGACAGAAATGTACCCATAATTTCTAGATCTAGCTTAGATTACTTTTCAGCTTTTTGAATTGTTCTTGCTTTGTTCTTCATTTTCAGCACTTATTTCTTAATTTCCTGCCTTTATTAATTGTCTTTTGCTACTCTTGCTTTAATTAAAGTTGTTGCTTAGTTCCCGATCTATTGTTTAAGCTAATTTTCTTCTAGTCTTGCATTTCAATTATGTTAAGTAGATTTTTGCTTGCTCTTATCTCTCTAGATATGTGTGAGTAGTTTCAAGGGTTAGGTCATGGGATGATTAGCATCCCATGGCTTGGGCAAAAATTGCATTTTTCACCAATAAAGTTTTAATATTTGGATTTGAAAATTGATGTGGGGTTCGGATTCGTTTGGTAAATTACTGAGGTGTTAACCTCTTTGATCACGTGTAGGTGGGAGCATCGACTACTCACCACACGTGATGCTTAGAGCTCTGTCGCTCGAGGTGTTACCAAATGAGTTCTAGAGCTAGCTTGATTTTCAAACCATCTCTATTTCCCGGTTTAGGTACCTACAATTGTGTATTTTAAATCACGTGAATTGGTGAGAAAGGTGATTTAGCCCGAGTCATGAGTGCTCGTGATGTAACGACCCTGATTTTCAGTCGTTAAAAATTTCGTTAATATTTGAATTTTTATTGATTACTTGAATTTGCTTTGATTTACTTTTAAAATCCTATAATTTGTCGTAATTACATTTTGCCCCTTGAATTTATTTCTTATTCAAGTTATTTATTTAAATTGGTTATATTGCTTTAATTTTCGATAGTTTGTCATAACTGCAATTTAGCCCTTGAACTATCGTTTCTTGCACTTTAGCCCCACTTAGCAAGTCTAACTAGCTTCTAACCATCCCGTTAGAAAAACTAAATTGGAAAGCTATCTAGTTACTTCAAAATGACCGTTTTGCCCCTCATTGGAACTTTTGATCCTTTTGGACCCTAGACTTAGAATTTTAATATTCTTTTTCTTTTAATCAAAATGGTTATATTCTTTGTCCATTGGACAATAATGGTTAGGGAAACTATTACCCATTGGATAATAGAATCCCATTTGTTTATATTAAAAAGTATACTTACTTTAAAGGTACTTTTTGACTATTTTATATTAAAAGTGGCCTAATATCTAATATCCATTGGATAATAGATGTTAGGGGAAATTTTACCCATTGGACAATAGACTTAGTCTTTCAAAGTACTATGGTGTTAATTACTTTAATACTTTCTTTAAACCATGTGTGAAAGCACAACCATTTTTAATTAGAAAGGTACATGGTACCAAGATTCTTAAAGTACTTTTACTTAGTTTTCTATTAGGGCTTTGATCCACCTAGATGCATTAGTACATGTACATATATTATTTAAGTACTTAGTTGCTTATTTAAATTGCCTTAAGTCCCATGTGTCTATTTATTAGTTCATAGGGAATCCTAGCCTTAAAGTCTACTTTTGATACTTAGTACAAAAAGTACCCCTATTTTATTTGTTTGCTTCCATTTATGAACATATGTATATATGTATATATATATATACGGGACGGTTCCGCGGACATCTATTTGGACACCTAAAAAAACACCCAAAATCTCAATCTCATAATTCCCAATCAAATTTTTATAATCCGAACCGTTCAATGTGTGCAGAATGTGATTTTAAGGGTGCCTGCGAGAAATTAGCAAAAAAAATAACCGGGAAGTGCTTGTTTTGAGCAGTTTTTAATTGAACCGTTCGTTAAATCTAAGCTAAAAACTGCTTAGATCAAGCCCTTCCCGGTCTTTTTTTTTGCTGATTTTTCACGGGTACCCTTAAAATCACGTTCTGATCACATTGAGCGGCTCGGATCATTAAAATTTGATCGGGAACTATGAGGTGTTTTTTTAGGTGTCTAAATAGTTGTCCATAGAACCGCCCCGATATATATATATATATATATATATATATATATATATTGTACTTTGAAAGCAAGAGAGGAGAGAGGAAGAGAGAGAGAGCCGAATGGGAGAGGGAGAGGAGAGAGAGGCCGGTTGGGAGAGAGAGGAGGAGGGAGATGTGATGTGTACTTGACCCTTGGTCTCCCATTGTACATCCAATCTTGGAAAATTTTACTCTTTCAAAGCAAATCTTAACTTCCAATGACCTTTCTTGTACAATTCCTAATTGTTTAACCCTTGGAATCTTGTACCAATCTCATCTCCACCATTGGATGGTTCAAGATCAAATCCTTAGTACACCATAGCCATGCAAACCTAGGATTTTAGCCTTAACTTCTCCATGTGAACACATCTTTTTGGACTAAAAAAATTGGGGAATAAAGGGGAGAGAGAGGGCCGGCCATTAAGAGGGAGGGGGAGCCCTTTGCCTATAAATAGAAGCTCATTCTACACTTGAAGCTCACACCTCAAGCAATAGCTCTTCCTTCTCTCTAGAATTTTTAGTGTTCTTAGTTCAAAGTTCAAGAACTTTCTTTGTTCTTGAGAGTTCTTGAGCGAAACCACTAAACCACTCCCAATACCACCCAACGATCCTTAGAGTAGTTTAGAAAGTTGTTTCTAGGAAAAGAAACGCAAATCTTTTCCTTTCAAAGCAAACCGGACGCCGTTACGCCGCCGATTTCAAAACCGACGACCAATCTTCCGTAGCCGACACCGCCTAGGAGAACGGTAGCTATCCTTACCTATTTTTCAAGTATAAAGTAATTTTTCATTTCAACTCTATGTTTTGTATAAGTTGTATGACGTTTTGGAAGTAACTTTGGTCGTTCTACTGAAGTAAGATAAGGTTATCTTAAGGAATTGAAAATGCATGTTTTACTTACAAGATGTTTCAAGCATGCTATGTACCTAGAGTTGGAAGATTTTGTTGTGTTAATTTCAAGGCTTGATTGAATGAATGTTGGTATGAAAAGTCTCACACGCGGAGTCTTGCATGAGAACGAGACACTAAAACTGAGAAAAGTAGAAACATGGCACCTAGGGTGTGTTTAACAAGGAAGTTGTGTTTTCCCGGTTGGAAAATATTTTCGAAACTACGTAATGACCATCTCGAGGGTATTACGTGAGTGTGTGTGTGTATTCCAATGGAAATCCGAAATAGCGGAACCATTGTGAGGTTGTGTGTGTTCCCATGGAAAACCGGACCGGCGGAACCATGGTGAGGTATAGCTTGGTTATCCGCGGAGAGGAGCCAATGCAAATGTGTGCCAATGGGAACCCGGCGCGGCGGAACCATTGTGAGGATACTCGGGAACCCGGCGCGGCGGAACCGAGGTTGGGTGAGTTAAAAAGGGTGTTTTTTTTTGAAAAGGGTAATAACGATATAGTTCACGATGAGTCGACACCAACGGAAATCATAAAGCAATTGGTAGCGCTATTGTCTTTTAATCACTGCTTATGTGCTTATCATGTGGAAATCGATGCTAGTATTTGATGCGTCCCGATTGGGTAGTCGTTGAAGTTTACCAAACGGCCGTCAAATTCAATTATTTATTTACCGGACTACAACTAAAGATTTGCATAGTATAGTGAGGAAGTCCGAGTCGATCCACAGGGAGTTCGAATATAGCTTGTTCGGATTGTAGATGTAAGGGTTTGCGGCGTTTAGGCGGCCAACTTTTGGTTTTCCTTTGAAAGATGAGAATTGCCCTTATGAAAAAGACTAGAAAATGAGTTTTAACTAAGAATTAAAAATGGCAAGGCACAGAAGTTCATAACACCCGTAACTTAAGCCAATCAACTTTTCTCAACGAAAACACGGTTGAATTGCACGGCTTAGGCTATCAACTGGAAGATTTAGCAGTGAAAATGGTTAGACTTGATATAGAGTTTGAATAACAAGCTAAACACAAGGCGTGACATCGCTCTCGAAACCATGTGAGCAAGCACATGATCACCGGAGATTAACAACGCCAAGACTTGAATTCAAACCAAATATCAAGGTCAAGAACTAGAAGTATAGTTTGGAAAGCGAGCAAGTTCTTTGGTTCTTTTGGCAAACACGAGGCGAGACATAGCTCACGGAACCATATGAGCGAGCATATGATCACCGGAGGTTAACATCGACAAGTTTTGTTACATAAAAGGCGAACCACGCACATTTCCAAACCAAACCTCAAGTCTTATGTTGAGAAAGGCAAGATTAACCGAAGTCACAAGGTGTTATTCACCCCATGGCCAAGCCTAAAAGACTATTCAAACATTATGAAAAGACTAGAAAGCTTGCCTAAGGAAGAAAACATGATTAACCGATAGAAATGGAAATAAACTTGATATTAAGGAGAATCTAAAGCGTAGCTACAACATTAACAAATGAGAAATTAACAAATGAACTAAACTTACTTGAGTTCTAAGGAAAATAAGCTTGAATAACAATGAAGAACTCTCCTAGAGAGAGAACTAAGACTAGAACATAAAGTAGATATTGGGTAAAGTGAGAGAGAGGGGAGTATTTATACAACTCAGCCTTTCCTCTCCATAAAATATCCCTGAACTTGCCAAAAGTGGCAAGTATTCCATAAATGGAAAGTCCAAAAAGCAGTAAAAATATCTGCAGGAGACCAATGTTATCGATACCTATCAAGAAAGGTATCGATAACATCAAACTGAGATTCCCCGGAGAAGATTGTTATCGATAACTCCAACAAAATGTTATCGATACCCTCAGGTCTGGACAACTTCTGGACCAAAATAGGACCAATGTTATCGATAACAAGTGGAATGTTATCGATAACATTCTTCAAAACTGCAGATTTCAGGTTGGCTTCAGCTTTAGCAAACAGCTCCCAGCAACTTCACAGCTTCTCAGCACCTTATTTTCATTCTCTAAACTTAAGTAAAGGCTACATTTTAAACCTTTCTTTTACCTTTCCTTTACTTTAATTTATTTAATGAAAATAAGAAAGTACCCCCCATTTGGAAACAATGGCATTACCAGAATTTCAAGATTCCATTTAAATCAAAATGTCAACCCCCCACTTTTAGTACAAAATGGAAAACTGCACGTTTTTCTCAAGAGAAAATGGCTCAAAACATGACCTTGCTCTTCAAATGAAACCTTGTAACTTTGTAGTTACTCTTAGAAAAATTCAAGGATCAATTACCGCCATTTTTTATCTCGAAAATCGAAACTTTTTCAGAAAGTCAATTTTCCATACTTAGACAGATTTTAGAGGGCCGACAGGGTCTTCGGGTACTTGGAAGCTTCCGGAGCATTCCTTGGCCTTCAAGTGCGCCTTATTTGCACGTTTTACCTGAAACTACTAAACCACACCTTACGTGCAATATCGCTATAGAAGTTAAATAAACGTAAGACGAAACAACATAAAACGGGACTAGTCGCACCAAATATCTGCAATAATGGGTGCTTATCAGTATTAGGATTATACTACTGAGCCTTCGTAGCTCATGGTGTTACCTTGTGGTGACCCTGGCATATTATATGGGTGGCGACGCCGGTATAATATGTCAGATTTGATAGACGAACAGGACGAACTATTCACCTTGGAGCCGTTCGAAGCCGAGGAGCTGGAGAAGCAAGAAGAATTGTAGTTAGGAACCCTAGATCCCTCTGTTTTGTAAATAAAAGTACTTTTGTAGGGTTTATGATATAATAACGAGCTGGACTCGCTTCGTTTTTATAATAAAATATTTTATATAACGTACCCAAAATTCGGGGCGTTACACGTGATTCCTAGACCTAGCCTATCTTTTTCCTAGTTTATTCGTTTTCAATTTAGCCTTTTAAATTTCCACCGTTCAAAGTAAAACTCGGTTGGCTACCTAATAGCCGAAAGCCTTGCTTACTCTACAAATCCGAGCCAAGTCATAATATAATTCCCTTGGGTACGATCCCTGTCTTCCGGATTATTATGCTTCAAATGACGTATTAAGCCCTACGCTTGGGGCGTTATCTCTCTATATCGAAGGAAACGAAGCAGAATCCTTGTGTTGTTCTTACACTAAGGCCTTGCTCCGCCAAGCTTTTTTGAGGGTTTTATTTTATTTTTTAGAGTTTTGCCCTTATTAAAAAATTCGTATTTGTTGATTTTTGGAGCTTTATCTTGGATATTTTCAAAAATATTTGGACAAAGGTAAAAAAATTCACTCTTCCGATTCCTCTCGTCGAGACAAATCAATAATCTACAAAAATTTGACACAAAAATAACACGTGCGAATATTTTTTGAATAAAGATAAAACTCTCAGAAAGTTCGAAGAACTAAGCGAAACAATGCCCAAGTAAAAAGAAAAAATGCCCAAGTATAACCCCAAGGAACCGGTTTGGCCAAGTGATTGTGAGGAAGTAATAAGTGCTTCTCTATAAAATCACAAGTTGCGTTCCTACGGAGGCCAAACATTCCAAACCTTAGGGTCACTGGGGATTATACTCGGTCGTTATCTTTAGGGCCTTGGAATTAGTTGAGGCCAAGTGTGCACAAGTTGACCCGGACGTCCGGTTATTAAAAAAATATGACCAAGTGCTCCATGGGGACATGATGGATGCCATGGGTCTTGTTTTGGTTGCTTACTTTTTAACTGAAGAAGCTTGGAATATAAGTACTAAAATACACTACTCAAGTTGCAGACATCGACCAAGTGTCTCTTTTAAAACAGGAACGTCAACTAGAACAAAGTCGAAAGCTAGCTGATTCATGGACAGCCACAGGGATTGAGAATATAATTCTGGAACAATGTGCTCATAAGAAGATGCGAGTCAATCCTGATCTCTTCTGAGGTTCTACGGAATTTCTAACTTATTTCAAAATCCTAAAATCCCTTTTCTGATTATTCTTCATCCTTGTGAAAGTCAAACCCTCTTCTGCGAATATCTGGTTTAATGGGGTGTTTCCGGTAGTGAAAATTTTGTAGATTTTTATTTGTGATTGAGAAGTTTTTAGGTGTTTCCGTTGGTAAATAAGTTGTTGAGAAATGTTAAGTTGTTTCCGGTAGTAAATAAGTTGTTGATGGATTTGTGAGTAGATCGAGTTACTATAGCAAAAAAGGTTTTTGTTGACAACTTTTTTTGTTAGTAGAAACGAAATGGTAAAATGCGTTAAATTTTTAGTATTTTTTGTTAGTGGAAACACCCCTAAGAAAGGGAACGATGTGGTTTCATTTTACAGGTCTGATGCTCCATACAGAGCATTTGCGCTTTAGGTGGGGCTCTGCTAGTGAACGGTTAGTTTATGATATGCTAAAATTAGTCGAAAAACGCGTAAGCTAGCTCTGTTTATAAGAAAAAAAAAGTGAGAAAAAAGGAACCACTTATTTGCTTCTGAGAGAATTCACACAGACTTAAAACTCAGATGACATGCCTTACGACTTATTTGCTAAAAGTTGAAAAATCAAGGGTGTGTTACACTAACTAAAATAAATATCTATTTTTTACACTTATTATTTGAATTAAATGTGATATATTATGAGAGATGACCTGTCTCGTAAAACGAAAAATAAATACACAAAAACAAGAACCTTAATGGGATGTGGCCTACCTGGCTATAAATATTCTCAAGCGCAACTTCTTCAAAATCAAGTTGACCCCAAAACCATCTCAAACGTAACTTCTTCAAAATCAGATTTTAGGCTGTTTTTCAACTTCTAAAAATGACTAAAATCTCAAATCTGTTAGTAAGAATCCACATTGAAGTCAAATCCCTTATTCTCATTAAGGTTTTAAAGAAAACTGAAAACTCCTCTGTTTCGCCAAAGACAAACATAACCGAAAAGGGGAGTGTTTTTGACATTCCTCAAATTGATAATCGCACTCCCAAAGGGAAGTGCCAAAATCAATCTCTATATGAAATTGATTTTGGGACTCCCCTGGAGTGTGTTGTTATAAATTTGGAGAGTGCCAAAATCAATTCCCAACCGAAAATCTAAATAATGCCCTATAGAAATGTATAGATTCTGGAAGTCTGATAAGGTGTAGCCGAAAAAAAAAAGAAAAAAAGAAGTCTGATAAGGTGTATGTGGGGAAGCTAAGTAAAATGGAAATTGGAATCTAATCTCTTCCTACTTATTGCCTATATATACATGCAAATGTAGCCCGAGAATTGTAGTGCAATGCAGAGAAAGCTAGCAATGAGTGTTGAGGGAAGATAGGTCTTGCATGAAGATTAAGAGTCTCGTTCGGTAGCCAAGGATGGCTTGCCTAAATCCATTCAAAGGGCTTTAAGAGAAGAGTTATTTGAGTTATATATGCATACTTTTATGTATATATTCAATGTGTAGAGGACTTGAATGGGTTTCAGGCGTCATCTCTTGGCTAACCTGACGGGCTCTCATCTTTCATGCTAGACCTTCTCTTCCATAGTTCCATGCTTGAAGAAGGTTAACATATCTCATTGATAGATACATTTATGTGGTAGGTAATGTTCTGTTTATAACTTGATCTCTAGCCCAATAAACCAAAATAGCAGATAATATTGATGTGTTACATATAGGTCTCATTTGATAACTGTAATAGATTTGGTGGGATTTGTAAAGAGGTGAGATTAGAATTGGGAAGGGTAAGGAGGTTCTTAGTCCATCCTTTATGTTTTTTTTTTTGGTCACTTGATAGATGTGTAGCCTACTCCTAAGAGGATAGGGATGGGGTATTGTTGATTTTCGGCTCGATTTTGAACTTCTCAGCATCCATAGTCCGGACCAAGTTTTTATTTGGTGAGAGAACTTGTATTTTGGGTTGATGAGAGTCTCTTTGTGAGGGCTTTATTTGTTCGTCACCATTGTAACTCTTTAGAGCATCGTTCTCTTCACATAGTGGAATCGTATCTCATTCGCTTGCCCATGGAGTAGGTTTACAGCCATAAGTCGAACTACGTATATCTTGGTCTTTCTTATTCGTTTTCTTTGTTTGGTTTGGTTTGGTTTATCCGTTGATTTTTGTATATATTTGGTTTAGTTATTTTCCCAATATCATAGCCATCAATGATCGTCGGTTGCGGTTGGGTTCTTCAGGAGCCCGCCACACAACAAACTAGTATCAGAGCCATAGGTTCTGATCTAGGCATTCGTTTCGTTCCGCTGCTTAGTTTTGGTTGATTATTGATGATTTTTGGATATTTGGGAGAAGTTTGATTCGGTGGAGAAACTTGGCGATGAAGATTCTTGATTTGTCATTTTTGGGTTCATCATTAGTTTGTCGTTCAGATGAGCAGATTGGAATTTTGGGGTTTGACTATGAAGATGTTCTTATGGGTACTGGCTAGGCTTGTGAGACATTAGAGATAGGAGAACCCTTTTGGAGTTGGATGATGCAACCATATGTGTTCGATGATTATCGGACTTGGTAGAATTTAGAAGGTAACTTTGTTTTGGTAATTTTGGTTTATTTGATGTGAATTTATCTCTTTGGTTATTAGTTTTGAAACTTTGCACAGGCTTGTGAATTTGTTGGAGATAAATCACTTGGATGTATTTTTCGGGACTGTTGATAGTTTGGTAATTTGGTTGAGCGCCTTGAGCATTTTGTGGCATCTTTTCTAAGACGATTCGGTTGGTTGCTTTTGGCGTCTTGGGTTTGCCATTTGGATTTTTTAGTTTTAGTTGTCTTCTAGTATCCCTCGAAGATGTTTTGGAATTAAAATTTTTTTGACTGGTACTTGTCCGCCACTTTGGAATTTGGTTGTGCGCTAGTTTTTTTTGGATTTGTTTGTATTTTTTTTTTGGATTTGTTTGTATTTTGAAGTTTGCTCGATATTTCAAAATTTGGCTCCTTTAGGGTAAACTGAAGTTATGTTCCAGTACTTCAGAATTCGGTTAGAGCTTGTTTGATAGTAGTCAATCTAGTTTGGTTTGTGGAGAGCATGATTAGGGTTTTTTGAGCAAGTACCACTAAGTGGCATACGGATGGAATAAGCCCATAAGGCATGAACTACTATACCAAACACTCCCGCTCCTAATGAGAATCGAACCCCCACTTTTCATATGAAAGAAGTGAGGAAGTATCGTTGGGCTACAAGCCTGTTGGCCTCTATGTTTGTTTTACATAGGATTAATTGGATGATTGAATTATTAATGCCATGTTTGTTTAAGATTGGATTGGATTGGATTAGAATGCCAATTTTCGTTTTTATCCTCAACCATGGAAATAAGTAAAAAAGAAATATAACTATTCTCAATTTTTTTCAACCAAGTGTTCAATTTGAAGACTCGATCAAAAGAACTTTTTTAATTCAAAAAGTAAAGTGTACAAAATATCCGTGTATGGCTGTGCACATTCCAAAAAACACATCTATTCTATCTTAGACTAGTTTTTGTGTCTGTTCGATGTACGAAAAACGAGCACAAACGCTAATTGATAAAAAAGGCAATGTAATATATTTTTAGATCTCTTGGAAGGTTGTGATTTCATTAGCCCAAGTTATGGGGTGTAAGGTTGAGCATCTACCGATTAAATATTTGGGCTTGCCTTTGGGTGCCAATCCGAAAAGGCTAAAGACGTGGGATCCGGTGATTGAAAAGATGGAGAAGCGTTTAAGTGTGTGGCGGGGGCGATACAACTCTTCGGGGGGCAAACTTACCTTAATTAATTCTTCTCTTGCCAACCAGCCAGTCTACTTCATGTCGCTTTTCAGAATGCCAGTGTCAGTAGCGAAGGGGATGGAGAAAATTCAAAGAAATTTTTTTTGGGGTGATACGATTGACAAGCGAAAACTCCATCTAATCAAATGGGAGGTGATTTGTAGGAAAAAGGAGCATGGGGGCCTTGGTGTGAAGAACCTGATGATTCAAAATTTGTCCCTCCTTGCCAAATGGTGGTGGAGGTTTAACAAGGAGCCAGACTCGTTGTGGGTAAAAGTAATTAAAGGCAAGTATAATTTAGGACACAATTGCTGGCTTCCTTGTATGCCGGCGTCAGGTAAAGCCTCGACTGTATGGAAGGATATTTGCTCTCTTGGGGAAGTTTCTTCGTGCATTGGAAATATAATCCAGGAGGGATTCAAAATCCAGGTTCATTCTGGATTGGAGATTTCTTTTTGGAATCAGCCATGGTTGGGGGACACGACACTTAGAGATGACTATCCACGGTTATACCTGATCTCTACTCAAAAAGAGGCGGTTGTCAATGCATTCTGGAGTGGTTTGGGAGATGATAGATGGAACCTAACCTTTAATCGAGAACTTCGCGAATGGGAAATTGATCAAAGGGAGGAATTAAAGCAGAGGCTACAACCAATCTTTCTGGATACGGACAGTCGTGATGCATTGAATTGGAGATGGACCTCTGATAATAGATTCTCGGTCAAATCGGTGTACAATCAGTGGGAAAATAGTAGGCATTCCGAAAGCCTGGGGTTAGAAGCCTTGTGGAAGAACATTAGCCCCCCTAAGGTGGAAATTTTCGCTTGGATGGCCATTCAATCCAAGGTAGCCACGAGATCGGTGCTTTTGGGCAGAAATTTGATTTTGGAAGGACAATCTTCTTTGTGTCCTCTTTGCTCTTTGGTCTTGGAAACTCCGCAACACTTGTTTTTGCACTGTTCTTTTTCGTGGGGTGTTTGGTCGCAGATTCTAGAATGGTGGCGTGTTCAATGGGTATGTCCCGAATCTCTACATAATCATCTCCGGTGGTGGATGGATAATAGATTTAGAAACTTGGAGAGAAGATTGTGGGAAGCTACTTTCTTCGCGACCTTGTGGTCATTATGGCTGGTGCGAAATGAGGTTGTGTTTAAAAACGCAACAATGATAGTTGGGGAAGTGGTTGAAAAGGTAAAATATAGAGTCGCAATGTGGGTAAAGGCACAGTTCGACATTAAGATGTATACGGTGGAGGAGTTTAAGGTCTTTTTGGATGGGATTAGGCTGTTAAACTTGTAAGTCGTGATTGTGATTTTAGGTAAGGTACTGTGTATTCATCCAATGTTCTGTTGGAAGACATTGTAAGGTGTATGTTCTTATTTCCTATCCTGTGCTTGATCACGTAAGCTTTTTGTGCTTACTGTGGTTGAGCTCCCTCGATGTATCCCTTCGAGTGTGATATAAAAGTTTTGTTTGCCGAGCAAAAAAAAAAAAATATTTTTAGATCTGTGTTTTATGCACGATAACATTGGTTTCATTCTATATACTGAAAGATACGTATAAAAAAATAAATTTGAGATACCACGCGACGATACCCAATAACATAGAATAATTTTCTATCCCTCCCCCACACTCTCCCACGTTTCCCCACTCCCCCCTCTCTTCCCCAATTCCCTCTCTCTCTCTCTCTCTCTCTCTCTCTTCGTAAACCGGGACAAAAAAGGTTGCTTCTTAGTTCTTACCTACTCCTATATTTTAGGTTTCCTCTCTCCATTTAATTTGTTTCAACTCCAAAATACATGTTAAAGAACAGTAATTCGGCTGTTGGTTTAAGTCCAAAATTTGACATACACACAATGTGTTGTTACGTGAGCACAATATGCGTGCAAGTTGAATTATAAAAAAATATGCACAATAATTTCTCGCTTAACAAACATCTTTCATTAGCTTTTTTAAGCAATTTTTTTTTTGAACAGATTTTTTAAGCAAATAAGACCACTGTAATTTAGCTTTCAATTATAACCCTTTTTTAATAAACAGATTGAATAAACTCACAGTTGAAATAAGACAAAAAGAAGAAAAATGTCAAGGCCGGAAGGAGAATTGTTCCTATTATTAAAAGTCCTGGTCCCTAATCTAAATTAGAGGCAATTGTGTCATATTTCTAATAGTCATGGGTAATGTAGTCTTTCTAACCTTAGTCTCATGGGATGGTATTGCACGGACACGTGAGTTATCAATTAAAAAAAGATATTGTTGCCTAACTTGCCTGTTTATTTTGGCACAGTACATGTGCTAAGATATTGGATAATACATTGGTCCCGTAGCCCTTCAAAATGGTCTTCGCTCCCTGTCACGTAACCCTCCAAAATGGTCTTCGCTCTTATTCTCAATTCTCGCTCTCGTGCTTTTAATTCTTCCACTCACAAATTCTAATTATTTGCAAAATTTTTAAAAGAAGTTTTCACGCTTGCTTTTCCGCCCCGATTAGGATAACACCAACCAGCCAAAAAGCTGAAACTCACACTTTTGTCCTACGCAATTATGCAAACAAGGAAGGCATCGCCGCTCCCATTCCATTGGCCCAATAAGTTTACGGCCCCATGGCCCACTCCATTATTACAAACGAAAATCCTATGGTAACCGACGAGACTGTGAACCAATGGTGTTCACGTATCCGCGCACAAGAGTAGGGCGCTATACCCCAATACGTGAACCATTGAACGCACAGCGTTTACTCTTTTCAAAAGACAAGAGTAGGGCACTGTACTCCAATACGTGAACCATTGAACGCACAGCGTTTACTCTTTTCAAAAGAAAAGAGTAGGCGTTGCGCGCCGATATGTGAATCATTGGTTCACAGTACCTACTCTTAAGTCTCGTATAAATAATCAAAACTGCCGTTCAAAAAAATAATAATAATCGAAACTCTTCTTTAATTTTAAAAACTTGTTTTTGAGTGGTCCAACAAAAGTTTAGCTCAATCAAATAATTACAAGTACTTAATTTAATATATCAATTTTTCATTGAGAATATAAGATCGTGGATTCGGTCAAGGATATCTTCTCTTCAAAAGACCAAGGGCAGGGGATTCTTTTGAGATCTTCGAGTTTGTCCAACCATAGGCAATCTCTCTTTCCATTTTGATTCATAGTTGGTCGTATTTTGAATGAAAAGTTGATAAGTTGGATCAAACACTTTCTTCTATCCAATCCAATCGTTCTGATTTCCTATGTGGTCAATCTAAAAAATATTTTAAAATTAATGAACGACTTGAATCTATTTTGCAAAGAGAGAAACATATTTCCAAAGAAGCTACAAATAACCTTTTTACGGAGCCGTGGAATCTTAGCCGTCCGTTTCGACAATGAATAGTCCAGATTTAAAAAAAACCATTTTCGCGAATAATTTTTTTAAAATCTAAACCATCCAAAATATTTTTTAACAACTGAAATTGAGTTTTTTAAATATTTTATTTACAACTGCTCCGTAAACAAGATTTTCTCTCTTGCAAGATCGAAAGTAAACTCAGCGTGCCTATCTGTGTGTACCATCGGTGTACAATGCACATGTCAGTCGGTCCACACAGAAATGATTTCCTTACAAACAAAAACGCAAAACCAAGGAAATTTCCGGCACCCGAAGAACATTCTTCGGATTCCAAACAAGGAAAATTCAAACACTGATAAATAAAAACGCTAATAAAAAACCGAGATCAGAGGATTGGTGGCCGGTGGGTCAAACCCAATCCCCTCTCTCTCTCTCTCTCTCCTCCCCGCCCCCCTCGCTCTCTCATCACAGGTCTCGGATCCAAATTTCGCTTCAGATCTGCTCGTCCTTCAAGTTCAATTCGATCGCAAAACTTGCTACAAAAATGATTACGATTCCGTATTTGACCGCGTTGACCACCTACTTCAGCTACGGCCTCCTCTTCGCCTTCGGCCAGCTGCGCGACTTCTTCCGCAAAATCATCGATTGGTGGAAGGCCAGCAACCTTCAGGTCCCCCGTCATTTCCCTCTACGTACGGTCATTGTGTTCGTGTTTTCGGTTTAACTTGGAAGGATGTGTTTTTGTTTTTGTTTTTCCTTAGGGTTACGCGCCGATCTGCTTGGGGCTCGAGGATTTCTACACGAGGCGGCTGTACCTCCGTATTCAGGTAAATTTGACCACTCCCTCTGTCTTGCTTGTGCACCGCGAAAAGTCTCTGCAGTTTTCTGTTCAGAAAGTAAAGTACGTACGCGCGTAATTGTTTGATTTCCTGATCCGAAAATTGCACCTCTTTCCGGATTATGCAAAAATCTTATTTCCAAAAAAGTTAGACTGCGTCGTCATTCGTGTTTTTCGTCTTTAGTGATTTTTTAACATTTTTTATTTTGCTTTTATATTTTAGATGTTATATAGCGTACCTCTGTTAAGAAAATTCGTTAAAATGTTAAAAATAAAATTCGACTAAAGACGAAAAAATACGGACCCTATAAAGCATTCTTATCTCATAAATTTATTTCAAAACTGACAACCAAACAAAGGCAATATTTAAGGCAATATTTTTTTAAATGTCTCAGCTGAATTCATCTGTGGTTGTTTACGATTTGATCGAGTTCTGCTTGGCTTTATGGATTGTGATTAGTATGAAATCTGAGTTGCCTATGTTAGCTTTAAGTAATGTGTTTTGTGATTGGACAAATGGAATTAGATTTTGAAATGGGCAATTAATATGTTCATGAGAATTGCTTGTTACCAAGCGTACTTGTAAAAAACTTTTTATTGATGTATGTACCTTTAAATGTTGGGACAAAGCTTTGATCGCAACCTCACCTACATATTTGTACCAGCTAAATTTGACTTCAGTGATACAATTTTTCGTAATGTACTGTAAGTAAAAAATTTGAAGCCCTTGAGATTACCCCCAGGGCTTAGGCCCGGTAATTACCTGGTACATGTGGGACGGGGGGCTGCATGTACCCGAGGGATTAGTCGAGGAAAAATGTTCGAAGAAAGGGAGAGAAAAGTCCCACTTCAAGGGATTGGCTCAAATTGAGGAGAACGGGGTCTTTGGACTTCACAATAGAAGACTTTGATTAATATTCAACTCCCCTTGAATTGATGTACATATGTTATATTTACACACAACCAAGGACAATATTCCACTAACTCACTACCCTATAAAGTAGGACCACTAACCTATCCCACTAACCATATCTCCTACCACTACTTCTAACATTTAATGAAAATGAACAAAAATAATTTTAATAAAATTGATACGTAACATTCAACTTAGCTGTGGGCTTCAGATTTTGTACCGCGTTAAGCAAATATAGAATTTTTTTGGAGCTTTAGCTCCCATTTGCTCAATGCGTTGTGTAAAAGCTTTATTTTGGGTTTCACAATATGCTGTTAACCCTATACAGGATTGTTTTGGAAGACCAATATCAAGTGCTCCTGATGCTTGGATCGATGTGGTTGAGCGTGTCTCAAACGACAACAATAAGACCTTGAAGTGAGTGTTAGGATATTTGGTAGATTTTCACAGTTTCAGCATCACATCTGGTTGAACATTTTTCATATGCTCGTTTTCCTTCTACTACTGAATCTGGTCCTGTTTCCATTTTCTGTGCAAATGGCTTTGGTCTTCTAATAATAAATGGCATCACAGATTGCATGGGCCACTAGTGAATGTTAAAGCAAGGTTTTTAAACTAATGGCTGGATTTCAATCTCGTTTGATTGAATCAATGCAGGAGAACCACAAAGATAAGTAAGTGCCTAAATTTGGGATCGTACAACTACCTTGGGTTTGCTGCAGCAGATGAATACTGTACCCCACGTGCGATTGAAACATTGAAGAGGTTTTCACCAAGCACATGTAGTGCTCGTGTTGACGGAGGTATGCATACAATCTTGCATGATACTCAATATATGAATTTGGTCTCCTCTTATGCAATTATGCAACCAGGCACCACAATACTACATACAGAACTGGAGGAGAATGTGGCAAAATTTGTTGGGAAGCCAGCAGCTATAGTCTTTGGCATGGGCTACGTGACAAACTCTGCTGTCCTTCCCGTCTTGATGGGTAAGGTATGGACAGTCGCTTCCACAAGGGCCATTTGTCATTGACGATCACTTATAACTTGTATCATTGGTTTTGATTTCATATTAATATGTGTAACTGATTATAGTCATGTACAGGGAGGATTGATAATCAGTGACTCTTTGAACCACAACTCTATTGTAAATGGTGCACGTGGATCAGGAGCTACCATTCGAGTTTTCCAACACAACAGTAAGTTTGTGTAGGGTGATGTGTTCTTGAGAGATTACATCTATGCAAGCCACATTAGATTTCTGATGTTTATTATGATATTGGTATTATTTTTACCTTGTAGCTCCTTCCCACCTGGAGAAAGTTTTGAGAGAACAAATTGCTGAGGGACAGCCTAGGACACATAGACCATGGAAGAAGATTTTTGTTATTGTGGAGGGGATATACAGCATGGAAGGTGAACTCTGCAAACTTCCGGAGATCGTTGCTATATGCAAGAAATACAAGGTGGAATATCGACTCATTCGTACTTTTACTTGATTGGAGCTTAATATGACCCGTATGGTCATAAAACCGGTTTTGGGTGTAATTTGCGACTCTAATAACTTTGTTATCAATATATTTCTTCTCCTTTTTTGTTATGATTTCTATTTTTTATTTTACTTTCTGGTAGTTTTTGCTAGCTGACGATATATATGCATAACCTATTTCGTTTTTCTTTCTCCCATCCTATGTGCTGATTTTCAGTAGAAAATATTTATTTGTCTGCATCTTTATTTTATGATATTCCTATGGTTCTTACTTTTGCTTGTTCTCCCATTCATCCCGCCAAATGACTTTTGAGAGTTTTATAAGTAAATTCGTAGTCAACAGAATTAAAAACATGTGATATGATGTATATTTCCCATTCATAATCATGAGCATGAACTTGTTACAGGCATATGTTTATTTGGACGAGGCTCATAGCATTGGAGCTGTTGGGAAATCAGGAAGGGGAGTCTGTGAGCTTTTAGGAGTGGATACCGCTGATGTGGATATAATGATGGGAACTTTCACCAAGTCGTTTGGGTCTTGTGGTGGCTATATAGCTGGATCCAAGGTTTGATTCATATGACACCCTTTCTGAGGTCTACTTACAGATTTTTTTTTGTGAATGCGGCGTACTTATTTCTAACAGCATCTGGAAACACTTGTTATTGCGTCGTCTTTTTTTCTTTTTTTGTGCTCAACACACTTGTTATTGCCTGTTTACCAATTTTCTTTTGGGGACCTACAATTTTCTTTTGTGGGATTTAGAGGTAGTAATATGACTGCTAATTGTGAGTTGGGGCCTTGCCGCCTTGGGGGGGGGGGGGGGGGGGGGGGCGCGAAGAGTGGCTTTTGGAGGTTGTCACACCCATAGTTGGAAAGCTGCTTACTTAAACTGAATTTAGAGATCTTATTGCATGTGATTCTAAGTATTATAGACAGGAAGATCCTTAATAATCTGTTTGTAGACATTTTAAATGGTACATTGTATGAGTGCGAATGAGAAGCTATTGCGAGAAGTAGAACTAAACTCATATTGAGGATCAAGGAAGAAAAATACCTATTATTTTGAGCAGGAAGGCCTAAAGTTTTTGAAGCAGCAGTTTTTTTTTTTTTTAAAATTGATACACCTTCCCAACTTTCTTTTGTATTTAACATGTTGAAGTTCTGCCAAAAGATCCACATTTATTGTTACTTGGTTCCAGGCCTCTAGGGTCAACCGTTGATTCCATAAATCTTCTTGATTTGCCAGAGTTGTGGTTATTTTAATCCTAAATTTGGCTGCCTCATACACAAATGAGTCAAATGACAGCTTGCATGAGCCTTTGTATGACCTTGCAGGTTTATAATTGGTTAAGGATAAATTCTTTTACCTTTTAATTGTCATATTCAAAGCCTTTGGCTTCATTCCAAAGTACACTTTTGTTCTTGCATTCAACATTTATATTGATTCTATGGTACCGGGGTGATGCGGGTGATAGCTGCGCCTCACCATTTATCGAATCATGATCATCCAATGTTCCATTTTACCTCCTGTACATTTTTGTTTAACAGCCGTTTTCTGTGTTTCTTCAGACTTATTGTGCTACAAATATTTGTCTTTCAATTCTAGTTTTTGATGTTTCAGGAACTTATTCAATTTTTGAAGCATACTTGTCCTGCTCATCTTTATGCCACATCAATATCACCTCCAGCTGCACAACAAATTATTTCTTCAATCAAGGTTATTCTTGGGGAGGATGGGTCTAGCAGAGGTGCAAACACTTATGTCCCCGTCCACTGCATAACTTTTACAATGCATCCAGTACAGCGTATAAATTGACTGGGCAACTTTTGTGTGTGTGTGTGTGTGTGTGT
This sequence comes from Rhododendron mucronatum var. ripense, assembly GCA_019656295.1. Lineage (NCBI taxonomy): Eukaryota > Viridiplantae > Streptophyta > Magnoliopsida > Ericales > Ericaceae > Rhododendron > Rhododendron mucronatum. Next base: position 3,099,635 of record BPLT01000019.1, read on the forward strand.
GTCAATAGGGGCTCAAAAACTTGCACGGATCCGGGAGAACAGCAACTTTTTTAGGTCAGAACTGCAGAAGATGGGTTTTGAGGTTCTAGGTGATAACGATTCTCCTGTAATGCCTATCATGCTCTACAATCCAGCAAAAATTCCTGCTTTTTCACGGGAGTGTCTGAGACAGAATGTGAGTTAATGTTGAAACAGTCCTTGTGTACCATTTCTGCTTAATTTTATGAGGGTTTAACAGCCCCTTTGGATGAAGAGGTTTGGGGATAAAAGAGATGAAATGAGAATCCAATTTTGTTTCTCACCATTCCTCAACTAAAATTAGTGAGATTTGGTGTGAGCGCATAGTCCATTCCTTTCTCACCATTCAAAGCGGCTTTGAAAGTGCTTCTGGTACAGCAGAATTCATGTTTCTTCTGTTGCCAAGGCAAGAGTGGCTTTTACAGAAGCAAATGCACACCTTTAAATGCTTTAGATGATTGTGCGTTGCTCTTGCAAAAGCCATTTTCTTGTTGACACAGCTGGCCAGGTTTCGAATTATTCTGGTTGGCACTTAACTTTTTATGCCTTAGACATAATTTTTCCCTCAATGTACTATGATTCTCATCGGAGAATGTGGATGCAGCTTGCTGTCGTGACGGTTGCATTTCCAGCTACCCCTCTACTTCTGGCTAGGGCACGTATTTGCATTTCTGCTTCTCACACCAGGGAAGACCTGCTCAAAGGCTTGGAGGTGATTATATCTGTCCATGGATTATCATCTGATTAGTCCCTATTTTCTGACTATTTTCTTTTGCATTAAATCCAACATTTGTCCCCAGCCCCCATAACTGTCCCTCTCTCAGTTAAACCTTAGATAAGTAGGAAACAATGAGATTGAGAGTGTAATCTGAACCTATCTTGGAAGTGTGCATTAGGAACAACATTAACACTCTATTTGTTGTGGTGAAAAACGATTTGCAGGAATAACTTTTGTATTTGCGACGTAAAACGGAAGTTGATTTTATCACTTTATTTGTTAAAATAGAGTGTTGTGAAAATGTATTTTGTCGTTACCCGAAAAATGAGTTGATTTTACAGAAATTGTTTTTCATGTCAGCACTAGTACCACACCCCCACCACTACCACTACCACTCCCCTACAGCTGACACCCATGGCCGACACCTGACACCCACCACAGTGCCGCCAGCCTGCCACACATCAGCATCACTACCATACTAGCACCAGCATTTTCAAGGTTGTAACCAAACACAAGAAACTGTTTCCATTCAGAAAATGTTTTCGGGGGGCAACATGATCCTACCGAAACAAATTAAGCACTTGCACTTATTTATTCTTCTAGAGCTTTGAATGTTCTTTGCATGGTAGGGCTTTTTTTTATCACAAAATCTAGCATTACTTTGAGACACATTTATTAGTTGGCTCCAGTTTTATGTATAATCATACTACCTACTCACCTTACTTTTAGACGATACTGCCCCTGAAGGTGCAAGGAGGGTGTTTTTTTGTAAGTTCAGGACCGAACAATTGGTTTTTCTGCACGTAGCTTATTCTTTGCGCGGAATGTTCCTCTTACTAGGTTATAAGCAGAGTTGGGGACCTTGTGGGCATAAAATATTTCCCAGCTGAACCAAAGAAAGAGCAACTGGAGGAAGGTAGAGTCAAGTTGGAGTAAAGAGGATATGAGATGCTGGTTGAAGAAGTTTTCTCAAGTCTCTGGAAAGAGCTTTGTGAGTTCATTTTGCCTTAGTAATTGTATTTCCTGGGCCTGGTACTCTATAGATGTGACCAGTTGGATTTTGTCGACTCAATGTACAGATGCAGCTGTAATTTCCCTTCCGCATGATTGCGCTTGTCAAATATTTATTTCCGTTCAGGGTGTTTTTTTGTATCGTTTTTTGCAAGTTTACAATCAATGTCATTTATAACGGTTGAATCAATAGGCTTTCTACATCTTCTTCGTGGAATTATTTTCGTTGATGGTTAATTTTTTTTTTTGCTCTTTGTCAAAGCATTGACTGTTCGGATTTGTTTTGACAATAAAAACAAAAAAACAAAAAAATGCACTGAATATTTTTAAAAAATCAGATTAAGAACATAAAAAGCATTAACAAAAGAGGACGAGCTGTGATAATGAAAGTTGAAGCAAATCCAGTTTTATTGCAAGAACCAAATATCCGATTTAAACCAATTCCTATGTAACAGTTGCAGTACAACCTCCTGAGTAATAGGTTTTTTTTCCCTATTGGCAAAAGGAATTCATTCATTTATTTCTAAAATACGATTAGCGCTGCTTCTGTTGAAACTTGAAAGGAATGTTCAAGTTGCACAGCCAGGCTGCGATTGATTCCTCTTTTCTCCAATAATCTCAAATTTGAGTCGCGTTGTAGTACTTGGGGGGTGGGGTGTTATATTGCATCAAATCAAAATGAAAAAACCTGTTTCTCCAACAATCTCAAATTCGAGTCGCGTTATAGGACATGGGTCTGGGGTGGTACTATGCATCAAATCGGAATGAAAAAAACGTAATAGACCGGGAAACAGAATCTCCAAGGTGATCATGTTTGACAATCGACGCTTTGTAGAAGTTGAAATCCGAATAAACTGGCCGCCACTATTGTCTTTCGCAGAGCACTTCCATTGCATTCATGTCATAATCCCAGTTTGAAGGATCATCTAACTTGGTAATGTTAGACCATGTCCAGGATTGTGCTCCAAAGGCTACGTGGAGGATCAACTAACCTGGTAAAAGTTTAGGCAAAAAGGGGCCAAAATTTTATGTATTATTGGTTCGTCTCAACGAGGGAAATAAAAAAAAGTAAAAAATTATGATTTTTACACAAATATTTGTGAAAATATCCAAGAAAAATCGAAAAAATCAGCTTTTGGAGCTATTACAAAATGCTTCTCCATCAATAATGGAGGTCCTTTGAGGTTCATTAGAATATAGGTATGCCCCGTACGTGCATATTTACACTGGAAATCCGAGGCAAAGTTAGGTAAGAACTTTAATATCTCGAGTGTCATTACCCATTTAAATTGCCTTGATATGTTTGATAAAAAGTTCTAACCAAACATGTTTACACTTCCATTCACATTTATGTTTTTATTTTTCAGAATTTACCCCAATTTGAAGCCACTTTCTCCCTATTCTCGCAGGCTTGAGTTCAGACTAGGCCTTAGCGTGATGAATTGAGAAGAGTTGATCTGCTGGAGAGTACGTTTTTAGACCTTCCGACACCGTTATTCTGAGCTTTGTGGATCGTCCTACGAGACAATCTTCTTGGGGCCATCCTTTAATTTTTTGGGGATTTATTCCATACCAACCCTTTTACCGATGACGGGAGTTGGTTTGTTGCATGTGATCGAGACCATTATTCCCGTGGCCTGGAGAATACAATCCGGATTCAACAAGCCGGCGGGAGGTGGGATGTATATATGCTTGTAGTTGAAGAGAAATGGCCACAAAAGTCGAACTAGCAGAGTGGCATTCCTATCGTACAATTCTGCAACAAGTGCTTTTGTACAGATCCTCTATAAGAATTAGAAGGCGAAACGTGCTTCCTGAATTGCCAACAACGGCACAGCAGCTGAACTGTCTTGGAGAATCGGGTGGGGTTTCGGAGAGAACTAGACAAAGTACTTGTCCAAGCAAGCAAAGAGTCTTATTTTCACTTTGCGGTTCCTACAAAATTGAAAACATGCATGCCACATGATCAAACAGCTATCGTCGATCCAATCTTTCTGTGTCCAGGGGGACTCTCTAGCTAGGACATGGATAGATCCATGTATCTGATAAACTTATTTCTTTCACCTTCTACAGATCAAAATTATAAACATTACTCGTATCGAGCAAGATCCGTAAGAAAGTTCTTTTAAGAGCTTGATCGTGATCTTATTATACTTAAGCGAAGAGAGAGAATAAAAATGCTCGACTTATAGATTAAGTAATCTGTTCATCAAAGATACAGTCACACAGCACCAACAAGCTTCACATATTACTGTAGTTTTCACCTATATGTTTGCTAATTCAAGTCACACCCTCAATGCATATATTTGGACGACGATATGAGCATCCGACACTAGAAATTGATTGTTTAGATACAAAACTAGCAGGCTCACCTGTTCCCACACGTAGCCACAGCTTCACAAAGATTAAAATTAAATGACATGCGCGCAGGCCTCCAAATTCTCCTGCTTTGGGATCTCTCAGCTGTTCTAGATGTTGGATTCACTCAACGAAGTCAAGAAAGTAAAAGAGCCCATGTTATCGTATGGATGGACAATGAATATTCTCTCTGAAAGTCATTTGAATGTAGTCATCTGCAAACATCAGCAGAGAATGGAAGTCTTGAATGCAGAAAAAACCTACCCATTTGGAGTCTGTGTCACCGGGAAATCATAGTGTTACATCGCGAAAGTTTATGTTACATGGACTCGGGTGCGAGTATCAGGTGTAGGTGCAAATCCAAGCGTCGGACCTTACTAAACTTAAAGCTTAGGATACGTGGTGTGTCCCCAACTTGGGTATGGGTACGGGGACGGGGACACGTCCTGAACTCTTGTTTGTATCATATATTGCATAATTTTCTTAGATTATGTATCGTAAACTATACTTACAAATGTATTTAAACTAGAAAGTGTTAAGAAAATTATGTTTTTGATATTTTCCTATTTCTTGTCTATGTGAAATACTAGAATTATTGCTTTTCTAGCTAATATGATATTCTTTTTCTGTAAGTGTCTTAACAAATAGAGGATCCGAGTGTCCAAAAGGATACAGGTGTCGGACACATCGATAAGGGTTCTTAAGCCAAAATGAAGGATCCATGTAAAATAGGCGAAAGTCTCCACCACTCAGAGCTTGTAAACCTAATCAAATTGGCCCTAGATTCTTGATGTACATGTCATCTTCTCAATGCCGCATGTATCTGCAAGAGAGAGAACCAATCAGACACAGTACGCCATCCGATGGCTAAGTTAGCAATGGAGCAATGTACTTTGGACGAGCAGAGCTAAGCCAAGCAGGGAGAACTGGTGGGGAAAGACAATGAATTGATTCAAGGAAAGTTGGATTCAGATCTTTTTCTCTTGCCCAGTTAGCTGTTGGTAGTTATAGAAAAAGATGGAGAGGAAAACGTTATGGGTTACCTGACAGCTAAACTTGTTATGTTGAGAGAATTTGGAAATTCTGTAGTTCAGCCCGAGCAACAGGTAATTTGGAAATCCTGTCCTTCCGCAAGCTTCCTCGCTGGTTGGTTGACAAGACATGACATAATCATCCCGACGTGCACGTGAAAATAAACACAACTGTGGAGTAATTTTCTGATAATACCATTCATCGTAGTTGTACAATATATGTAGTACAAACATTAACAAGGAAAGAATACAAGAAGGGAAATATTCTCCAACTACGGCATAAAATAAGATTACACAATTAAGGATATTGACCAAATCAAATATTGACCAAATCATATCCTTAATTTTAGCACTCCCCCTCAAGTTGGAGCATGTATATCGCACATGCCTAACTTGTCTAAAGAGTGACTGAAAACACTGCTGGCAACAGCTTTGGTAAGTACATCGGCTAGTTGGTCTGCAGACTTCACAAACGGGAAAGCAATGATTCCAGCTTCAAGTTTTTCTTTAATGAAGTGTCTATCAATTTCCACATGTTTCGTCCGATCGTGTTGGACTGGATTATGAGCAATCTCTATAGCAGAAGTGTTATCACAATACAACTTCATTGTTTCCTGAGAGTGAACACCCAAATCCTTAAGCAAGTTCCTCAGCCACAGTAACTCACACACTCCAAAAGCCATGCCTCTATATTCAGCTTCTGCACTTGACCTTGCTACCACCGGTTGTTTTTTACTCCTCCAAGTCATAAGGTTGCCCCCTACAAAAGTAAAGTATCCTGATGTAGATTTTCTGTCGTCAGATGAACCAGCCCAATCTGCATCAGTGTAACCTTCTACCTTCAAGTGATTATTCTTGCTGAACAATAACCCTTTACCCGGAGCAGACTTTAAATATCGCAATATGCGTTCCACAGCATCCATGTGAGGTTTACGTGGATCATGCATAAACTGGCTTACTACGCATACTGAATAAGCAATATCTGGCCTAGTATGGGACAAGTAAATTAATTTTCCCACAAGTCTCTGGTACCTTGCTTTATCAGTAGGAGTTTCATGCAAACAATTAAACAAATTGTGATTTTGTTCAATAGGGGAATTTGCATGCTTACATCCAAGCATACCTGTTTCAGTTAACAAATCAAGAATGTATTTTCGTTGAGACAAGAAAATACCATTCTTTGACCGGGCTACCTCGATTCCGAGAAAGTATTTTAAATCTCCAAGTTGCTTCATTTCAAACTCTAAGGCCAAGTGTCGTTGTAAGCTCCCAAGTTCTTCTTGATCATCTCCTGTCACCACCATGTCATCAACGTATATAATCAAAGCAGTAATCTTACCCATTCGATGCTTTAAAAACAACGTATGGTCTGAGTTGCTTTGTTTATATCCAAAGCTCTTCATAGACTTGGTAAATCTACCGAACCAAGCTCTTGGAGACTGTTTTAACCCATACAACGCCCTTTTAAGTTTGCATACCATTGTAACATCTGAGTATTTTTCCACACCTGGAGGGGGATCCATATACACTTCCTCTGTAAGATCTCCATGTAAAAAAGCATTTTTTACATCAAATTGAAGAAGTGGCCAATCGCGGTTCACCGCCAAAGACAGGAGCACTCTAACTGTATTAAGTTTGGCAACAGGTGCAAAAGTTTCCTGATAGTCAACCCCATAAGATTGCGTATATCCTTTCGCAACCAATCGAGCTTTATACCTCTCAATTGTTCCATCTGCTTTATGCTTGACTGCAAAGACCCATCTACATCCCACGGTCTTTTTTCCTTTCGGTAGAGTCACAAGCTCCCAAGTATCATTTTTCTCAAGCGCTGCCATTTCTTCTGCCATGGCTTGAGTCCATCTATCATCTGCTAGAGCCTCCTGCATTTTACTAGGAATAGGAACAGATGATAACTGTAGCACATAAGACGCATATGACTTGGACAGTTTTTGACAAGACACATAATTACTAATGGGGTATCTAACTTTGGATTTAGGATCAGGCTCATATTTAACAGGTGGTACACCACGATTAGAACGAGGTGGAAGACAATATTGAGACACTTGAGATTCAGAAAAAAGATCATCACTACAAGTGGAGTTAGGGTTAGTGGATACCTCTAGAGGAATCTCAGAAGAAGACTGGCTCAGTGGTTGTGTTGAATTGTTGGGAGGCATTGTACTATCATGAAGAGCATTATCTTCAGTATGAGATGTCTCTGGTTCAACAACCGATAATTCTTCCCTTTCATCTGAAAATTCACCCTGTCCTGAAGAATCTCCGGACGAAGAAATATTTTCCGAGGTAAAAAATGCTTCTAGTTCTGCATAATTTATCACTTCGTCTGAATTCTCCCCTTGAAATGGTAAATTAGGAGTTGGCGCCCTGTAAAAAAGTTCGGTCTCGTGGAAGGTAATATCCATGGAAACATAAAGTCTTCGAGTTTTTGGATCAAAACACTTGTAGCCTTTTTTATTGTTCCCATATCCCACAAAAACACACTTTAAAGCACGAGATTCAAGCTTAGTCCGTTGGCGCGGATGCAAATGAACATAAACAACACACCCAAAAATTCGTGGAGCCAGAAGTACTACCGGTGGGAGAGTGCAATGATCAGAAAGGGCATCCAATGGTCTTCGAAAATTAAGAACACTGGATGGCGTACGGTTCATTAAATAAACTGCCGAATTCAAAGCTTCACCCCACAAGTAAATAGGAACATGACCCCCAATTAAAAGAGACCGAGTAATTTCCAATAAATGTCGATTTTTTCGCTCTGCGACACCATTTTGTTGAGGAGAATCTGTGCAAGATGTTTGGTGAATAATCCCTTCAGAGTGCATAAATTCCATCAATTCTTTCTTTTCGTACTCACCACCATTATCAGAACGAAAGACTTTGATTGGAACACCAAACTGAGTAATTATCATTTGATGGAACATGCGAAAAATTGAACAAACATCACTCTTGTGTTTTATTTGATAAACCCAAGTCATGCGAGTGCAATCATCAACAAAAGTGATAAACCACCTCATCCCATTAAGAGTAGAAATTGGGGCCGGTCTCCAAACATCTGAATGAACTAATGAAAAAGGTAAATCTGTTTTATGATCACTCAAATGAAAAGTAGTACGATGGCTTTTTGCCTTCACACAAGTTTCGCAAACAAAGTCTGAAAGATTACATCCATGAAACAATGATGGAAATAATCTTCTAAGATAGCCAAAGGAAGGATGTCCCAGTCTCTTATGCCATAACCAAATTTCCTCTTTTTTTTTTATTCATCGAATCTCCATTTACCACAAGAGCGTGCCCTTTTTTATCGGAATGTTGGAATCCATCTTCAAGATAGTACAATCCGCCCATTTGTCTACCACTGCCAATCTTCTCCCGAGTATGGATGTTCTGAAAGACACAGTGAGTAGGAAAAAATAGAGCAACACAATCATGAGATATGGCTAATTGATTTACAGAAAGAATATTACAATTTAACGACGGCACAAATAAGACATCCTGGATTTCTAACGTGGAAGATAATGGAACTGTACCAACTCCAATAACCGGAGATGATACACCATTAGCAGTGGTAATAGTGGCTTTGGAACATTTAGGAGATAAATGACTAAACTTATAACGATCACAAGTCATATGGTCTGTTGCGCCAGAGTCAATTATCCAATTACTATTTCTAGTAAAAGACATACCAGACTTAGCAGTGAATGCATGGGTTGTGGCTAGATTTGCTTTTGGATCAGAGTTCGCCTCCTTATGAGATGCCTTCTTACCCTTTGGATGCCATTCTGGATACCCATGAAGTCGGAAACACGTGTCCACCGTATGACCAGTACCATTACAGTGAGTACATTTTTGATCTTTCTTGGAGATGGTCATCTTCCGAGAAGCCATTACAGTCCCTTCTCCAATATTTTCTCCAAGCATAGCATCTTGGCGATTAGCTTCCGAACACACTATAGCATAAGCTGCCTGTATATCAGGAAGTGGTTTTGTAGACAGTACACGACCTCGAACCCCATCTAAATGAGGATCAAGACCAGCCAAAAACTTATACACACGTTCGGAATTAACCTTTGTGGTGTATATAGCAATATCATTGGCACACTCCATAATACATGCATCAATATCATTAAGTTCTTGCCATATTTTCTGTAGTTTGCCAAAGTAAGAAATAATAGAACCTCCATTCTGGCGGACAGAAAATACCTCGCAATGAAGTTGATAGGCTTTTGACGCATCCTGATCAACCGAATACGTGTTTTTAACTGCCTCCCATATCTCCTTTGCCGTAGACAATCGAAGAAAGAGAGACCGAATATCCTTTGTCATCGCATCAAGAAGCCAAGATTTGACCAAGCAGTTTTCATCCTCCCATTCTTCATACTCTTCTGACTTTTTATTTGATGGAGCAGCCTTGGTACCCGAAATATAACCCCAACGTTTTCTCCCACGGATTTTATTTCGGGCATTCAAAGACCACTCCACATAATTGGTACCGTCCAGCCGTTCCGGAGTGATGAGAGAGGATGTTTCCTGCAAATGGAGACCAGACACAATAGTCGAAGATTCGTTCTTCTTCGGTGATTTAGCACCACTTACTTCAGTCATGGTGGCACTAAAAGAAAATTTTGCAGCGGAATGATATGAACAGAAACACCAACAATTGTGAATACAGGACCTACTTCAATTCCTAGAGTTTTAAAAAAAAGGATATTGAAGGTGGCTCTGATACCATGAAAATAAACACAACTGTGGAGTAATTTTCTGATAATACCATTCATCGTAGTTGTACAATATATGTAGTACAAACATTAACAAGGAAAGAATACAAGAAGGGAAATATTCTACAACTACGGCATAAAATAAGATTACACAATTAAGGATATTGACCAAATCAAATATTGACCAAATCATATCCTTAATTTTAGCAGCACGCCCATTCAATGAGTGGTGGCCGGCCACCAGCATATTGCTCGCGACGTGGATGATTTGGGTAAGTTTCTTTCCTGGCCGCTAGACCTCCAGCGCACTCATCTAGTCGGATGCGTTTGGCTCTATAATTAAGTACTCCCTCCGTCCTGAATTCGATGACAATTTTTGATATTTGTGACAATTCAAATTCCTTTTGTCTTTTAATTTGAATTTCAAAAAATATGCAATATGGATCTTGTTTGATAGTTCTCGATTAATTCTATTATACAAAGTTTTCAAACTTATAAAAAAAATTACTCCCTCCATCCCTTTTTAAATGTCCTACTTCGTAACTCTAACTTATTAAAAAAACATTATCATTATACCTTTCACATCAATTTTTTCCTCTACTTTCCCTACTTACCCATCATCGTTACACTTTTACTCACTAATTTTTCAAAATGGAATCTACTTTTAGGGACAAAATAGACAATGCACCAACTTTTACCCACTAACTTTACAAAATGGACACTTATTAAAGGACAGCCCAAAATAGAATACTGGACTCTAAATAAGGGATGGAGGGAGTATAAATTAAAATATATAAGTGATGAAAAATGATATAAATTTCAAAAATTATCACTTATTTTAAGACAGATAGAGTACCTGTTTGCGAGGAAATAACTACGCCAATTAGCAAACTTTCTCCTATGCACATGGTGAGCAACTCTTGTACATTTGTGTTTTGGTCGCCTGATTTCTTGTTGAGACGATGCGTCGCCAAAACTTCATCTAATTGTTATTGATGCCACGTGTAATTCGCTCATTAATTGCTTTTGTCTTTACTCCTTTATTAAATTTGGAGCTTTGTTAAGTAATGCCGATATTATATATGATAACAAAACAAATACACAGATGATTTGCAAATGGACTTTCAAAAGCATGCGTATATAATTACGTACACAAATACACAGATATAAATGGATACTTACATAGGTCAGAATTCAAAAACACCGGTGAGGTTTACAATAGACTAATAAGACTACTACAAGTACTACAACTCTACAAGCCAACACAGTATTTTACAATAATTTCTCCAAAAGATAGCGGATATTTTGGCGTCATTCTTCAGGATAAGTATCATTGAATTTCCAGTTTGCAGACTCATATCATATATGAGAACAACAATGCTACCACCAAATGGGTACAATGTGTGTGGGACTTACTCATATTGTGAGTGAGTAAATGTATGTGTTTGTGTGTCCAATGTGTGTGAGACTCATATATATTGTGAGTGTGTGTAAGTGTTTATGTGTTTGCGGATATGAGAATGGCTACAACAGTACTACTAACTACACCCAGTAATGAGTCTGCTCACTGCAGGAGTAATTATTCAATATTTATGGAGTATATGAACAGTATATTCCTTCATCTTATATAACATATTCTCTCCTCTTACGTAACATGTGAGTTCTACATGTGTCTTCCGTGTGAACCCCATATTATATAAGAGGAAAAAGTATACTATTCATTTACTCCATAAGTATTGTTCAGTTAAAGAGTTCCAACAAATCCAGTTTCTTGATGTTCTCGGCTTCCCGCTGTTGAGTAACTAATGAGGCTTAATTATTCAAACACTCCCTTAACTATCACTCGATATCACTTTAACCTCTCATCTTGAAAATGAATCGAGTTAACCCCTTAAAATTATTCGGGGCTGTTCCGGAGACACCTAAAAAACATTTAAAAAACACCCCAAAGTTTCCGATCAAATTTCGATGATCTGAGCCGCTCAATGTAATCAGAACATGATTTTAAGAATACCCGAGAGAAATCAGCAAAAAAATGATCGGAAAGGGTTTCATCCGAACAGCTTTTTATTGAACGGTTCAATAAAAAATTGCTCAAATCAAGCTCTTTCCGGTCTTTTTTTTGCCGATTTCTCACGGGTACTATCAAAATCACGTTATGAATACATTGAGTGGCTCGAATAATCAAAATTTGATCGGGAACTATGAGATTGAAATTTGATGTGTTTTTTCAGATTTTTTTAAAGTGTCCCCATAACCGCCCTGAAAACTATTTGTATTGTTTTGAGGAAAACATTTTTTTTCATCAGTCCAAAATAATTTCTCTTTTAGATATTTAATTATTTTGTATAATAAAGTAACTAAATAAAGTGACTAGTTTATAAAGTAGCTAGGATATTTATATTCAAGATATTATTCTTTCGAATTGTTTGATTATAGGTAAAAATTTGCTACTCCATCATCTATGAGGTTTTATGCAATCTTTTTTTATTATACAGTTATCTATGTCTATGGTTTAAAGAAACAACTTCCTAAGTTTATTTATCTATCTCCATTTCATTTGCTTAAATATAAAAACATTCAAATTCGAAATTATAAATTACTACAGTATATCATTTCTTTATTCTTCTTTTTTTTATACTTTTAACTTCTCATCATCTATCAATATTTATCACGGTGAATAGGGCCTGATTATTCCTCAATTTCAATGCATCTTCCATTTTTCCGCTCCAACTCCACCTGATGTGGAACGTACGGCGGCGCGAGGCTACAAATCCAATTGCATCCCGCCCCATTTGTTTCATCACCTCGCTCTGCCTCGTTGCCATCTCAAAAAAAATTATACGCATGATTCAAATCGTTTGAAAATAAGATCTTTAAAGTAAACAATCTCAAAATATTTTTTCGGCTTTGGCGTTTTAATTAAATTTTGCATACGAAAAAATCTTGAAACGCAACTTTCAAACATAATTGTGTCCGAAAACATTAGAAATTCGTGAGTATGTGCATCTAACATTGTGTTTGGTAACTTTGGTGTTATGTTTTTTGGGTCCTGCTATTGTCCGCCTAATAGGCGGACCGATCTCATAATACTTTACTATTTTTTTTAGTTGTGTCAGGAGCTTTACGATCATTCTTTAGTTTGTTTCAGAAAAGTTACTGCTGGAACAGTTCTTTGTACTGTATAATAATACTAAATGTCGTCCTATATCTTCTCACTCCTACGTGACAATTCTGTCTTTTCACCATTTGTTCTCTCTTTTTTACACTTTGGGGGTGTTTCTACAAATAAAAATCACCAAAAAACAATTTAATGCATTTTACCATTTTATTTTCACTATCATAAATCGCTAAAAATCAACGTATTTTACCAATTGATTTCCACTAACAAACAAGTTTTTACCAACTCAACAACTTCACTCACATATCCAGCAAAATCTTTTTCATTACCAACTTAACGCATTTTATCATCTTGTTTTCACTAAAAAAAAAATTTCAACATTTTACTATTTCGTTTCTATTGACAAAAAAATTGTCTAACAAAAACTTTTTCTTTGCTACAGTAAATCTACTTACAAACCCATCAACAACTTATTCGTTATCAGAAATACCTAATAACTTCTCAATCACAAATAAAAATTTATAAATTTTTCACTACCGGAATTACCCCCTTATTCACTACCGAAAACACCTAACTTTTCGACCACAAATAAAAATCTACACAAATTTTTTAGTATCGAAAACACACCCTAAAAAGCAGACCCATAAAATCCCGTTCCGACAATACATTTTTGTCATTTATTATTTTTACACCAAATTTTTATGTGATATGGGTTCGTCTCGACGTGAAAAATTTTAAAAGTAAAAAATTATGACTTTTACCAAAATACTTGTGTAAATTACTTTTATGCCAAATTATGATTTTTGAATTTTTTCTTGAATATTTTTCAAAATACTTGTGTAAAAATCACAATTTTTTCGATTATTCTCATTGAGACAAACCCATATCACATAAAATAAAAGTGTGGCGTAAAACTAACAAGCACGAAAAAAAATTGAATAATAACAAACCCAAAAAAATTTTAATTGCATTAGTTAAAATTATTTCGATTTACAAATTTAATGTATTGAAAGCAAAAATTTTATCATATAATAAATATATCATGATAAAATATACATGTCTATAATGGCGGATCCCGTCAGATCAAAATTCTGGCTCCGCCTGATCATGTAGTGCCCAAAGCCTTCCAACCACACATTATTTGTGGGGTTTGAGACTATGTACGGACCCCATAACGCGTGAAGAAAGATTGAAACACCGTTGGTGTTGTGTTTGGTTGAGAGTTTAGTCTAGTTTAGTTTTGTTAGTGGATGGAGAGAGAAATAGAGTAATGATTGAAGATAGAGTTAATGATTGGAGGGAGATAGAGAGAGATGAGAAAGTAATAATTGAAAAAATAGGATAATGATTAGAGAAAAAAATAGGATAATGATTGAAATCAAAACTAAAACTAAAACTAAAACTAAAACAAAACTCATTACTATTTATTATTTATTATTATTATTTTGTTTTTGTTCAAACCGAAATAAGCCCAGTAGTACTATTTTATGCTAGAGGTAGGGGAGTAGGGGTCATTTAGAGGTAGACATTTCAATTTCACTTGTCAGTGTACCGGTGGCTGACGACAAACAATGGAGTACCATGCGCGTGTCAAATACTACCGTCCGCCCTTTAGGCTGATTTTAGCATTTGCGATGTTTTTTTAGGGGTGTTTGTAGCATTGTTCTATTGGTGTGAAAAAGTGAAAACCCCGATCACCATTCCTCATCGTCATTCTCTGTCTGTCTGTCTGTAAAAACAAGTCTATCACGTAGGAGGAGTACAAATCAAATCACCCTTTTTCCCTTCATCAGTGTATATAGCAATCATCCCAAATTCGAAGGAAGCTCCACCAACAACCAACACAACAATGGCGTCGAGGTATTGGGTGGCCTCTTTCCCCGTCCAAAACTCCGCCTCTTCCCTCTGGAGCCGCTTGCAAGAATCCATCTCCAAACACTCCTTCGACACCTCTCTCTACAGGGTACGCTCGTGCTTTCTCTCTCTCTCTCTCTCTCTCTCTCTCTCTCTCTCTCTCTGGGTATACAATTCATTCCGAAAAGTTGCTAACTTTGACGTGATTCGCAGTTCAATATCCCGAATCTCCGCGTCGGAACCTTGGATTCCCTTCTTGCCCTCAGCGACGACCTCTACAAGGTGAGAAGTTTTCGGAATTCGACGAAAATTCGAAGTTTTTGTATTCAATTCGATTAGATTGTTCTGAGATTTGTGTAATCCGATGTGATGGCCAGTCGAATGCGTTTGTAGAAGGGGTGTCTCACAAGATACGGCGCCAGATCGAGGAATTGGAGAGGGTTTCGGGCGTGGTCAGTAGTTCGTTGACGGTCGATGGGGTCCCGGTCGATTCGTACTTGACTAGGTAATGCCGTTTGCGTGATTGCAATCTGGGAATTTGGATTATAGATGCGAAGAATTGCGTTTAAGTTGCTTGTGTGTTTTTTATTTGGGTGTTGTTGTAGGTTTGTTTGGGATGAGGCAAAGTACCCGACTATGTCCCCGCTCAAGGAGATTGTAGACGCAATTCATGTTCAAGTTTCCAGGATTGAAGATGATCTCAAGGTATTTTGTTTCGGTCTGTGGATTTATAATCTTAAGTTACAAATCCTGTTTCCTCCTATTTATAGTTGTTTTCTTTAGTATGATCGAGCTGTTATGCGAAGCATTTTTATCATTCTTAACTATTAGTTTGAAAGTGGAATTGGGACTTCTTTTTTCTGTTTACAAGCGTTTGAAAGATACAAGTATCTGAATTACATCAAAAGGGGTGTAAGACCACAATCATACTAAGCTAAATTGATAGGCCATTAAGGGGACAATTTGAACAATTACCTACACAAACAACCCCCATTCAGGGGAAGAAATAATCAATCTTTGCTTTTGGCATGGATTGACCCCCTGACCTCACCTATAGAAGCGTACAAGGGTAGCCAACTGAGCTAACCGGAGTTGGTAGGTATTGGGACTTCTAATTCAGTAACATACGATACTGCATATTTTGCTATGAAATAGTGAAATAAGCGTGGAATAATAAGTTTTATGATTTGGATCTGACATATTCATTAAATAGGATTTATGTACTGAGAAGCTCCCAACTGTATTCGGAGAAGCATGGTAACAAAAGTTCATAACCTGTTGAACTTTCAGGATTTAAATCAATTCAACCTTAATTAAGGCACAAAACACTGGTAGAAGTAGTACCCATAAGGCCAACAAAGCTAAACAAGAAAAGGGGGGAAATGAAATGGTATTGTAGCAACAATTTGACTAGATATAGCCTTTTTATAACCACGGAATTCTGTCAAAGCTCTATAGCTGATCCGATGAATTGCATTCCCAGGAGCTAAAATTGTTATATCAACAGATTGCAAAGAAAGTGTGTCAAAAAAGCCAGTAGTTTTCATGAGTGGTGTGTTTAATTACGGCCTTTGGGACAACCGGACAAGTGCATGGATATGGTTTCTGGTCAGTCTGGATATGAAGTTTCTCACAGTAGTAAGAGGAAGGTGAAATTTGAAAGAGTTTTGGTGCTTGAATTGTTGGTGGCAGACTCATTACAATTGAGAATAGACATGTCTACGTTTGATACAATTGGAAAACTGTGTTTTTGTGTCATTCACTATATCCAACTAGTTGCCATTTGATCTGGTGGGCATATGTTGTGCTCTGAAATGATATTTGAAGTGATTCTTATGGGTAAAGTGAAAGCTCTCTTCAAAGCAGTCAAAGCAAGGGTCAATGGAGCATACCTTCATGTTGTGGTCATGTATTGTCCTTAAGGTCTTAGGTTTGTCTCTATAGAAAGCAAATATTGTGGAGCAAATTTCTTCATTCCTAGTTGGTGATTGAGTTTCTAGTGAAGGTACCAATTGTTCTAAATGCTTAAGCTGTTAGAAAATGGATCCAACAATGTATATCAAGCTATCAGGTCCAACCTCATCTTGCATGTGGAGATCCAAATATTCATTTATATTGCAAAAGAATGCAAATGGGGGAACAAATGCAAATAGAGAGACCTGTTGTAACCTAGCTTTGATACTATATTAAGTTACCAATTATTCCAAAAGCTTAAGCTGTTAGGAAATGGGCCAAATTTTGTATATCAAGCTATCTAACATGTTACACGGTAGAACTCAATTCCAAAAGCTAGCTATTGAAGTGAGAATGGTCTCACCCTAGGCGATGTGGGACTTCACTTCACACCTTTCTCACGTGCCGGGTGCAGGCCAGAGGCACATGGCCTACCCATCTTTGGTACCTAGTTTTGATACCATCCTAAAGCATCCAACTCAAAATCAATTGGTAATGAGTGGAGAGGCTAGCCAAGCTCACATACTAGTTTTGGAGGTTATAATTAACCAATGTGGGACAAGTTCTAACAATCCCCATACATGCTACCCTTGACTCACCCATGGATAGGTAAACAAAGGATCCATAACATTGGGATCATAGCGAAACAAGGTGCACGCACAAGCAATGTGGTAATCAATCAAAAGAGTCTTTTCCAAAAACCTCCTATACCCTAGCTCTAATATCATGTCACATGGTCTTGGGTAGAACTCAACCCCATAAGTTACCTATTGAAATGAGGGTGCCCCTATGCTTATATACTTCATATTACTTTGACCCAGTCGATGTGGGACTTCGCTTCACAAAGGCATATTGCTAGGATTTGATTAGATATTTCATTGAATTGTTTCCTTGGCGGCATATGGAACGCCAACGGTTCCTCAAAGTGTGAGACAACTTAAAAGAAGAAAGTATTGCCAAATAAATGTTGCATGTGTACAGAGGTGAGGGAAACGAGATATTGCCTCTGCATCTTTGCCTTGGCTATGTTTGTTGTGGTATGGGTAGTTCAATGGTTAAGTAAAACTTTGTCAGGAAGGGTACAATGCATTGTCATGTTTGATGTGGTATTTGAGTGTAACAGCGCTTACTAATTAGTGTTCAAGGCCCTGGGTTCATCTGGAACAAAATAGGGTCTCCTCAACCTTTCCCCGGTAAGATGGGAAAAACTGGAGGCTGGAATATCTAGGCCTCAATGAGTTCCTGAAATTCTTGTCTGCTGGAAACATTGAGTTGGTTTTAGAATATTTTCTACTGGTGGATTGTCGAGCAGGGTAGATCCCTCCAGCTTTCCTTTCTTATGTTTTTGTTTTTAAAAAAAATTGTTCATTTCTCTGTTTCATGTATGGGTAAACCACTTGGTCACAGTTTTTCAGGCTGCTTAAGAAAATATTGACAGTTAGGCTGACGTTTGGCTTGGCGTGCCAAATGTAATCTTTTTTTTTTATTATCTTAAAGAGCCTTCTTGATTACAAGTTAAAAAATGTGTCAAAAGTTCTCTGTTCTTTTTCCTTCTGAATTGCACGCTTGGCTGAAGTTTAGCCCCGTTTGAACTTGGCCCAGTACTTGGTGCATTATATTCCACCATGAAATCAGGCAAATAAAGTGAAGCCAAAAACAACTCAGGTCGTCTTGTTGTTTGGGCTAAAATTTTATAAAATCTTGGTTGAGTAACTTGAGTTGCATTTGTTCTGGCATTTTGGGCAAAAAGAAATATTTTGTTTTAGAGAGAGTTTTTAATTTGTTTAACACTTAAACCCAACATTTGTTTAATAAAGGGATTTTGGTTGCTTGCACTTAGCATAATGTTTTTGCACCTATATTTTGAAGCGTCTAACCTTACACTAGTGATGTTAATTGGTAATGCATTATATACAAGAAGTTGAAAATGTTGGTACAAAAAGATTTATGAAAAGCAGCAACAATGTAAATTGCAGAAGTACTCCACAAAATGCTGTAAATTTAAAGGAATTGATGATAATACAACTCAGCAGTATCTCTTTTAAGTCCCTCTATCACGAAATAGAGCTAATTAAATCAAACACAAAAATGCACTCCCCATAAACAGGGAAAATGCAGAAAGGGTTTCACATTAGGCTCGTTCCTGTTGCAGAAAGTGCATTGAGCGTCTCTGGTTACTTGATAGCACTAATTGGCCCCTGCTAAGGCTGATTGGATGAACCTAAACAATTAGTTACAGTAGAGGACCTACCATCCCTCTCTAGTTGGGTATAGACAGGATTGAACAGAAAGCTCTTTTTGTTTTTCTACTCCATTCTGTCTATGTTATTTTTGTTCCTAATCAACTCATCAGTACTTTAGATGATGAAGATGATTGATTGTGAACCAATATTGTCGCAATGGGTTATTTCATAGGGGGATGGAGCTTCATTATCCGGTGTATTTAAATCATGTGAGCCTCTCTTATGAGTGGATAAGGGGTTTTTTTTTTTTCTGAAATGAAAGTAGCTGTGGAATCTCGAGATTGGCTAAACAACCGTGTGCTCACCCAGGCACCAAAGTTCATTTCTTCCAGCATCCGCCTAGGCAATGACCACATCTAGGTTCAGTGAATTAGAAGCCTCCGTTTCCACTTGGATGTATTTATTCATTCAAATTTTTTATAGTCTCTTGATCATGCTATTGTTTTCTGTCTTACCATCATAGGTTCGCGTTGCTGAGTATAACAATGTACGCAGTCAACTTAATGCCATAAACAGAAAGCAGGGTGGGAGGTATGTCACAAGTTTCAGTTCGTCTACACTGTTAAAATCTTGTTGATAGTTGGTTGTCATGATTAATGCATTCAACTTAATGCTCTGTTAAAAACCTCCATGGTTCACCTTTTCTTGGTTGTCATATCCAATGTAGTGTGATGCCTTCTTTATCTAGATTTTACAGTTCTGTTTGTACTTTTTTCTGCTTATTCCAGCTTGGCTGTCCGTGATCTGTCCAACTTAGTTAAGCCACAGGATATCGTCACATCAGAGCATTTGGAAACTCTCCTTGCCATTGTTCCTAAATATTCAGAGAGGGATTGGTTGTCTAGCTATGAGACACTCACCACCTATGTGGTAAAAATTCCCTTATCTGTTTAAGATGTCAAGTTATTCTGTTATCATGATCGTCAATTTATTATTTGAAAATAGGATGACTACATGGAAGATGAAGTTTTTAAGTTTGCTTAGGATTAGAGAGTTGTGGCTGCACTTATTGAGAAGTGCCATCTTTCTTCATCAAGAATTTTATATATTTTAAGAAGCAGAATCTATTTAGTCTTTCCCTTCATTAAATTCCACTTTTTGACAGAACTATTTGTCTTAGGTCCCCAGATCTTCCAAGAAGCTATACGAGGACAATGAGTATGCTCTTCATACTGTAACACTTTTCCGACGTGATGCCGACAACTTCAGAAATAAGGCGCGCGAAAGAGGTTTCCAAGTGAGTTTGTTGCTCAAGCGACGGCCTTGTGTTTTTAAGCATTTTTTATCACAGTTTTTTCTTATGTTTTATGGTGGATGTCTTGCTCATACTCTGGTGAGATAGCAAGTGCATTAACAATCCCGGAATGGTAGTGATATCTGTGGAAGGTGCCTTCTTATGTTCTGCTGTTTGATTCTTCTTGTGAGTCAGATTCGTGAATTTGAATATAACCCCGAAACGCAAGACAATAGGAAGCAAGAGCTAGAAAAGTTGATGCAAGATCAGGAGACGCTCAGAAGCTCTCTTCTCCAGTGGTGCTATGCCAGCTACGGGGAGGTTTTCAGCTCATGGATGCACTTCTGTGCTGTACGTTTATTTGCAGAAAGTATTTTGAGATATGGATTGCCACCATCTTTCCTGGTAATTAAATTGCGTAGCTCTCTACCCGTCACCCAATAATTATATATTAAGTTTCTCCTCCTATCATTTATTTTTGTACTAATAATTTGCAATCTTGTTGATTTCAGTCGGTTGTATTATCACCTTCCGCGAAAAGTGAGAAGAAAGTACGATCTATCCTTGAGGAACTATGTGACAGCAGAAACAGGTACTTAGATGAGCATCCATAGTTTTACTTTATTCTATTCCATCAACCGCATTTTTAACCAAATCCATACCGATACCTGGTCTCCTTCAATTATTTGTTTCCAATGGCCTGCTTGTTTGAATAGACAAATAGTAAACTTGATATATAATTCCGATGGATATCTGAGTAAGAGGTTATGCAGTTTTTCAAGTTTGATCTCATTGAATGGAGACATGCATACAAACACTGCCCTATTTTGAAGGACCTTGGTAAATGGACTCGAAAAGGGTAGTACAAACTTTTTGCTCCGCATTGCTGGGTCTTTTGTGTTGATATCTCTTGTTCAATATACGAAATTGCAGCACATTCTGGAAATATGAAGAGGAAGGAGGGATGGCTGGTCTCGGAGGTGATGCGGATGCACATCCTTATGTCTGTTTCACAATAAATCTTGTCTGAGGGAAGTAATTCCAGCTTCAGTGCCCAAAAACTGAGTTTGGATCATCTCAGCCTGCGATAATAAGAACGAATGCTGAACCTGTATAATAGGATACTAGTAACTGCCTGTGGGATTTCAGTTTTCGAAGAGTACCATTGTTTTCTTTTTCACCAGTTTTTTAATCAGTGTTAAACATTTTGAATTGAATTTGTAAGAGTTTGTTTGGAGGTTTGAACAATCCTTGCTTTGCTATTGTATTTATTATTGGATTGACAATTGGAGTTGCGTAGTGATTCCTTTACTTACCAGAACTTTCTATGGTTAGATTAAAAACTGCTACGGCTTGCAGAACCTCAATTGTATTTCCGTTGTGTTAAGTTCCTCGTTGGTTGTGTTTGAATCACGGGTCTGTGTAAGGGTTGTCAAAGAGAAAGGAAAATGAGATGGACGGAAGATATTGATTCATCTTCTTAACCTCACAATGTGCATTAATACTGCCAACTTCACGGTGGATAGCCGGCCAATAGTTACCATTATATTGAGCAGGTTCTATGGTCAGTCCGCGACCCTTGGATGCCGAGGGTGGCCTTGGGGTGATTCGTCTTCTCTGTTCCTCAATTATTTTCTCTTTTCATAATCTCTCACAAATCCATGATTCACAAACTCTGATCTTTTGTTTTCTGGGATAGCCTAGCTCGGAAAATAGGGATACACTAGTTGTCAAATTCCAACTCTTTTTACTGAGGAGACCAGAACCAAGATTTTCCTGTCCTAAGCCGGTGGGGTGGGCCTGTTCTGGGTTGGGGCTAGACCTCCCCATACTTGATTTGAAATAAGGAGTAATTATTAATTATTCAATGTCCTGGGGCACCGCTACATATTTGCATCTTGTAATTATTAGGGAAAAGAAAGTGTAAATGAAATAGCTTGAATTTTTCAAAGAAAGCCCCTTTCACATTTTCCCTAATCCAATCCTTCAAGACATTGAAGTTTAAAAACAAGCGCAAGTGCCCTCAGGTTAATGACGGATGCAAAATTTTAGGTTTTTGTTGTGGATTTAACCTAAAACACGCACAATCTTCAAACAAGAACACAAAGAAACGACTGTGTTCAAAGAGACAGCATAGATTTTTACGTGGTTTTTCCAATAGTGTAATTAGTTTACTATTAGTTTTCACCATTTAACAAAAAAGAGAGAGTACATATTACATCAGCTATTGCAACTTACATACATATTAGGTTTCTGGGGCATTGTCCCCTGTACTCCTGCGATTTGACCGGAAAGGTCGATCCTCAACATAGTCAACAAAGTGGCAAAGCTTAGACTAAATCAGGCTTCACAAACCCAATAGACGTATATACCAGCAATAAAAGAATTTGTAACTTGGGAGGCGAAATCGCATAATTCATGGAATATTTTGATCGAATCTTACCATAATAAGGTGGTTTTTTCTTTGTCCTTACAACTTGAGGTGACCGGCTGCTCCTGAGTCCTGCCCCTCCACCCTAGGTTCATCCCCTCCAGGTCAAATTTCAGGTTGTGTGCTCCTAGAAACCTTGGGCCTACAAAGGGTGAAATGGGATTTTGTGGGAATGCATAGTTGTATCTATCCCCGCAAAACAACCCCATAAGCACAGGTCGGTTAACTGTTGCATTACTTGCATGGCCTGACTTGTTGATCAATGGGGAAAACTAATCCCTGTTTGTGTTTTTTTGGAGGTATCGAAAATTCCGCCATTGCCAAACTCTGTTTTAGGCTTTTAGCACATCACATGGCCAAAAGGATCGAACTGAAAGTTACTCCTCTGCACAAGCTGGCAATTGGCCGCAGAGAGCAACACTACGCACACAACTTCAAAACATAACTTTCCGGGACCGTTTAAGGCACATGAGTTCACCTGCATCGAACGGTTCTGTTAGGACCATAGGCCACGGTCTCTCTATGTGTTGGCAAATTTCACAACAAAACACACTTGGGGGGTTTTTCAGGTTCCAGATGCGGTTGTGTTTTAAAGTCGAGCGTCCGGAATCATTATTATGTTGATCGGTGACAATGTGCCAAGTGTCACTGGCCCAAGGGTTTGAATTATTTGGATTTGTGTGTGTAATTAATACAGCTTTTGATAATTTGTTGGACAAGTACTACAGTATAATTAATTATCATGAGGAGAGAGAAATGAGTTCTCTTGAATGTAACTTGGAGGCATAACATGACTTCCCATAACTCCATGTCGGAGGGGAGACTATCAAATCATTTCTTTGGCTCTCTCTGGTAGCAGCAAAATCTACTAGAATTTTTAGACGTTGGTTTGTCTTTCTTTCAATTTTTTAGCTTTTTGGAATGAAGTTGGTGTTAAGGATATTGTATTTCGGATATTAAGAACTAAAAAAGAAAATTAATTTTCACACTCCTTTTGTTCAAGTGCATTCTTTTTTTTTTTGGTCTTTATTCATGTAAAATTACAAAATGGTACTTCATACATTTTTCATTCACAAGAAAAAGATAATCATGTAATTTCACATCACTACAGAAAGAGTGTGTGTGTGTGCGTGCGCGCGCTCGCGCGCATTTAGATAAAAAGGGAGTGTAAAAATCATGTAAGAAAAAAAGTTTTGATAATGTGCTAATGGAGCATGGGGTGCGTTGCATTTTGATAAGCTTCACCGAGATCTCATTACTTTGATCTAAACTATTCACAATTTGTAGAATTCGCTGACTAAATCGTCTAAAAAATTAATTAAATCGGATATGGTTAGCCTCTTGGTTAGAAGATATTGTTATAAAAAAAAAATAGATGATTAGTATAAACTATATGCCAAATCTATCATTATCACGTCACGTGATTTTCAATGCTCAATGAACTTCATTTTCGGTACAAATGTAGCATTCAACGAACTCTACAATTGAACAATACAAATCTCGATGGAACTGCCAAAGTGCACTACACCTTTAGTGCATTAACACACTATGGGGATCCTTGTCGGTTCGAATAAAAGCGTTAGAGTACATGAACATTTTGATATAAATTTAAACATAGATGCGTCCAAGACTGTTTGATGCGGAACTGTTCCCATGGGCAAACCTATGTATAGGCAAGGAGGGTCTACTAACCCCACTTAATTGGTAAATCCACCATAGAAACTGTTACAGTCATGTAAATTTTCAGACATTTTCGGTAATTTTGCCCAATAGGCTTTCGAACCTGTGGTTGTTGCCCCAAGGATTATAGAATTGCCCCATAAGTTTTGCACCCTTTGGTTCTTGCCCCATAAGTAAAATACTTGTCCAGATTTTTTTGTATGGCATTACAGTATAATTTTTGAAAGTCTATCGTAAATGAACTACTCTCTCTCTAGATTTAATAATTCTTTTTGGGAGTTCGTATCATTTTTAATCAATTATATCTTGTAATTTATAATATTTTATGTAACTTTGAAAACATTATCTTATAAAACTAATTGAGATATATCAAACAAGACCCATATTAGATATAAAATTCATTACTAATTTAAAGATATAACTCATGTTTATCCGGTTAGAATTGAACGAGTGACTATTAAATCTGGACAGAGGGAGTATATAATATCAATAGATGTCTTCTTAAAGAGATTAAATTTTTTACACCGTCGGTGCAAACATTTGTTTCTTCCAAATCAATTACATTGTGCCACGTAACCATGTTCAAATAATTGGGACCACTATTTTGACGACGTGGCGCAATATAATTGATTTTGAGGAAACAAATTTTTACACTGACAGTGTAAAGAATTTAAACTCCTTGTTCTTTTTTGTACGTTGCGGGTAATTGACCCCAATGCTAATAATTCTTGGATCCGTCCCTGACTGTGTCCCATTAATGCGCTGCATGGGATAACTTCAAATACACCTTTGCCGATCAAAAAAATCTTCAAATACATCTTCTATATCCAAATAAATCTATGTAAATATCCATGGTGAAAGTATTATTGAACACGGCTATTTTAGATAGAGCAAGTGGGCATGCTAGGGCAGAGGCTCTTCCGAAAGTAGCATCTAGATTCAGACCTTTTCTCTCACTTGTAAAAAAAATCAATCCATTCTGAAGGTCCCACTACAGGTACCCGCAGAAATTGTATATACAATGTATCGAGACGTGTGGGGCTCATTTTTGTATTTCACAAGGATAATTCAAATCGTTCGGTAATTTTAAAATAATTTTTTGAGTGGCCATTTCAAAAAATCATCTCAATTAAATTATGTGTAGAAGCGTGATTCAATTCCCATCGGTACCTATAGGATTAGGCTTTCTAAAATAACCCCTAGAAAAGAAAGAAAATAAAAAGAAAAAAGAGTTATTGCATTTGGCCTGGATAGTAAATGCATTTGGCCTCTGTCCAGTGGTCCTCTGATATTCTCAACGGTTCTAGTTCTCCACAATTTATGTCAGTGCCTCAAAAACACATGCTACCAAAAATAATAAAAGATTCCTCAAATTCTCAGCATTTTTGTAACGATCCTAAGTTTTTGGGCACCCTTTCTTTATAAGCTGGTTTTCAAGGGTGAGTTCTACCCATGAGTTTGTATCATTTGATATCGGAGTTAGCCATCACGTTTCAATTCGACCAGCGGAACGGGTGATTTATAAGCTCGATTAAAATATTTAAAAGTATCGGATGGAGCAGCCAAAAAGGAGAAAATGCTACCATCGGCTCAGTGTCAATAGAGTGGGCCGCCGAGGACGTCACTTGCGGACCGTGGTATTATGTTACGATCTCAATGTCCCACATCGTCTAAGTATGGACTTGGTCTTGTGAATATAAACTCTTGAATACCCTTAATCTCCCTATTATCTGGTTTTCAAGGGTAAATTCTACCGATGGGTATCAATTTTTTCCCTCTTTCAAAATGGAAGGTAGCTAGTGTAACCAAAACATGTAATTTTCCTTTCTTGAAAGAAGACATGAAAGCAAAGTCCACAGACCATATTTGGACAGCCCATGCCTTAGCTGCAACACCTTAGGACCCCAGCTTATTAAACCCATCTCTCTCTCTCTCTCTCTCTCTCTCTCTCTCTCTCTCTCTCTCTCATGGACAAAAAGGGGACAAGCAAATTCAATGGTGCCATGCAGGGTTGCTCCTCCTCCTCCTCTCTGTGGGCCATGGCCCATTGGCTAAAGCCCGCCACCGTCCCCAGCACCAGTTGTGCTTATGGGTATTGATTTCTCAAACTTCAGATAAATTTTTGGTAATTTGTATATGTCCTTATCCTTCACTTATTAAAATCAAGAAAACGAAACGATGAATTAGACGGGGGAAAAAAATTTAATTCACTACTACTAAAAGTAACCAATTGGAAAAAGAGCAATGTTGTGGTGACTACGCGGTCCCTATGTTTTCATCGCGGTTTTTAAAATCCGTGGTCTACCGAGATGATATTAAGAATCTAATGTTTCGAATAATGATTCCCACCCATGATGCGAAACCCCTTAAAAACTCGGAGTGAAAAATGGTAAGCGTGATTTAGTGTCTATATTGGATCTCGGTTTGATATCAAACCGCGCGCGCGCGGAAATATACACTCTAAGTTGCAGATTTGATTCTCACCGTCAAAAAATAATAATAAAACCCTTGGACTCACTATAGATTTGTCCGATCATTATTTTCAAGTCCCGAAATTAGTTAAGGTGCAAGTAAACTAGTCCAGACACCTAACAAAACAAATGTAAACAAAACCGTGATCATATCTCAGATTATTGTCTCAATCTCAAACCAACTACAAATGAAATGCATAAATCCCCATGAGTTTGACCAAGTGGGTATAAGATAGCTAATTAATAAGTGTTTGTCCACCATGTGGTCGCATGTTCGCTTCCCACGGAAGCCAAAAATTCCAAATCTTGGGGCCACTGGAGAGTTTGTCTGGTCGTTAACTTCAAAGCCGCACAATTGGTTGAAGTGCACGTAAGATGGCCCAAACATCCAGAAGCAACTCTACCCTATAGGGTATGGTGTCCCGCGACCCCATGGGAGTTTATTTTCTTTATTAGTATTGTATAAAAAATTTCTTCTCAATTCATAAATGATCCAAAAAAATTTTGCAACTGACGCCACATTAGATTATTTCTCGCTCTTAAAACTCATTGCTCACAAATTTTACACAAAACGCAGTCCAATTAAACACAACGCGTAAAATACAGCCTTCACAATTTATGAGCACCAACGGCATATACAAGTGATTTAGATGTATTCCCTAAATACATATACAAGTTCAAGAAAATACTCTATTCTAAAGAAATTGAAAATTCAATGTTCTTTTATTAAGATTGCACATCAAACATTAAGTACTCGAGTCCTTGTCAAATTCTTATCGAGCCTTTATTGAGCATATCAATCATTTATTGAGATATTATTGAGCCAAGCTGAGTCAAGCTTTGAGTTACTCGAGCTCGGCTAATTTACCAATCGAACTTGATGTTATGGCTTGAGCTTCTTCTTAAACTTAACGAACCGAACTTGGGAATCGCTCAATTCGCTTCAGTCCGATGATTGACCCCACACTTAGATATTCCTGGAGTCGTCACTGAGAACATCTGGCTATCGAGATTCAAGATAAAAGCCACTGCGAACATCTGGTTATCAAGATAAAGTAATGCGTAGCTTAAGTTGTTTTCAAGAACAGTGGGCTTGAGACTTTTATACATAGTGAAAAGCAGCCAGAAACACATGATCCCAGAGTGTTTTCTGTCGTCTTTACGATGTTTCCTGGGGGGATAGAGAAGGGGGTTTTGGTCCAGACACATGCATATGCATATATGGGAGATATATTTTAATTTGGCTTTATTGTCATGTCCAATTTGTATTAAAAGAAATTTTGCTTGATATGAAGAGCCATTAAAGCTTTGGATCTGGTCACCACAAGAAACCTTAAGCCATGATAAAAGCCACCCCAACAAACAAAGATTCCAATGGACTACACACCCAGGGTTGCCTTGGTTCGGGCGGATACCCAGATTTAAAGAGTACTTCTCAAGATTTGGGGTCTAATTTCTCACCGGGTGAGTACCCTGAAGTAAGTATGGGGTCATGACTAATGTGGACACGCTAGCTCCCTCGGAGTTTTGGGTTATACAGTCGGATCCATTCAGTGACCTGACTGTAGGGATGTTCCTCTGTTACAAAAAAAAAAAAAAAAGATTCCAATGGACTCCATATCTACTCATTACAAGCAGAGATAGTTATGTCAACAAGATGCAGAAATACAACAACAACAGAACTCATGTACGTAAAATCCACGCCACCGTAAATGATCTAAACCGTAAATAACAGAATTAACTGTCACAATTATAAGATCAAGAATCATAGTACGTAGTATTAACAGATGACAATCATATTAGATACAAAAACATTCGACAATATTCTACTTGTAAACCACCACAAGCTAGCTAGCTATAGGAATTTGTGCTTTTATGGACTTGATTTTTTGGGGTGGACTCAAATTGGACAGGGAACAAAAGGATCTACAAAAGATCTGGTCTTTGTTTGTCTTCCACCATTGAATTTGCTTCATCCCCCTTTATTCATGTCCAACAACTTGCTAGCTAGCTAGGTTCCATTAATGGACTACTGGACTGGGCTTAGAATCAGAGATTTGAGGAGATCTTCATTGCCATTGATGCTAAGGAATATAAGCTTTTATTGGCATTCCATGCCCCTCTAGGTGTCTTCCCTCTGCTTTTTGCTACTGTAGAATTTCCTCGCGTGCTGCAAATTAGACCATGTAAAAAAAAATCAGTACGTAGACAAGATATGCAAATTATAAATATTCGTACTCTTTCAACGTTCTAATCTTCCAATTTTTTTAAGCCGTTCGGGTGATGCTGTAAGAACAAAACATCTCCAATTGTCCATCAATTGGGTTCCTCTCATTGGTATACAAAAAGCCCATTAGTCCGTGTCATAATTACTACAAGTACCACTGTCACATCATTTTGAATGAGATTTCGATA
Organism: Rhododendron mucronatum var. ripense; assembly: GCA_019656295.1. Taxonomy (NCBI): domain Eukaryota; kingdom Viridiplantae; phylum Streptophyta; class Magnoliopsida; order Ericales; family Ericaceae; genus Rhododendron; species Rhododendron mucronatum. The sequence continues at coordinate 3,128,909 of BPLT01000019.1, forward strand.
TGAATTTAGTGTGTGAATCACCTTTTTCCTTTTGAAGTGATGCACGTCGTTACAACAGATGGTACTTGTTACCCCAAAAATTTACAGAGAGCAAAGCTCGTGAAAGTAACGAAATAGCTATAAAAATTACCTTTTCGAATTTTCATCGATATAGGTAATGTGTTTTTCTTCTTGTTTATGGTTGAAAGTATTAACATGATGAGACAGTGGTTAGAAGGGGTGGACCTTACCTGCTGCTTGCAGGGCAGGCAGCTGCAGCTTGGTATTTTATTGATGGAAGGAACACAAGTTGTTGCTGAAGCCAGATTGGTTAATAACTCTCTGTCTTTGGTCCTCCACATCCCACAAGACCTGTTCATTATTATCCTGAAAGTGATGTCAAACTTAGAAACTTGGGTTTGCTTTCTTCCACTAGAATACTTCTAATTTTTTTTATAATGTAAAAAGTTTTATAATTTGAGGAATATTTTTGGTGGGTATTTTAAATATAGCCAGCATGGCAGCATTGTATTGGACGCACACCTGGGACAGAATATTTGGCCTCTGCACTTGTTGAAATAGAAGGGATGAAGATGTAGGTGTGTCCACAAGAGAATAGTTGTTCGGGCCGGTCAAGGCGGCAGCCGCGCTGGTGGTTGTATCAGAAAAGGCAATGACCTGGTGGTGGTTGGATTTTGGCATTAATGGTGATACCAATCCATTCAGTCTGATCTGAAACATTCATGTCAGGAACAAAGATCCAACATTAGATTCAATGCAGTAGTGAGTATAATTTATAACAAAATCATAAGTAGACAGAGAACAAACATATTCATATAATTATATATTTATATATTTATATTGGAATATTGTATAGCTTTGTTTTATACCTCAGGTGTAACCATGAATGCATCCAAGTCCATTCCAAAGTCATAGAACAAGGGATTCACAGAAGCAAGCTTCATGGATAGGAACTGAAAAAAACAATATTGGACAAAAATACAAGTCTCAGTTTATTTTTATATTTTTTTGACAGGAAAAAAAAAATTGAAGAGATATTTTTGAGCAGTAGAAAATATTTTTTTACCTCAACTTGATTTTGTAGAGACTGGACATAGTTGATAATTTCATCCAACATGAGGGCCTTCCCAGTAACCTACTTTTCAACAAGGCCACATGAAATTGTCAGCATTTATAGGACCAATATTTTGTGATAGACAGACAAAGTGAAGTCAATTGTGCTAAACTTCACCTTGTCACATCCAGGAACTAGAGCCTGCAGCAGCTTCATCCTCTCACTTATTTTCTCCCTTCTCACCTGAAACCCATTTGCAACAAAAGAAATGGTGTATTGGCATGAGTTGCTTAAGCAATTAAACATTTAAAAATTACAGATTTATCGCGTTCTTATTTTAGTACGGTATGAAACTAAGTTCCAAATGACGGTCATTTCGGTAAAAGAAACGGAAACACAAACGTAGTATATATGCGCGTACGCTAACTTCTTGTGGTACGATAGGAGTATGTTCTTATATGCCAAAAATTGGAATGTACTTCTCTCAAACAATAACCGACGAACTAGTATTTTTCCAATTATTCATGCAAAATTGCAATATCGAAATTTCTCCTGCTAAAACTCCACTGTCTCCATATAATTAGCTAATTACGCTTCTTTCTTAGAAAAAGGAAAACACTTCAAGAATCTGATCATCAAAGTCTTCATTTTCAAGCTAAGGTGTGCTCCCTGTTCTCGACCATTACAGGTCTGAAATAACCGCAAAAAGGCACTTCACACATGTAAAAATTCTGTTTTATTCCCATCGAAACAAAATAAATATGGGTAGTCATTAGCTCCGGGGTTTGGCCAAGTGGACATGAGAAAACTAATAAGTGTTTGTCCCCGTGAAATCCCATGCATGTTCGAATTTCACGAAAGCCAAACATTCCAAACTTGAGGCCACTAAAGCCCAGAGGGTTTGCCCGGTCATTACTCCAAGCTCCGAATTAGTCGGTGTGCATGCAAGCTGGCCCGATTTTCCGGTTAAAAAAAAAAAAGATGAAGAAGAGAGTCGTTGTTTTCTTTGAATGTACTAACAAAGTTTGGTCCTTTTGTGTGGGAGGGTATAATATATAAGTAACTTCCAAGTCTTAAAAGTAAAGCTTCAAGCTGTAAACAGTACCCTCTCTGCTAAGCTGTGGCTGTCTGTTGCTTGCCCCCTTCTGGCCCTTACATGAATGAACCCAGTAGGGGCTTCTTCATTAAGCTTCTTCTTATTACCAGCTTTATTAGTCTTCTTTTCTTCATCACCTTCCATCCCACCATTGCATCTCTTTTGCTTCTTCCCCTTCACTTCTCTTGCATCCTGTTAATCAAATTATCAAACACCATCCACACACACACACACACAAAATAAAGAAAAAAGAAAAAAGCAAATTTAATCAGCAACTCAAGATCAATATATAACAACCAATCTGGAAAATCAAACAACAACAGGATTCATGATTGAGAAATGGGTCATAGTTTATGACCTTGGATTGAGCAGACCCATCTCTGTTCTTCCTCTTCTTGTCCATGGGAATCAACTTCTGGGTGACTTGCTCACCACTTTCAGCCTTACCATCCACCACTGATGAAGAATCATCATCATTAATGCCAGCATCAACTTTTGCGCTGTTTTCAAGGCAGCTAGTACTAAAGTGATGAACAGGGATTTGGTGAACAGGTTCAGGTGGGTAAAAAAATTGAGAGAACAAGGGGGTGTTTGGTTCTTCCAAAAGGCCAGACATGATCTTAATGGGAGTGAAAAATGAGGAGTCAAGGTGGAAAGGCTGGTGCTGGTGTGAAAAAGCTGACATTTTTTTTTAATTTTTGAAGAGCTTTGAAATTGAAAATGGAAAGTGATGGAAGAGAGGAGAGCAGGGGCGTACTGCTGTTGGTTCCAGAGAGGTAGTAGTCAAGGAGGGGGAAAAGTGGGTCTGATACAATCTTATGAGGTCAGGTTATATATATACATGAGAATAGAGAGGACACCTCCAAAATTTTGGTAAAAATTTTTTTTAACTCAAAACCATGCAGTTTCCTTTACATTTGACTGGTCTCATCAACCCCCTTCTCTCCCCTTCTCTCTCCTCTCTCTATATCTATATCTAAATGTACGTTTGTATGTATATGAAAACATGCATGTTACACATGTATGTAGGGGTTTGGGACAGTACTTGGTCGCTGCAAACCAAAAAGTCATGAACTATTTATTGTAATCTAAAAATGTTTAACTTGTAAGTTATAGATGGTATATGCAAGGTCGGCTTTAAAATTTTCGGGATCTAAGACGAGTTTATGAGGAAAAAAAATATTCATATTGGGCAGAAAAAAAACTCTTAAGACTTGAACTATGTACCTTTTGGATAGAGAATCTAAAAATGTTAACTTGTAAGTTGTAGATGGTATATGCAAGGTTAGCTTTAAAATTTTCAGGGTCTAAGACGAACTTATGAGGAAAAAAAATATTCATATTGGGTAGAAAAAAAAACCCTGAAGACTTGAACTATGTACCTCTTGGATAGAGAACCTAAGCTTTTCCACTAGGCTAGCTAGTTTATTTGTGAGTATATAAGTGCTAGAATAAATATATATTACGTATCTGGCTATACCTATTTGGGGCCCTAGTTTTGATCTAAAATTCGGGGGCTTAAGTCCGCCGCCTTGTTCGTCTCGGCTCAGAGCCGGCCCTAGGTATATGAGTGGGTCAAAGAAAAAAAAAATAGAGGGGAAAATGGAAAGAATGAAGTTGTGGATGAGTACATATGAATAAGTTAACAAAAGAACCAAAAACAGATGTAGTGCAAAATTGTTGGTGGAAACGGGGCCTTATTCAAAAATTGCAGGAGTATTAATCACATAGTGTTGTCCATGCGGTGTTCACCACAGATCACGTATTGATAAATTTGACGGATGGAAATGAGGATATGCTTTTTAGACTTCATTCTGCTAACAACTTTTTTCATTTTTTTGATTTTTTCCTTATTTGAATTTTTTTCGTATCTGTTAATTTTGTGCCTCGTTCTTTTTTGTTTTTCGATTCGTCTCGTCAAGACGAATCCGAAAACTAAAAGATTTTACTTTATCCAAATATTTTGAGAAATAACCACATTTTAGCAACATAAAAAAAAATGACTTTTTTTTTGACTTAAAAGTGGTTATTTTTCAAAATATTTGGGTAAAAGTAAAATTTTTTACTTTTCCAAAATTAATAAATCACAAAAGTTTAGCACAAAACTAACAAAAATAAAAAAAAAATTAAATAAGGACAAAATCAGAACTTTTTCCAAAAGTTCTAGAAGTCTTCGTGGAACAAGGTCTTAGTCTTTTATTAGGTGAATGAGTGTAAGAGATAACTCACGTTGTGTGTTTGTGTTTTTCATGCGCTGATAATTTGAATTTTTTTCGCATCGGTTAGTTTTGTGCCTCATTTTTTTTGTTTTTCGATTTGTCTCATCAAGACGAATCCGAAAACTAAAAGATTTACTTTTACCCAAATATTTTGGGAAATAACCACATTTTAACCCAAAAAAAAAAAATCAACTTTTTTTTTTTACTTGAAAGTGGTTATTTTTCAAAATATTTGGGTAAAAGTAAAATTTTTTACTTTTTCAAAATTAATAAGTCACAAAAATTTGGCGCAAAACTAACAAATATGAAAAAAAAATTAAATAAAGACAAAATCAGAACCTTTTCGAAAAGTTCTAAAAGTCTTGAACAAGGTCTTGGGGTTGTTCGGATAAATAAGCTAAAGTGGCTTATTTTTTGTCCTTATTCAAATTTTTTTCGTATCACTTGGCTTATTGTCAATTTTTTGGGAATTATTGCATCCTCATGACAAGAGGAATCTAAAAAGTAAAATTTTTTGACCGAAATCCAATTTTTTTTGAATAAAGACGAAACAAGTGGCTTATTGGTTTATTTTCGTTTTTTTGTGGGTTTATTTGGCTCATTTTTGGAGGGAAAGCCAGTGGCTTATTAAGAAGAACAACCAGTCTAATATTAGGTGAATGAGTGATAAGGGACTCACGTTGTGTGTTTGCGTATTTTCTGCGCCGATAACATCACGTGACAACGGCATGTGTTACTTCATAAAAAGTAAAAGTAAAAGTAAAAGTAAAAGTAAAAGGGTAAACTTAAAAATTCCACAATTCTTGAACTTCAAGTAAATTCAACAATTCTTGTACTTCAAGTTTTGTTCTTCTTCAACAAATAAATTCTCCCATTACACAACAAACTGTTGTTTTATTTAAAATCTCAGCATCAGGATTTCAATATTTAATTTTCACTTTATCAAGACATGGCACAACACTCCATCATTTGTTGAGCCATATCTTGTGTCACGTCACATTTAGAATTCTTTTGAATGCCTTCATTTGTATTCCTGATTAATTTGGTTTCCCATAATTAAAATACTTACAACAAATGACTTTTGATCGCAATGGAAGAACTTTACAAAAAAATTTAAAAACCAATATTCTTACAAGCTAAAACATAATTCGTCCTTAATAAATAATGAAAATCATTGGAGATGGTTGCAAAAATTTCCTCTGTTTGGATGGCCAGAGTACTGACCAACCAAATACTGACAGCAAATCAATAATTTCATTACACATTTCTCCTCAAATATTCAAAGTACTCCCCCATCCCAATTTATTTGTGCAAATTTCGACGTACGTGCCCTTCAAAAAATTGTCTATATCTCATAATTTATTAATATTTTATATAATTTCGAAAACATTATCTCATAATTTATTAATATTTTATATAATTTCGAAAACATTGTATTATAGACCTAATCGATATCTATCAAATAAGATTCATATTGCATATATAAAACATTATATACTGAAACACATAAACAATTTTGTAAGAGGTTTCAAATAATGAAAAAAGAAAAACAAATCGAGACGGAGTGAGTACGTGCTAAGCAATAAATGGTTAACTACTGTTTTCGTCAGCAACTAAAGGTCCTTGTAGTAATCCAGGAAAATTTATTCATTTTGTGCGGTGGCGGTGCCCTGCCTGTGGAGGTAGTTCACTGGCAGAGAAGAGTATGGGCCTCGGGGCACTGAATAATTACTCAGGAGCCGGTGTGAAAGTGATGGATGCCGAAATGGAAAAATTATCGGTTGCTCCTAGAGCATGGCCAATCGGCACTCCAAGTCCAATACCCCTAGCCACAATAAAATCACATTGGTTTTGCAATTGAGTGTACCAACCCTAGATAACTGTATGATGGTTATTGGGCATTAGAGCGACATTTGGGCATACTAAGAGCACTGAATAATCACTTGTTGAAATGATAGATTTCAGTTCAATTTGTAGCTAGAACATTGGATCTATATGCATCCAATGACTCAAGTATAAACGTTTGAGCAGCATCTGAATGAGGCTTATAATATTGTACGACTCGAGACTCATCTGTTCGAGATCTGTGTCAGGGGCATTGCTGTAATACTTCTTCTATTCTTATCTTTCTTTATCAGGAAGGATATGCACATAGATTTCACATCTCTACCTGCAAGTACAGATTCGGTTTGGACCCATTTCGGATCCAAAAAAAAAAAAGACACGAGCAGCTCATTTTGTTTAAAATATTTTGTTTAGGCCCCATGTATAAAATCAGCTCAATCGGATTTCGGTAAGGACGTTTATGAAATATTAACGACAACCAAGTTGCTGAGTATCGACATACTAACGGTAGCAAAGCGAGAACTGAAGTGAGCGGAGTGTACAGAACAAGCAAACGCAACAAACCCCAAATCCCTAAACTCTAAACCGTATCCAACCTTACCCCAGAGGAATTCATGTCTGAATTTTAAAGCAAAGTTGTATCTGCTATAAAAAAGCCCTTACCGATATCCGATTGACCTATTTTTTTTTACGAGAACACTAAACAAGCTGTGCAACACGAATCATTTTTTGGGGACTCAAAACAGGTCCAAACCGGATCTTTACTTTGCAGGTGCAGAGATTTTCACCTCTGGGTGGATAGCAACGCTGGTATCATTATCTCTTATCTTATTCGGATATGATGACATAACAAACAGTAAGCTTGGTGCATGTTCTTTTCTTGATGGTCCCATTTGGTGCTGGACTTAAAAAAGATGAAATAGAAGAAGTGTAATTGACCATGGGCCTGGCCCACTGCAGATTGTTTCTGTCTCTCGGAAGCTGCTTTCTGGGGGGTGGGCTGTTCTCAACAGAAAGCTCCGTTTGGCCGGCCCAGCCTCGGAATATCGACAAGTGTACCCAAATGCTACAGTTATATGTAATTTATATACTGTAGTGTTATAGAAGATGCGAGGGATATTGAATCCTGCGGGAATTGATTTTTGGCACTCCCCTTTTCTCAAACGGCACTCTTTTCTTTTCACAAAATGAATCACTTAATAGAGATACACAAAGGGGAATGCCAGTAGAGAAAAGGTGAGCGGAGGCAAAATCACTCCCCAAATATATTTGCAACCTTTTTGATACACGTGGATTGCACGAGCAGCATGCGGGATCCACACATAACAAATGGCTCTAAACGTACTTGTGTTTCGTCTATTTCCTCGTATTTATGAGGTGGTGATGATGATGTTGCAACACGATTTATTGGTAAGTAATGCTGCAAAACACGCGTCTCAGTGTCGCGAACATATCTGCATCCAAATCATGTGGTTTATTGGTTGTTCTTACTTCTTAGTTATACTCGAATCATGATGTGTTTGGTCACGAAATGGCTCAAGAACTGAGCGCGGGCGTGCCAGGACTTATCGCATACAACGTAAAAGACTGGATGCCCCTTTTTGACTTCTTGATCGCAGCAGTGCTAGATCACAATGATGGTTCGTGATTTTGCCTCAACAAGTGAGGACTTAGCAATTTTCTAACCGTATAGGAAAAGAAGTAACAACTTAAAAAAACGAACTTTATTAACCGTGTAATAAAGTTGGGTATACAACGGGAGAGTAAAGAACCCGAATTACTTGAAAAAGTAATTGAGTTGGCACAAGAAAAGCAAAATAGGTGTTTTGCTGGAAAGGCTTTGGTTTAAGCACTAAGCTTGATCGGTGTGGGAACCATTTTTTTTTGTCTTGCAAAATCAATATTTAAGGATTTGCAGTCTTCTTCCCGCGGCGCCAAGTGTCCCTTGAACTCCCGTGCATAACCGGCCCCTTGCTCCATGATCCGAGATCGTGGGTTTTGTAAGCAGTTATAAGAAACCCCACTTAACTGTAAGTAATGGGTATAACTTGCCAACTGCTATCCATAACTGCCCAATTCCTATACTTTGGCCAATGAATTAATATAGCCACATTCCCCTTTTATAAGAATTTTTAGTTTTATTCCATGCGAGCACATGTTTGACCAACTTTCACGTGTCCCACACGAAATGTGGGCCAGAGTTCCTTTGATAATAATCCAAGTGGGGAAATTATCCGATGCGTCTCTCTTCACTTGAATTTTAATCGATTGGGTCTTGCTTCAAGTCACAAAATTAATGTGGCCAATTAATTTAGCCTGAGAAGTCCATAAATATTGGTCTTATTTAATTAATGACTCTCTAGCGCTAGCCCAAAATTTGGTGTCAAAAACGGGTGTAAACACGATGAACTTGTATTTGAGATCCTACAATCTTGGCCCAAATACTGACCATAGGATTGAAAGTTCAAAGCATAACCAAGTTTGTCTTTGCTTGTCTTTTTTTTTTTTTTAAATCATTAATGTCTTTGCTTGTCGATTCTAAGATTTTGAAGAGGGTTTGTATTTAATCATTTTATCCATTGGACTTATGATGGAATGATGAAGTCTATTTTTATTATTGGCATGGAAATGAGTAACCTTTTTATTATCAATCGCAAACCAATCAAAGTTATTCAAGCGAAACTTGAATTCGCGTAAATTAGAAAAAGGAATCAATAGTAGTCTATATACAAGGTTGTGAATTCCGTATCGATACCGGGCAGTATCACAGGTAAATACCATTTTAGCAAAAATCCGGTAAGGTAACCATCTTATTTCGTTACGGCAAATTTACAAGCTAATCTTGCACTATTCCGGCGTTCTGGAATATTTTCCGGAGGTACCGGCTGGTAACTCGATCTTGTTGCAGAGACGGAAAAATCGAGAAAAAAAACTAAAGCTTCACCCTCCGGTCTCTCTGGGCAGATGAGAAGAGCAGAAAATGAGTTGTCCGTGAAATGAGGGGCTATGGTCTCACTACTAAGGCTCCATTTGTTTAGATGTAAAATGTTTTACAATGGAAATTTTTTTTCATGTAATAAAATATTTTTTCAAAAAATAAATTTCAAATTTTTATTTTTCGGTGTTTGGTTGGCACTTGAAAAATATTTTCAGAAATCAATAAAATACTGTAGAAAGAGGGGAGGGGGGTGTTAAACGGTAGAGAGATCTGAGAATATTATAATTGAACGTGGGTCAGGAGGTCTGACGATCAATGAAATTGAGTAGCGAAAATTGCAGTAGAAGGCAATGGATTCATTTCGAAAAATAACTTATGAAAGATTTGAGGGTAAGTTATTTTCATCCAATTAATGTAAAATATTTTTCTCATTTTTTACACAATCAAACACCGAAAAATAGGTAAAATATTTTATGCCCAAACAAACAGAGCCTAAGTGTATGAATCCCACAAAAATGTGTAGTGGATAAGGGTGTTAAAGCAACCTTGTTTATTTTGGGGTCTCAAAATCTCTGGGCATGGTCCCTAATAAATTTTTTCTATCTATCTCTTTCCACTCATTACTCTAAAAAAACCCTCCTTAAAAACCCAAACCAAATAGGGCCGTGCCCCAGGACCACAAAATAATTACTCAACAACCCTAACTCCTATTTTGGTAAATATTGTGTAATTGGATTCCATTTCAAACTCTCCTCTAAGCTTGTCACTAAGGTTACATGAATCTCATTTCTGAGTCGATAGGCAGATTAAGGAAGTTAATACAAAATACAAACTAACCGCACAAGCTTCACGGTTCGGAACACGCTGCATTACCAAAAAAAAAAATTACAAACTAACTACCAGTCGACACCACCAACCACCCGTGTTAATACACACAACCATGTACTAATTAACTACGTACAAGGACTATTGTTGTTGAGAATATAAGTAATACAATAGTTTTTCCTCTCAATAACACTCAATGCTATAATTTGATTACCTTTTCACATGCATTCTACGTTCAAAATGGTCTCAGGAATGTTGGTTAGGGATTTCTTGTAAGAACACTAGCCCTGCTCAGTTAATAATGACAATATTTTCATATGTTTTTATTAATTCCATGTATTTTTTTCATTATACACATAAAAGAGGAGCCGTATGAGATGGATAAAAAATAAAATACCTTCTAGTAATGCAGCTACTACTGCATTTTTTGAATAGCAAAAAATAAATTTATCAATCTCAAAAAAGTTTAAAGGACCGGGAGCATGACGCAGAAAACACGAGAGATCGACAAGGATGACAAGAAACCAACCAAGTATAGTACTGCATATATGGTCAAGGCCATCAAACTTGATGAAGTGGCCCTGCTCTAAAGCTCTCACCCATTTTCCATCCCATTTCCATTTTAGGGGCCCCCTAGACACAGAGGGTATGTAAGCATATTTATGAACTCCATTTTCACCAACTTTTTCATTTGGCCGAACCTTCAAATTTCAACCTGTTCACATGGCATTTGACTCCAAAAGGACACGAAATTAAAGTTGTTTTTCATGGTACCTAACTCAACTGGATCCAATTCAACTAAGCTCACAATCTTTACCATGTGATTTGTATTATTTGAATGTGCAAAATTTTCCGTTAATTTAGTGTCTCTCTTTCTATAGAAACTTGTGATCATCTTTTTCTCTCTAAAAACTTACCAAGAAAAAAAAAAATGAAGAGCTGCACTATTGGCTGGCATGTATGGTTTTTTCTTCGCCCTGGCCTGTTTTTCTTGGCATGAATCTCGTGAAAATTGAAGGTCTCAGATTTCCGCCAGCTATATCATGGCTGCCGAACAAATTTATCCGGTATAAATGAGAAATGATTGTACTTTGGAGAACATTATTGCGGTTCCAATGTGCGGCCAATTCAAGTAATGATTTTCCTTAGTACTAGATCGATTACTGGCGGGAGGGGGGGTTTAATTGATCCATGGTCCCAATGGAAAGAAACGTGTTCATGTTCATGCATCTGGTACATGAGAGTCTTTTTCATAGAGGGCTCCCTGAACAATCTGTACACGGAACGGAATAATTTCAGTCGTATATTGCGCAATTAATGGTTGAGATTCGTTTTCAATTATGATCGGTCATAATTAACTCTTTCCAAGAAAAAATTTCATTAACATCTTGATCGTATTTTGCGATGGGTTTCTCTTGTTGTGAAGCATGCACCTATTTTATGTATTTTGTGATGGATAAAATATTCCCTCTGTAAAGTTAACAATATATATGTGTATATATATATATATATATATATATATATATATCCCCTCTGTCACAAAGGGCTTTCTTGTTTGTTTTGAAATTTGAAGGAAATTTGAATATAAGAAAATAGATAGAGAAAATTTATTAGGAACCGTGCGCAGGAGTTTTAAAGCTCCCAACGAACAAGTTCAAAATGTTCAATCTTTTTCAGATAGCGAGCCATTTTTTAATTGTCTGAATCTTCCAATGTAAATGTTAAGATATACTCCTACGTAATACTCTCTCCGTCCCGATTTGTTTGTCCATTTTCACTATTTGGGACCTCTTACAAAATTGTCTAGATGTTTTAATTTATAATATTTTTTATATGTAATATGGATCTTGTTTGATAGATCTCAATTAGATCTAAAATATGATGTTTTCGAAATTACGTAAAACATTATAGATTGTGAGATATAGATAATTTTTTAAATGGCACGTATGTCGAAATTGGACAAACAAACTGAAACGGAGGGAGTATATAGATCTTATTTGATAAATTTTAATTAATTCTATTAAAAATATTTTTAAAATCACATAAATCGAAAAATATAAACAAATTTTGGGACCGAAAGAGTAGATAGCCACTAAAGAATTTGAAACATATACACAGATATCGATGTTGTATGGATGATTGAATGAACTAAATATAAAGTACTACTATTTTGTTTCTGGTGTTTGTCTTGTATCACGGGGAGTAGGCGCGTTGTTTGTGGGCCTGTGGAACTGTTGGTAACTCCCTCCGTGACAAGGAAAAGTATGTGCACACAGACATTTTCAAAACGGATTCTGCACAAATTTTTTTGGGGGCCACTAAGGGTACTATACAAATTATTCGAACCGTTCATTAAATGTAAAACACCTTTTTCAGGATCCTCGAGAAATATAAGCTCAATTCAATATCTATAAATGTTTGATCCAATCATCTAACTTTTCATGCATTTAGATTACAGGATTATGAAAAAAAAAATGGTGATAATGCCAAAACTGTTTTTGTGTGTTTTTTTTTTTTTTGCTAAGCACCAAAACTATTTTTGTTGGTGCCAAAACTCCAAAACATAAAAGTCCTGTACACCGCACATGGTACAAGTTTTTTGTGCGCTAGAGTTTTGACACCAACAAAAACAGTTTTGACATTATCATTTCCCATGAAAAATTATATGATTGGATCGAGCACTTATAAGTATAGGATTGAGCTAAATTTTTGAAAGGACCCTTGCAAAAAATGGTTTACATTTAATGAACGGATTGGATCATTTGCGTGGAACCCTTAGTGGGCCCCACACAAGAATATGTACACGATGTAGCACCGTTGCCGTCACAATTTGTATGTCAATTTCGGAATTCGTGCATCTAATGCTTTCTGACGATCAACTTTGAAACTTTTTCTAATGGTATTAGTTGAAATTTATCAAACAAAATTCATATTATTTATAAGAAACGTTATAAATTAAAGCCATAAACAACTGCTTAAGAGGTTTGCAATGGTGCAAGTGATAAAAAAAATATATATATTTCGGGACCGATACGGTATTTGTATGTATTTGAAGGGTGTGCATGGAGTCCATAATCAATTACAGAGTCCGGTAGTACTATGTCCAGTTTCCTGTTTTCTTATACTATGTGCGGATTAGGATCCGTTTGATCGAGTTTGCCAAGAAGGTGACCGCGCCCAAGAGCCACCAATAATTTTCCCCAACATTAGTCGATCGATTGAGAGATTATTCAATAGTAGTCTCGACTCTTGAGACACCGCCACAAGGTTCTCCAACAAGTATCAATGCCACGCACAGCAGAGGACTTGGCCCACAGAAAAATATGTGGCCGTGGGTGTTGGGGTGCCACGTGCCGGCGTCTTTGGAGCACCCATTAGATCTTGGACAACAGATAGTATGCACTATTTACGCAGTACCGTAGTCAGTCAAAATTCAGGCGCACATCAGTCACAAAAATGGACAAATCTGGACCCCCGCGCGTTTACGAAAGCTGATCGCATCCATCAATCAAGTAGAACAAATTATTGTTCGATTCACGCCGAGGTCGATCTTTTCGACTAAGCTAGACATGCCCATGTGTTTACCTTTACCCCAAGCATCAGCCTCAGATGGTCAGATGCTGGATGGATAAAGCTGCTTGATGCTTATGTCCACTTTTCTCGTTCTAATTGAGGAATCTTTTAATCTATCTCATCATCACCAGCTGTTTAGGCACCTCTCTTTGCCAGATGGCGGGTTCAATTCCCATCGATCGTTCTCATTCTTGGACGGAGCTAGGATTTTCTCGTAGCGGAGGCGAATATACACAATCAAGAAAATTAAACAAAAGAGATACAATAATGTGATTTTTTTCTAACTAAATAAAAAAAAGTACAAAATAACACCAATACGTATAAACCTAAGTACGTTTCTCATATCTAGGGCCAAAAAATCACAGACATGTTTCTCACGTTACCGATGGTGGAATCACGTGGCAGTAGCAGAAGTATTAACATTTATGGTACCTAATCCTATCTTTGAATAATCAACATACTGATGGTGGAATCACATGGTACGTAGTAGCAACGGCGTGGTGTTCGACAACGTCCTTGTGGTGCTAGTTGTCCTCCATCAGAAACCGCTAGCTTCGTTAGGGCAAAATGTTGGGGGAAGAAAAGGAAAACGCAAGATGAGAGAGAAATTTGGATTTGGGGCGGTTGATAGTCGTTCTTTTACGGTAAAATCAAATAAGGTAAAATTTAATTAGGCTTTAACTAGCCCCCCAATTCTCAGGAATTTAATTAGGCTTTAGCCCCCAATTCTCTGGAATTATATATGGCTATAAATCAAAAAATACTAAACACTTACTCTTTCTCTTTTTTTAACAAAAAATGGTTGGTAGGGAGCTAAATTGGGGCGAGATTATATATTTTGCTTATAAGTTTATTTTTCAATGTAATAGTCGTAAATTTTTAGAATCGTAGGGGGGAGACCGCCCCTACTAGCCCTCTCTGGCTCTGTCTTAGCTTACAATTTGGACTTGCTATATTCAAAAAACATAAATTGTTACCTTAGATTGGGTGGTCGAACCATATACTGGAGTCTCTTACCACAGCTATTGCGCATAAGCTTTAACTCGATTGGAACGTGGTCCAAAGAAAGGATTTTGCTTCTCAGTGAAAGTCGAACTAGAAACTTGTGTTTTTGAGGCACTTAGTTCCACCCCTTATCACTTGAGCTAATTAATCCTTTCGCACAACATCGCCCGTTTAGTCATCACTACGTGAACAAAATAATTTTTGCCCCGACGCTCGTTAATTTTCTGATCTCGACTCGATAAGTGCTGTACAATGTATATGAAACAAACTTAAGCGGATAGACTTCGACTTGTGAATGACTGGATTGAAGCTCATGCAACAACAAAACGCGCGTTAACAACTTACAACTCTTGCCTCTACTCGACTCGTTTACAGAGAGAGTATGATGTATAGCTAGCCTTTGTTAGAAGTTAAATCGAGCATTTGCGAGAAAAACAACATTTTCCATGCATGCGTACACAGTTTCCATGCATGAAAACATAACGATTGCAAAATCCGTACTAGGTTTTCATTGCTTCTGCTGAAGTTTTCTATGCTGAGAAATATCGCATGAAAGGACAATAATTCTACGAAAAGATAGCAACTTTACAGTCTAGACCTACCAACAATATGATGTGAAGTATCAATCGTCATTTCGTCTAGCCTCTGGCAATGTATGCACCTATTCCTGTTTTCTATAAAAGGATAACGTGATGAACAATCAAAAGAATCAACTGGGGCTAACTCAGTTAGCTAAGACTCTTGCAAGTTGCATCTCTCACCAGGAGATCAGGAGTTTGAATCTATCTAATTACGGTAACTACCTGAGTGGGTGTTCTTCTCGTATATGGGTTTTTCCTTTCTTTGTTTGTTTTTTCCCTGTAATGAGCTTATTTCTTCTGTTGGTTGAATTGTTAGGCTTAATTATCTCGTAGACTTTCAGAGTTGATGTAAAATGATCTATCCTATCTGTTAGATATTTTGGCACTTTCCAGGTTTGTTCAAAACCTCAATTATCGTCTTTGTTATATCGACTTCATTTGATTGTAATGGGTAGGATAATTCGGGGTAGTGTCTCGCTCGATGCTCCTCCCATTTTCTGCACCAAGTTGAGCGTTACAGAATCGAGCCAATTGCGTGAAAGGTAAAAGCATTACGCAACACAACATGCATATCATTTTCAAGATTAGAAATTTTATTTCTACACATTACGTCTTTCCTATAAATCTCTCCGAATACTCGTTTCCATACTAACATCATTATCATTACGAGATTTCCTTTTTAGAGTAAAACAAAATTGCACGTTTGTCTTTGGAAAAAGTCCTTTGAAAATTTACTTTCCATACTTGCATTAGTAAAAGATTTTCAATCGAGAGATAACTGAAGTATAAAAAAAAAGGAGGGTCGTTGATTCATTTAGTGGGAGCCAACCCGAGAAGAGTTTTTGCTGACATAGTTTTATTTTAAAAGGGTTGCACGGCTGTTTAGTTTTCGGTGGAGGCGAGAGACATTTTGTTTTCAGAAAAAAAAGAGAATGAGGTTCACGACTCTTATGGGGCGATTTTGACAGTCTTTCGTTGTAGCCCTCGTTCTTGTTTTGTTCTTGCATCGTGCATTTTTTTTTGAACGTCTTTTGGATTGTGAGATCACGTTTTGCATCATATCATATATACATCCATTCATTGTTCGTGGTTTGGTGCCGTTTGCTGCTGAGGCCGAATCTTTTGGAGATTGATTCGGAGCCGGTTGAATCCGGAGATCGGGTGTGAAGTCCGTGGTGCATCTATTGGATCTTGAAGAAGCTCTGGGAGCATTGGAGATTGGCGAGAATAGGTAAAGGCTTGGGTAAGGTTTTTGCTATTTCGCAATCTGTACTTCTTTTCGATTAATAGAATAAAACAGTAGTTTTAGGCCGTGGTTTTGGCTTAGGGTTATTTAGGACCCTAAGTTTTTCCACGTGAATCGTGCGTATCTTGTCTCAATTTTTATTCTACTGCACTACTTGTTTTTTGGTTTGAATTAATTGAGATAATCAACCCATTCATCTATATTATTTTTTAAATCAGAAAATTGGTAATTTTTATCAAAACTCCTATTCACCCCCCCTCTAGGAGTAGTTTGAACGCTTCCGCATAATTTCACTATCGATTGACAAAAAATAAAAAACAATCAAGGAAGTCAGATGATAGTTGGTCATCGGGGTCGGTCCTAACTTTTTAGGGCCTAAAGCAAAAAATAAAGATGACCCTTGCACGAATCTCTACGAACCAAATATAAGTAGATAAATTATCTTTCCAAGAACAAATCCAACTATTCATTAATAAGAAAAAGATCATATATATTTCCGTTGCACCAAAAAAGAAAAGAAAAAGATCCTAAAATAAAAACCAATCATTCAGATATCCAAACCATCCCATGATAGGTACAAGCTTAGCTGACCACCAAGCCAAGAATGTCTGCTAGCTCTACTCGACAAAACACGTGCTTTGGGCGACTGACCCAAGGCTTACAACAGCCCGTATCTAACGGGTTTCCACTAAACTCGCCAGTCAGTTGAAGTGATAAGAACCAACACGCTTCACTTCCCCCCGGGAAGGACGGCCCAAGGGGCCTGCGACTGTCAAAGCCGCCAGAGCCCTCCAGCGAATATTCTCACAAAATGTGGAATAAGTTACACCAAAGATAAACATCACACCACACCGGTGTCAAAGCACTCTGTTTCGCAGGTGACATGTTCAACTCTCCCATTTTTACTTGGATTCCTTTATTTCTTCAAATAACCACTGACTTGGGCATCGGGGGTGTTTCGGTCGACACCACACCAGTGTCAAAGCACTCTGTTTCGCAGGTCATCAGTTTAGCACCGCGAAAAACGATTCATCGTCCCAAGATATCCAAACCATCTCTTAAATATCCTTAATCCCATAAAAGTTTAACTGTGCATTACATGGTTTTAAAAACATCATTTAAATATCATTCTACTTGCGATTTGGTTCTTCTAACATAGTTGAGCGAAGGTAACACTTAAATCAATTTAAACTTTGATTTCTTCGGAAGCAACTGTGTACCGGGAATAATCAATATATAGTAGTACTCTATGAGCAGTTGATGCATTTGGAAAACAATTCCCCATCCATTTCGAACGTTTAAGCGCTTCAATTGGATTGTTTATCTCTTGTAGCCTGGTAAGCTCTCTCTCAAGACTTTCAATTCCGAAAATAACTCTTTTCGATCAATATCAGAAGCCTCTTCATGTTTCAAAGAATCTTCTAACTTGGCACAATATAAGGAAAGTTTAGGCCCTTTGTGAGTTCGAAATTGGGCCTTATCTCTCGTTACATACATATCTATTTCTGGACTATTATGAAGGTTACCAAAATATTAAGGACCCTAAAGTTCATAAATTCACGGGGCCCAAAGCGGCCGCACCTTGAGTTTTAACTCAGGGCCGGCTCTGATCAAACACTGTTTAAGTTGTTTTCTGCAAGTTGTATAATCATAGTATATTGAGCTGGGGCTTTGGATTTTTGGCCCATAAGTGTCTCATCATAATTAAACAGAGTTTCTGGACCAATTCTCTAGCCCCGTTCCTGTCATGGCTTTGTTTCACTTTTCCCACATGAAGTATTTTGCATAGAAAACAGCCTTGACTGTATAAACTTCTATGGATTTGTCCAGTGGGTTCTGCCCAAGCCACATTTAGGGAATCATAATGGGCCTCTGCCAGGCCTTTCATAAGCATGTGAATCTTTTCTGTATCTTCTTAGGGCCAGCATGTAAAGTTTTAGCCACTCAAAACCAAATTTATGCAGAAATTATCTCTAAACTTCCATGAGCTCATTTTTTTACATTGGTCACTTGGGCTCATTTTTACAATGCAGATGCATTTTGGTTCATGCTGTTCAAGGAGGTCAATTTGAAAACTTCGCAAATCTCTTTGAACATAGGAGGCAAATTTGAGTATCGTCAACAATCATCTGAGAGGGGGCAAAAGTTCCATGCGCGAACAAACAAACTTAACCTGCATTAATTTCGCAAAGGCTTCAAGAGAGTTCGACCTCACCCAATAAACTGATGTGCCAGCATCGAATACATGAAATGCGGGCTATTTCTCAAGAAACAATGGACAGTCTCAATCAGGAAAACTAGTCATAAGGAAAACTAACATGTGGTATATACACAGTGGGGTGATGACAAAACAAATCGATCCACGATATCCACAAAGGAAAAAAATCACATCTCAGGCACAATTTATAGTACAGTATCAACTCGTGAGAGAAATATTCTACCTCATTATTGTATAATATCCCACCAAGTGCAAAACCATATGCCTATGACATCAATATATCAGTACATATCAACGAGCAGTTTTGGCAGAGGATGAAACCAAAACCATCCTCGAAAAAAATCAAATACTACAACAAATAATGGAAACACATATACTAATCTGTTCTTTACAGAATACAATCCCCACAAAAATGAAATTTCCATGCAGGAGGCATCACCAATCCTTATATGATTAACCTGCAAAAGTAGAAATCAAACCTTCTTGAAGTTGTCCGTGAGATTTGCTTCGTATTTGTTAACTGTCGACTCTAACTTTACATCTTCGCAGGAAACAGTGGCAGGGAGAGGAGCAGCACCACCAGTAGTTGGCCTAATATGAGCAACAAGCACCAATATAGTTTCAAGAAAAAGGAAAAAGAATAGAAGACCTTTACAAACTCAGGAAATTGAGACTTACAGGCCGACGAAAACTTTGAAAGAATCATAGATTCCCCATTGGGCACCAGTAAGGGATCCAATCATAACTATACGGAGCGGAAGACCACGGGTACACAGACCCCACAAGCCCATCTTCTTGACAGCCTGTGACATGAGAATGATGCATGTCAAAGTAGTGCAACCGAAGGTAAACGCATAAACTAGAAGCATACAAATAGATATGACTGTAGGGTGGATATAACAGACTCACATCGCCCACTGTTGCCCCCTTGGCATTGTTAAGAAAAGAGACCAGGTTATCAGCAGGATGTGATACAACAGCACAGAAAATACCAGCAACATATCCACAGCCGAAGCTTACTCCAAGCTGAAAAGTATTGCTGCACTGGTCCTTGGGGGTTGGGACGGCATACTTGTAAAATTTCTCCACAAGAGTCTCAAAAGTTGCAAACTTCATCATTGTATCTGCGAAGTACCCATTTTGACTGTCAGCACTTAACAGGCCTCCAATAAAGGGATGTTATTCGATATAGCGAAAGAAAGTTTCAATGATACAAGCAATCTCACTTGCCGAAAAGCAAAGGAGAAACGGCTTTCTAATTGTCCAGAGCAATTCAGTAAGACAAAATTTGCAGCCAATTAACTATAAAACCAAACACTTCATGCCATATGTTTTAATCGGAAATAAAGGGAAGGCCAGCTTACAGGGAATCTGTCTTCCCCAAAGAGGAACAAGCCCTTTGTAAAGCCTGCAAAAACAAGAAAATATCACAATAAACGTACAATATTTACAAGACACAATAATTAAACAAGCATGATAGGACCGTACAATTGAAAGCCAATTTTTAAATGAGACTCATACCCAAGAGCACCTTCAGACTTGACGAATTTCGGAAGGCCATCTGACAAACCTTTGGCAAACCCAGGCTGAGTTTGGACACGAACCTTCACTGCCTCGAAGGGGCAGAGAGCAACATCAGCAAATACTTCAGCAGATGCAGAGCCAGCAAGGTAAATCAAGGTTTTATACTTTGCTGCATATTCTGGACCAGCAATGTCTGAGTAGTACTTCTTGAAGAAATCGTATAATCCATACTTGAAAGCACCCTGAGCACTGTAACCAAGCATAGTTGGCACCCAACCCCTAAAGAAACCTTTGGCTCCCTGCTCCTTGAGCAGAACTCCAAATCCAGAAGAAATGCTCTTGTACTTTGTAGGATCAATCTGAAAATTGGCCAAAATCAATACCACCAGAATGCCTCTAGTAAAGAAAAAACGGAGCAAAAGGAAATTTCTACATTCTATTACCCTCATTATCATGGCACTGCAGGAACTGTTTTTTCAAATTATGAGCTATGGAATGCTAGTTTCATTTTAGCATACATATGCAGGTGACACCAAAGGGAAACTCCGGTTTCATGACGAAAAAACTAAGACAAGACCATAGAACTGAAATGCAACCATGGCATTAAGAGACTACGTTTGACCTTTCTTTTTTATGCGTTTCCATTTCATTTGAAGCTTCAATATGGGGGAAGCAATGAGGCAGGTTGAACTCCTGAAGTCAAAAATCAAAACCGACCTGGTTGCTACTTGGCTTGTAAGGCTGGCGTGCTAACTAAGATCAAAGGAGGGCTTATTTATGAAAACAACTCTGATCCATAACAATGAGCAAAAGCTCCAACACAAGATATCATACACCATCTATAAGCCTTTCCAAAGTCAAAACAGACAATATGAAAATCAACCTTAATGAGAAATGGAGAAAATATCGATGGCTAAGATTGCAAGATCGACTTCGGCTACAAACAAAGTTATGCATTTTATCACTATCCTGCAAGTTCATATGGTTCCTATTACTTGACTGCATATGATCAAGTGTGGCTACCCATTTCGATCCCACGTTAACGGGTAGCTCACCCACCACTTGAACCCGTATCCATATTGACAAGAGATCTCCCATTAACTTTACATAATATAAAATACAGGTTTGGTACTTTGTAATTAATTAGGGGGGGGAAACGCATTCACATTATAGAACAAAATAGTATAGTCTTAGCAAAAATCCAAGTGATGCCCGAAAAAAAATTGCTCTAAAACACAAAGTCAGAAGAAAAATTTTACAGGATCAGGAGCTTAACTTGAAAACAACAAATTAATGAAACAAATCACCTAATCACACCGTGCACAAACCACCGGTGTATGTGCAAGGACGGATCGAGAGGCGGATGAGAGCAGACGTTCAAATCTTCCTTGGAATTATTTTACATTTATTCCTCAAAAAATTCAAAAAGTCAATAAGTCGTATATGTTGGTTCACCCCTCCAACATCGTTTTGAAAAATTCAATAGCCACCTAACCAAGAGTTTAGTACTACTATTTTTAGCAAAAAAATTACTACGTATCATTTGTTATTCTATTTTTCATTTCTAAAATGGATAGGATGCATAAAAATATAAAATCGTAGTAATTGAATTGGTTGATAAGAAACATATACGATAATCTTTTCGGCAATACTTTCACAATATATTGGTTTTGGGAAAAAAATCGCTTTTCATATGTTCAAAAAACTTTTTTTAATGTTCACCTGCCCCATCTTAAAATCTTGCCACCGTTTAGGTATGTCAATTTGCGAAAACTCACGTGTACAGTTGAGAGATAGAGAGAGGAACCTCTCGCGTGCTATCGATTTCTTAGGGGTAAGTTCATACGAAGCATTTGCTCTTATTTTAAGTGGGGCTCCTGCACAAGTGGGTTGATGGTTTATGGTCCTAAAGGGCTGCAAATGAGCTAAGTTGCTCGCGAGCCGCTCGTGGCTCAACTGGTTTAATAATCGAGCCGAGCCCAAGCACCGGTTTTAGGATCATTTACTAAACGAGCCGAGCTCAACAATCAAAATCGGCTCATTTTATAGGCTCGTCTTGTTTAAAGAGGCTCGATAAGTAAATTACCCGGGCTTGGCTCTTTTGCAAACAAGCCGAGCTCGAGCTCAAGTTTTAGGCTCGGTTCGTAAACGAGCCGAGTTTGAACACTTTACGAACGAGCTTGAACACTATAATGCTATGCTCGGCTCGTTTGGACCCTTGTCGTTAGCCGAAGTTCACGTAAGCTGACCTATAACCCTGTAGAGGGAGGGGATGAAATTGGGAGCGGACCTGCATGTTACACTTGACGACGTCGAGAGGGGTGAGGGCCGCGTGAGTAAGTCCACAGGCCAGGCTTCCTCCGGCTGCAGAGGCCGCATAGAATGCCGGCGAGTACATCGCTATCTTGCCTGCAGGCTCGCTGGGAGCCGGGATCACGAAGCTCTTCTTCATCTCCTCCGTCGACGGCGAAACCGACGCGGAGGAACGCACCGCGGGGTTTCGAGTCGTGGCGAAACGGTCTAAGTCGATGAGTTTCGTTGATAGAGACGTGGAGGAGTATATGAAGCTCGGGATCAGAGATTGACGAGAGCCCTCCGAGAACTCCATTCCGAGAGGGTAACTCTGTGAGTGCTCTCTTTTGTGTGTGTGGTTTGTAGGAGAGAGAGGGAGAGAGAGAGAGAGAGAGAGAGAGAGAGAGAGACTGCGTTTCCAACGACAAATCGCTCTGCTTCGCGGTTTAAATGGCTTTTGATGGAACCATTTGCCCCCGCACTCGTCCTGAACTACGGAACATTTGGGGAAAATAAAAAACTATAATTAGATGTTTAGGCCAATATATCTGCACCTCGATAAATCATAGAAGACTAAACACATCGTCGACTAATAGAAGATCCGTACTTTATCTAGCAAATAAAAGTTGCTAGATCTGAGGCGGCGCTACCAACATTTTTTATGGTGACTTGAGTTTTTTATTTCTTCATTTTAGTAATAATTAGGCCCCGTTCCAGAAACGAAATAAGAACTTATTTTTTGTGTAATAAGAAGGCTTGTTCCTGAAAAGATTGAACAATTACTTATTTTTTGAGAAGATAATTTCAAGCTCAAAAATCATGTGCTTACGCAAATAATTTTTCTATCAATATGGATCTTGTTTGATAGATTTCATTGAGATCTTTAATACGGGGCAAAAAAAAATTGAAAAATTATTTCTCATTTACGTTATTTTTGAGTTTGAAAATGTGAAATAAGCTGCTTATTTAAATTTTGTGGAACAAACCTTCTTATTTTTCTTAGAGAAGTGGCAAAATAAGTACTTATTTTTTAAGAAGGTTTCTGGAACGGAGCTTTAGTATTCCTCCTCTCGTCATGTTTTCTTCTTGTTTGTGGGACTTTTTCACCTCTTTGTGGGTTAGATGTCTATGATTTCATCTAAGCTTTTTCCTATGATTTGAACTGAATTTTTCTAAGAAATCTTTGACTGGTAATCTACGCTTCTTCCTCTGGTTGAACTGAATTTTTCTAAGAAATCTTTGACTGGTCCTATGCAGCTATACCCAATATTATTCTTGGTATCATGGTATGCAATTCTCGGTATGCTTTTGCAGCATGTGTCGTAGAGCCTGCTAGTGCATGCGCCCATGTCTAAATTTTGGTAGTTTTGGTTCATTCAACATCCTGCGATGAAATTT
The DNA here is from genome assembly GCA_019656295.1 of Rhododendron mucronatum var. ripense. Lineage (NCBI taxonomy): Eukaryota > Viridiplantae > Streptophyta > Magnoliopsida > Ericales > Ericaceae > Rhododendron > Rhododendron mucronatum. Next base: position 3,152,723 of record BPLT01000019.1, read on the forward strand.
TTGTAATGCCCCAAACTTTTGAAATGAAAAGAAATAGTTGTTTTGTTAAAATTAAAAAAAAAACGTGAGATGGCATGCCTGTAATTTACTTGTAAATGGCTTCCGTACGAGGGCAAACCTTATTAAGCGGCTCGAGACATCAAAAACAATAGAGTTAAAATTCATTCCACCAGTGGAAGAAACCTTGGGGTTTTCACCACGGCCCGTTACAGGTCCCACAAGGCATCTTTTGTCATAATCTGAATCGTTCATTTTGTAGAATCCGCAGAATAGTATATCCACGCAAAAAATGAGATTTATCGAACTTCAATAGGTATATTAAAATCTACTTTCGATTTTGGAAATGGACAGTCATGGATAGTTCAACTTCAAAATCTATGATCGTCTATTTTGTAAACCAAAATTCAAGTTTTGATATATCTATCGATACCCAATCAAGCTAATTTTTTTCATGGATATACTAATCTATGTACTCTACAAAATGAACAGTTGAGATTAGAACAAATAAAATCTTATGGGGCCCATAGACGGTGGTTCTGGCGGAGAGAACATACTCTCAAAACAAAAATAGAAAGATCAACTTTCTGAACCGCTGGCATTGACATATTCCAACTCATTTGGAAAACGGAAGTGTTTTTCCAAGTCAATGTGGGTTTGCTTTGAGCATGCAGTGGCCCAATGGCAGGTGGTTTGAGGACGCAAGCAATGAGGTTTCAGGTCCTTCGTATGTTCGCACGAAGTTTCGATGTACTAGTATTCAAATCACGAGAAAAACTTCAATTTTCGTAACGAAAGTTTACTGAAGTGAATTGCTCCGTCCAAAAGTATTTTGCACAGTTCAGATTTTAATGAAAATGATAATGCTAAAATTTTAGTGCATAAACGTCTTGTATCTTGCACATAATACAAAGTTTTTTACACAATTGTCTTTGTCCGGTTCCCTTTTTAGTTTTATTTTTAGTTTTGTTTCCAATCATTACTCTACTTCTTTCTCCAATCATTACCTTATTTTTCCAATTATTACTTTCTAATCTCTCTCTATCTCTCTCTAATCATTACCCCTATTTTCAATAATTACTCTGTTTCTCTCTCCACTCACTATCAAAACTAAACTCCCAACCAAACACTTATAATTTTGGCTCAAATAAAAATAATTTTGATATTAACAACACTTAAAATAAAAAATAAAAATAAAAATAAAAAGAACCTTCTGAACCACTAGCATTGAAATTTCCAAGTCATTTGGAAGACGGAAAGTGTATTTCTTTTCCTAGTCATGTGGTCTGCTTCGACCGTACAGATACAGTTTGGCCCAATGGCAGCTGGTTTGAGGACGCAAGCAATGAGGTTTCAGATCCCTCCACCTAAATTGCACGAAGTTTTTCGATGTACTAACTCCATTTCTCTGGTGATTGTGAATCACATGAGAATTTTAACAATATCCTCAAGATTCTCGTTTTATCAATGGTAGAAATTAGGGGTGGGCACGGGTCGGGCGGGTCGGGTATGGCCCGCCACCCGAACCCGACCCGACCATGTCGGGTAAGAGAAAAACCCACCCGAACCCGAACCGAACGATGATGTACACTCGCCCGTGTGCCCGATTTTTTTGGTCGGGTCGGGTCGGACCAAACCGAAGTAAATCTACATGAATTGTTCATGTTTTGGTCGGGTTGGTCGGGTCGGGTTTGGTCGGGTTGGGAAAAACAGCACCCGAGCCCCGAACCGAAAACTTATTTTTTCGAAAAATTGAACCCGAACCCGACCCGACCACATGTTCGGACCCGCCCGAAACCCTTCGGTTCGGTTCAGGTCGGTTCGGGTCCGTCGGCCCGCGGGTATTTTGCACACCCCTAGTACTAGAAATATACCGAAACACGAGAAATTTTTGGGTGCCAGGTGGGTACTATATGGCCGTGTCTACGTAGTGCCTGAGCAGTCCATTCAACCCCAGGCCGTCCAACAATGTGTTGGACGGCCCAAATTGAAACCCTCTCACCCCACCACTCTCTCTCCTCTTTATCTCTCCAAATTCGAGCCGTCCAAAATCGAAATGGATAGTCCGGATGCGCTGAGCGGACACCACGTGGTACCCACCCTCTCCACCAGACGTGAAAAGTGTTTTGGACGATCCAGATTTTAATGAAATTTTTTCAAAAAAAAGTTAATTGTGAACAGTCATAATTGAAAATGAATCTCAGCAGTTGGTTGCGCGAATGGACGGCTGAAATTGCGCCGCTCCGTAAACACTCTGTTCACAAAGCGGCTGTGAAAAAGCCTATCTTCTCTTTAAAGCACATGAGAATTTTAACAAAATCCTCAAGATTCTCGTTTGTATCCAACGGTTTAAAATAGACCGAAACACCACCGGTATGGACATTTTTGCGTACGCGTGATGTGAGAAGCGGTGCAACAAGAGGGTGGTACTGTTCATATGTAGTGATGGGTAAAGTTTGTAATAAATGCTACTGAAGGCTGTGTGCTAGCAAAAGTAATGGTAAAATATCGTACCGTGTAATTTGGTAGTATTGCCTAGACATGAATAGTAAAGTCTGTATTAATAGGCTAGGCCATGTTGGTGCAAACATAACAATAGTCAATAGGAGGTATGGTGTGGTACAACGATCGACTGTGCTTGGTATTATTGAATTTATGAGGTCAAATTGTATTCGCATACCACCCAACTCAACCAACTTAAGCCGCTTTTGGTTGGTTATATTTCCCCAAAGGGGAAATTTCAAAGTAGCAGATGATTGTTCATACAAATTACGTATAAGTATCTGATTTTTTAATATTATTATAAAAAAACACATGACCTATTTAAAAATTCATCATTTTTTACCCGCCGTTAATTTTTCATCAAAAAACAAACAGAAATACTGAAATGGCCTACACCTAGTCATTTGGAGGAAACCAATATGTATTTAAGGGGAAAAAACACATTATTCAACTAATTTCTCCCGTCAAAATCCACCTGTGGGGCCATGTAGTTCTAATAACAACAATTTTAACTTTTTCTATAACTTTAGTTTTGTTTTTCTTTTCTTTCTTTTCTTTTTTTTGCGTTTGTTAGTTCGACTTATTGATTCTTCCCAACAAAAGGAATCAGAAAAGTATATATATTTTTTTACTTTTATCCAAATATTTTAGGAAATAACCACTTTTAAGTAAAACAAAATGATTATTTCCAAAAATATTTGGGCAAATATATAATTTTTTTTACTTTTCTGATTCGTCTTAACCAAACGAATCAGAAAACAAAAAAAGTGAGACGCAAAACTAAGAAACACGAAAAAAATTTAAATAAGATAAAACTAAAAATTATAGAAAAAGTTAAGTGGAATGGGGATGTTCCAAAATCCCCAAACATCTCCTTCATTTTCCTCACACCATCTCAAGCTCTGCCAAAAAAATGGCACATAAATTTGATCCCAAAATGTACAATAACCAGTTCAACAAAAACAAACATTTACAATAACCGAGATAATAAAAGTTTGATTTTCTTTTTCATTCGCTCCATCGATGTATCCCTTTTGAGTTTGTAAAAGTTTCATTTGCCGAGCGAAAAAAAAAATTAACCGAGATGAAGTCTTATAAGTATTACTCCCGTAACAAACCATTGGAACTCCATGGTCCCTCAGGTGGATTTTGGAGGGAGAAATTAGTAGAGTAATGTATTTTTCTCCTAAAATGTATATTGGTTTCCCTCCAAATGGCCAAATGTAGACCATTTCAGCATTTCCGTCTGTTTTTGGATGGAAAGCTAACGGCGGATGAAAAATTGATGGGTTTTTAAATAGATCAGGTGTTTTTTTGATCGGGGCGGTTCCGGAGACACCCAAAAAAAAACCTCATAGTTTTCGATCAAATTTTGATGATCCGAGCCGCTCAATGTAATCAAAACGTGATTTTAAGGGTACCCACGAGAAATCAGCAAAAAAAAAAATGACAGGAAATAGTTTGATCCGAACAATTTCGAAGAGTTTTTTATTGAACCGTTTAAATAAAAACTGCTCAAATCAAGTCTTTCCCAATCATTTTTTTTGTAAAGTTCTCGCGTGCACTCTTAAAATCACATTCAACACACATTGAACGGTTCAAATCATAAAACTTTGATCGGAAACTATGAGATTGAGATTTGGGGTGTTTTTTTAGGTGTATTTTGAACCGTCCCATTTTTTGATAATATTAAAAAATCAGGTGCATATGCGTGATTTGTGTGAAATATCGAATGTTATTTTGAAATTTTCCCTTCCTCAAAATTAGACTATCGATGACCCGTGATTTTAATAACTTAACAAATCTCTGGCAGCCCGTTAATTTTTTCGACGGACCAACCAAATCTCTATATTGAACCAATCTTTAGGAAGGAAGAGAGAACTTGTCCACCTATAGAGGGACTATTTTATGTCTAAAATAATTCAAATGTGTTGTGCCTACCAAACAATGCATTCGCGAGGGGTCAAATAAACTTATTCGCTCAATTAATTAACCAAAAAAATAACTTATCGGATCAATTAGTATCTGATCACCATCCTAGTGCTGCTTCCAAATGAGCTCATAAGGGAGATTTTTGGTTATTCTGGGTACAATTTCGTTGAGTATACCATTCATCCGTTACGATATCTTGGCTAATTAAACAAGGATCAAAAACTTGTAATTTGATTGTTGGTTAGCTATGGTACTAGGCCCTGTTTCAGAAAGCTTTTTAAAAAATAGTGAGTACTTATTTTGGAACTTCTCAAAGAAAAATAAGAAGTGTTGTTCAACAAAGCCCAAATAAGCAGTTTATTTTACATTTTCAAATTCAAAAATAATGTAAATAAAAAATAAATTTTCAAATTTTTTTTGCACTATATTAAAGCTCTCAATGAGATCTATCAAACAAGATCAATATCGATAGAAAAATTATTTGCGTAAGCACATGATTTTTGAGCTTAAAATTGCCTTCTTAAAAAATAAATACGTATTCACCATTTTGTAAAACATGCCTTATTATTAGACAAAAAATAAGTTCTTAAATCCTAACACTTCCACCACACCTCATTAATTAATTATGTAATTAATCAGTACTTTTTTGAATACCTGAAAATGATGAGATTGTGGGAGGGAGAGAAGCAATATGTAGGATTTGCACAATGGCATATGAGATTGTATAAATGGAAAATGAGACGAAAAGGATCATTATTTTAATTTTTGGGTGAAAGAGAAAGATAATACGAGAGGAGAAACCAGCTAATGTCACCCCCTCCACTATAGTTATCTCCCACACGAGGAATACTAATTAGCACCATGTAATCCTCTCTCTTTTTGGGACTACGCAATTGAACAGAAAGTGTCAAATTAAGTCAGAAGACACAAGAATCAGATTTCTTTATCCTAAGGGACTGCGGCCATCATCGAACGCGTCTAGGTTGAAGTTTATAATTTTCCAATACTCGCATTTTGAATAAGAAAACCAAGTGCTCTATAAAGCTGCGAATGTTTGCCAATATTTGCGGTTCAATAAAGTAGTAGTAGTACTTTTAGCATACAGCTGGGAATGTAAATTTCATAACCGCAGGGGTTGTAATGTAAAACTCCGAAAACTCAGGGTCGTCAGCTCGAGCAACCAAGGTATTTAGTGATGAATGAAAAAAAGAGCAAAAATCGCCGTTGCCGGGGATCGAACCCGGGTCACCCGCGTGACAGGCGGGAATACTTACCACTATACTACAACGACTTCGTTGCTCAAGCAGCCTCAACATTACTTAGAAATACGTTTACTAAAGAATCCTCATTTCTTTTTGAATCCAGCCAACAAGAGGTTCTTAACATAATATAAGTCCCAATAATAATAATAAGTTCCATGAAACACGACAACAAAATTCAATAGGATGAAAAAATTACATGTTGCTCAATTGTCCGTCGTCAAGGGGAAATTGCGTTTTCCATTTTACGAAAAAGGAGGGGAATCGTGTGTTGTATTTAAAAGAGTTTACGATCATGTTCTAAGAAAACTTGTTTGACTATTAATCTATCTTCAAGTTCTAAAAGAATTTTTTATAAATTATTTACCTTCAAAATAAAGTTTTTTTTTTTTTTGATAATCCCTTCAAAATAAAGTTGAGGAGTAAGAAAGACATTTAACCACTGGCTAGTCTAACAAGAGAAATACTAGCAAAGGGCAATACTATGGGACCTCCTCGTACTCAATTACTCATGCTAAGGGACCTTCTTCTAATCATTCAGGTTTTTAAACTCAGACTCCTTCCTATACTCCTGTTTCTGTATTTACCAGTATATTTCTTTGCCCATTTAGTCTTTCTTTTTAAAAATCATGTAAAATAACTTTTTAAAAAGTGCTTGTTCTCTAATTTTTAAATGCACTTTGAAACAGCGGCGAAGTCAAAATTTTAATCTAAGCTGGGGGCCGAGCAAATAGTCAAATTTTCATTCAAAAAAAGTAAATTGTTTATAGTACTCATATCTTTTGTGATTTGGTATACCACATGCACTATACACTTACATTATCTTGGGTCAAAGCAATACTATGTACGTGATTTATTTTAGTTTTTCTTTGAATAATAAAATACACGTATTACTTCTCTATAAGAGTAAATAAGAACATTTCATAAGATGATGTAAATTTATTTGAATTTAACCTAGTAACCATAAATTAAGTCAAAATTTTAATCTAAGCTGGGGGCCAAGCAAATAGTCAATTTTTCATTCAAAAAAGTAAATTAATTGTTTATAGTACTCATATCTTTTGTGATTTGGTATACCACATGCACTATCACTTACATTATCTTGGGTCAATGCAACAATATATATGTGATTTATTTTAGTTTTTCTTTGAATAATAAAATACACGTATTACTTCTCTATAAGAGTAAATAAAAAAAATTAATAAGATGATGTAAATTTATTTGAATTTAACCTAGATTAAATCATAAATTAAAAGACAATAATATACTTATCAGACCCGCTATAGCTCCGCCTCTACTTCGAAAGTTTTTCACAAATTTTCTTTAGTTGTACTTCTGTAGGAAAATATCTTGCTATTAAAATTATTAATAGATAATGATGATACACATTCAAACAATTACTGATTTAGATTTTATTTTTTAAAATTACTTCATCCGCTCATATTATTAGTTATTGTTCGTTTCATTTTTATATTGGTTATATCACTTAATGTAATAAAAATGTTGTTTAATAGAATTAAATAAGATCTACCAAACAATGTCATATTGTATACATAATTTTATTATCGACTTAGAAATATAAAAAATAATTTATTGTCCGTAAAAATATAATGAGAGTCAACTAAATTGAGACAGAAAGAATAGCTTGGGAGACGAATAGAACAAAACTATATCTTTTAAGGTAGAGTGATTATTATGGCCATTGCCTCAACTCTTTTTTTAGGGAAAATCACAGTACGCTCCCTTCAACTATACGTCGGTAACGGGTTGCCCCCTTCATCGTTTAACTCGGACACTTAACCTCCTTCATCTTTTATGTGTGTAATTAAATATGTATTTGAATTTAATAGGTTAATCTTTTTCTTGCTAAACTTAATTTATTTAGAGATGAAATCTCATTTGTTAGGAAAGTTTTTATTTTCTTCCTTCCTTTCCTATTCCAGCAGATTATCTTCCTATTTCTTTAATTTTACAAGTTTATATTTTTTGAATAAGTATTTGGATGCTTATTGGATAGAACCGGAACCGAACCAAAACCGGACCGGTCTTGCGATTTGGTTCTGGTTAAGTTCCATGCATATATTGTTTATGTTCTGCTTCTCAATTTTCTGAAACCGTTTGAAATAGTCCGGTATCTGATTTTCTAAAGAACCGAACCAATCCGACCAATCCGGACCGTATACACCCCTAATAACAATGCCCCATGCTTCGTGACTTCGTCGTATACATGTTCTTGCAAAAAGTCAAATATAACCAAGAACTGGTAGCAACAATGATTTATTTTATTTTTTATTTTGTGGGACAGTTTATGGTGTTCTGTCGCTAGGTTGGTCCAACCGGATAACTAAATTATGCTATTTGGCCCCACCCCCCCCCCCCCCCCCCCCCCCCCTCCTTCTTTTGTTTTTTCCAGCTCTTATGGCAAAGCTGCATTCTTGTGAACTTAACTTAAATATAAAATTTTGTCATTATTTTTTCTATTCTTCTTATTGAGACGAATCAATAACCTACAAAAATTTAGCGTAAAAATAATAAATACAAAAATAATTCAAATAAAAATAATTCTTAGATTTAAGTTACGTTCGTAAGAACGCGGCCTGAATAATTTTCTCTTTGGGGTTTGGGGGGTGGGGTGATGAGTTGAAAGTGTTTATGGAAGTGGAGGCCGATATATCGGGTTTACAGTAGTAACGTGGAAGTTACTTTTGGGAGGTTTTGGTGGAACCGTTAAAGGTGAAATAAAAATGCAAATGCCGTTAAAAATTCAAAAATAAAAATGGACTGTTTTTCAATTTGGGCTTCGCACGATTTGGCTTTAAATAAAGCCCCGTTCCTTTAAGATTATTATACTGTAGTATTTTGTAAGAATTTATTTTTCATTTTACGAAACAAGTTATTATTTTCTCGCAATATATCACTTTTAATTTGAAAAATAAGTAATTAGTCCTCATTTCGCTAAGAATGTTAGGACTCTTTGGGATTTTTTCGTGTTTGTCCTTATTCAAAAAAGATTCGGGTTAATTTTTTGTGAATTGTTAATTCGTCTTGATGAGAGAAATCGAAAAAGTAAATTCTTTTTACTTTTATCCAGATATTTTAAAAAATAACTAATTTTCAAGGAAAAAGGTCAAAAAATTGACTTTTTTTTTGGCTTAAAAGTGGATATTTTTCAAAATATTTGGGTAAGATTAAAAAAATTTACTTAGACAAATCAATAATACACTAAAAAAATTGCCTCAAGACTAAAATTGAATAACGGGTACCATCTGTATGTGAGAGGGGTGTGGCTGAACTCAGCCACACCTATGTGTCCCTAGCACTCCCTGACAACGGACAAAACGCGTTAAGAGAAAAAGTTCTTAGCAAAACGAGGCCCAAGTCAGTTCTTCTTTTTTTTTTTTTCCCTCTTCATTCAATTTTAGTTTGCGTTTTCTAGTCTTGAGCCTTTTTTTTTTTGGTTATTGATTCCTCTAAATAAAAAATAAAAAATTATCATTCAAATTAAAAAAATCAAAAAATAAGCGGAAAATCTCTGTCTTCTAACGACTTCCGTCACCCCTCCCCCCCTCCCTCTATTTTCTTCCCACTTTCCGTTCCTTTCCTTTCCTTTCCTCTCCTCAAATTTCACTCCCCGCGAAACACGTCGTCACCGCCACCTCCCTCCATCTCCCGGCGTCGTTTCGTTCAAACCTCTCCGATCCTCCCAATTTTCTCTCTCATCCCGATCTCTCCCCCCCCCCCCCTCTCTCCGACAATTCTCTTCCCAAGAATCTAGCCCCGAAAAAATCCAACCACATAATCACACATAAACTCAACTACTATATATACAAATGGATCGCCGGAGGACGGGGAGTCCGGTGTACACGCGCCAGTGGAGCGGCAGCAGCACCGGATCATCCTCGCCGGCCATGTCGCCGGCGCACCCCGGCGCGCGGCTGCCACCGTCCAGCGGATTCTCCACCATCAAGCGGACTCAGAACGTCGCCGCCAAAGCCGCTGCGCAGCGCCTGGCGCAGGTCATGGCCTCGCAGGCGGCCGACGAGGACGACGACGACGACGATCTGGGGTTCCGGAGGCCAGCCCCGGCTTCCGGAAGCAGTTTTAATCGGAGTAGCAACGGCGGACCCGCTGTCTCGATTGCTAGGCCTACTAGATCTCCGTCTCCCGCGGTAATTTTATCAAAGCACTCCACCACCGCACCTGTCTGCCTACGTGGCATTGCATGATTGTTACGTATTTATCAGTATTAGATGTTACCTAATCGGTGTTAGTTAGTGGACGAGTTTATAATCCATTGCAGAGTCAAACTCGTGATTAGCACTAGTTAAAAAATTTGTCAACCTGATCCTTGGTAGGTCACGAGTTAAGTCTGATTGTCTGATGAAGTATCTGTTTAGCCGCGGTTCCATCAAATTGAAATTGGATATAATTCCGAGTTACGTGATGCAACAAATTTGATCTTAATTGTGTTGTTCCGCGTGTGGAAGTTACTATATTTAACCGTGACAGTCTAAATTTAGGAAATAAAAATGGGCAGAAGTACAGATGGAACCCCCATGTTCTACCTCTCAGTTAAACGGGTGGCTACAGTTAGCAAGAGTAGTTAAATTTGACTGAACAAATTCATTCTAGCAGCTCCATTGAGAACTCTAATACGACTAATTAGCTCAGCAACATTTTAACAAGTGAACCAAAACACTCCACTATCCACTCTGGATTGCCTTGGACTGCAGGGTAGTCGCTTGGATTTCTGTGGTTTTGAGTGCTACTTATTAAACAGTATTAGGTATGGAGAGATTATTAGTTATTGGACAAGTTTTGAATCGATTGTAGAGTCAACTCGTGATTACTAGTTCAAAAAATTCGTCAGCCTGATCTTTCGTAGACAACTTAAGTCTGATTGTCTGATGGAGTATCTGATTATCTTCGTTTGCATCGAATTGAATTTGGATAGAATTCAAGTAAAGTGGTGTAAAATTCCTCACTAAAACCTGTTTGGAAGTTTGATTTTAGTTTTGTTGTTCTTCATGTAGAGATTACATTATTTAATCAGTACTAGGTGATGAGAGTTTTTTATTAGTGGTTGAGTTTTTAATCCATTGCCGAGTCAACTCGTGATTACTATTTCAAAAAATCTGACAACCTGATCATTGGTGCACAATTTATTTCTGATTGTCTGATGAAGTATCTGATTATCATCGTTTGCATCAAATTGATCTGAATAGAGTTCTGAGTTACGCAATGTAAAGTATCAGAGCTAAACTTGTTTGCAAGTTTGATTAGTATTGTGTTCCTCATGTAGAAGTTACCTTATTTAACTGCAGTAGTCTAAATTTAGGAATCAAAAGTACAAGTGGAACCCCTATCCTATCTCCCTCTGTTAAGCGAGAGCTGTACAACTACAGACTACAGTTAGCAATTATGTTAGATTTTACTCAAAAAATTCATCCTACCAGCTCCATTTAGCAACCCAAGTATGACAAACATTTTAACATTTGACCCAAATCCCTCCATTATCACATTGGAGTCTTTGACCTAAAACCCTTAGCTATCGACTCTGGATGCCTTAGACTATTATTACCTTTGCAGGGGAGTCAAGCTTGGGTATTCTACATTAAGAAGACTAATTCCTGTTACAAATTCATTTTCGTTTAGTTGGCTATCCATGATTGCATTTCTTGAGTACAGATATTGCTTAATACTAGAATAGGGAAGACTAGTTTAACTTGTTATAGTTTTGAAGGCTAATTTATTTTTGCTGTATGTAGTTAGGTCGGAACTTTATGGAGCATACCCCGGCAGTTCGTTCTACTTCAGCCGGAAGACCGTCAATGTCAGTTCGTTCAACAACAACATTAGTGCCACGTAGTCAAGTGTCGCTGAGAACGCCGGTGTCCATTCCACCAATAGAACCTCCTACTGCCAGACTAAGGGAAACGAGGTCTGAAGTTTTTCTTCTTCTTTTTTCCTTCACTTTTTTTCGTCGATGATGATCGGTAAATGTAATTTTTAGTTATAAAACTAGAATTGCTTTTCTATTGTTGGTTGTTATCGGTGGAGAATGGCTTTATTTCTTTGAAGATTCAAGCTCAAGCTGTTCTTGCACACCCATTGCGGATATTTACCCTATTATAACTTACTTATGGAGGCGCTTTATGGCCTTTTGGAAAAAGCAATGAACCTGGCAAACTACTGATGTATGATTACATGTCTCACAGCTTGCTCTTTTTCTTTTCTTTTTTGGGTTCATTTGGTGTATTGTCTTCGGTCCATCGTGAATTATATGGATTCTCCTCTCCTTCACTTGGACATAAATGAAGCTAATCATGCTAAGCACTTTGTACAGATTTTCTTGTGTTATGCTATATGGACTCTTGTTAATGTTACAAGTACTTGGGGTTGCAAATGAACGAGCTCTTCGCAAACTGTTCGATGCTTAGCTCTCGGTAAGGGCCCGTTCAAGTTCGATTTGCTACTTAACGAACCAAACCCAAGTCTCATTAGGCTCGTTCTATAAATGAGCTGAGCCCAAACCTAAGACTATTTGGTTCAATTAGGCTCACGAACCTTAAATCAAAATGCAAATAATAATTTTCTGAGGACTATTTACAGATAATATTTTAGTGGGGTTTATATGCACTGTTATAGGGATCTCGTAAAAGCTTTTTGTTGATCAAGTTCTTGATGGATTTTATTTTTTAAATTTTTTTTGGCTTATATTAGGTAATGTCTATGTACTACGATAAAATAAAAATGATCAAATTTGAGCCTCAATTTGGTTCGTTTGAGTTTTACAAGCTTTGAAGATTTTAAACGAGCCGAACTCATGCCTAAATTTGGCTCGATTCGGTTTGTTGAACTCAAGTGAGCCGCAAGCTAACAAAATTTTAGACGAGCCGAATTCAAGCCAAACAATTATTTTATCGGGCCAGGCTAGGGTGTTTAAATAAAAGCTGTCACATAATGAAAATTTGGACCTCCGATCCTGTTATTTACTAACCTATCGGCCGATACGATCCGGTATCGGCTGATATTTGGCTCTACAACCAAAACCGTTACGTTTCCTGATACCAAAATTTATAAACCTGAGCCAGGCCTAGCTTGACAGGGTTCCGCTTGATTCAGCTCGTTTGTACCCCCACGAAGTACTTGTGTTGGACACTCAACACTTGGGCAAGAGTATGGAACACACATCTTTGATGTGTAATAGTGCTCCCAATAACTTTAATTCTAGTTTATCCCAATGATTATGCAGAACCCTAAAAGTATGAGTGAAATGATCTATTGCACAGTGAAGCCACTTCCCTGATGCCGAAAATCGAACCCGAGGTCATGTAACATAGCTTTTGCTTACAATTGATCTGTAGAGTCCACTCACTCGAATGTTGACTTAGTGTTAAAACTCTACAGTGAAGATTTGGTCTTTTTAGATGTTGGGTCAATTGCTTGCAGTTGTCAATTCCTTTATTGTTGTTGACTACTTGATTTTTGATGCTCAATGTTGGACCCAGATTTGAACTCTTCGCAACGGTGTATGGATATTTATGATGTGATTTGAACTCTTCGCGATGATGTTGGGTCAATTGCTTGCAGTTGTCAATTCCTTTATTGTTGTTGATTACTTGATTTCTGATGCTCAATGTTGGACCCAGATTTGAACTCTTCGTGACAGTGTATGGATATTTATGATGTGATTTTTTTTTTGAGGGGCTGAATTAGAAAATTTCACTTGGAAGAGTATATTAGCAGTTCCCTTGATAGTTCCTGTATTTGAAAATATTGTAGGTTTACGTCTGATGCTGGACCTATTGACATGAAAGAATCAGGAAATCTGCGGGAGGCTTCTGCGCTTAGAGATGAAGTATGAATAGTAATCTTGGGTTGGTTTGAATGAGACTCCAATAGAGCAGCTTACTTTTTTTTTTTTTTTTGTAACTTAATCTTAAACCCAATTAACTTCATGCTGACATATGCTCGAATTGCAGCTTGAAATGCTACAGGAGGAAAATGAAGTTGTCCTTGATAAGGTGAGTTTCCCCAATGTCTACCTTCAAAGCTGCGAATAAACAATGGAACGAATGAGCACAATAAGTTAATTAAGTGGTGCTGATATAAGTAGTTTGTTTTGTCTAAAGTTATGCCTGAATTTGCTCTGCAGCTTCGGCGTGCAGAAGAAAAGCGTGAAGAAGCTGAGGCCAGAGCCAGGGAGCTTGAGAAACAGGTACTCAATCTCAATTAGTTGGTAATCTTCATTCTTTCATGGTATGGCTTCCTGCATATATCGGCTAAATAAGGTTTCCTTATAGAGGAGACGGTTCTTTTTTAGGTTCTCTTTTCTCTTGATTAAACATGTTGGCTGCCCTTATGGGGAGCTAAGAGGTTTAGACAAATCTGTGAAGTTGCCATGTCTATGTTTGACAATGATGCTTTGTAGATGCACCTAGACACCTGCTTAGCATCCCATGGACATCCTTTGTTAAAAAAGTTAGTAGATTTTATTGTTTCTAAAACTATTCTGGTGCATAAGATGCTTGCCCAATTGCATGACCTACTTAACTCGCGTGCATTACCAGGAGCCATGACTTGTTGGAAATGAGATGAGCAAACTCTGAAATTTACAACCTAGTTGTGTGGTACAAAATGATTTGGTCTGCAGCCAGCACATCTCAATTGTGCAATGGGTACTCTTGGCTAAAGGACTAAAAGTATAATTGGCGAAACAAGAGCATAATAGCTGAATATTAAAATTCTGAACGAATTTAGTTAGGTTAATAATATGTGTTGTGGATTCTTACTTAAAAGATTGTTGAAGTGTAGTTGCTGTTGCCATAGGCTAACAGTCATGTTGGCTACTTCCACATTTTGTGCATCTCTGTGAACCAGTAAACGTCATGAAGAGATACAAACCGTTTGTCAACCTTCATTCTCCTCTTTGTGGTACTACTAATACTGAGCTTTGGACCGTTATCATGTTCTTAGACGCGCTTGTCCCATGATAATGCCTTCCAAATCAGAGTATGGACACTCCAAAATTCTCACATGGCCTTAGAAGTAGGGGTTGGGGCCTTGCAGATCAAGTCTCCACCCCAGGTGTGTTTCTATGTATCTATCACCACACTGTGTTACCGGGACGCTCATGCGGGGAATATTAGCGACTTGTCCCTCATAGCCGCTCTAAGCCATCCAAGCTTGGTCTATGAAGTCGATATTTTCCACCTATTTCCAATTAGTGTTAAATTAGCTACTTTGGCATGGTATTGGAGATAAGCTTTCGGATTTTGGGGGTTGTATTCTTTATTTGGTTTTACGTTTTTCTCTTTTTATTTGTGTTGCAATGCACTTTGTTTCACTGTGATCCCTACGTAGTCTTTGTTTACTTCTCCACGTGTGAGTGGGTGTTGCTCGTGCCACCTTTCGGTCATTTTGGATATCAGCTCACCCACCGCTTGTGTGTGGGATTAGAGCTTGTCCCACGGGACCCACACTAATAAAATAACATTGCAACACCTGTATATAATTCTTGTGGGCCTTCCAATCCATTGCAAATTTAGCTTTGGTGCCTCCAGAGTTTGAGAATGTTTAGTTGTGTTATAAGAATATAGACATACAAGTAGTTTTTTTCTGGATGTCCAAGTCTTTGCTGTGACAATATCTTACTTTTATAGGTAATTGTAGGCATTCCATTACCTTAATACCTTATCATGTCATGTCTGTGCTCTTATTTGGGAGAACATTTCATCCTATGGATATTTCCATTTTCTTGTGGTATTTTAAGTACGCCATTTTGGTATAATATCTTTCTAGATCAGCCCTGCCCATGCTATCAACTGGGAACTGTGCCAGCAGATCAAACGAATATTGACTGTTATCTGTTATTGTTTGAACTATCTAAAATTATTTTCAGATCACCAGTAACCTCTTAGCGAATTGAACCCATTATTCCGTTTTCTAAACTGGGGGCTAAGTAATGGAATACTTTACTACCATATCTACCTCCCGAACACAGTGCTATATATCGTTTTTTGCATTTTACAGCGTTGGCTATGATGTTAGGTATTTTATCTTTCACTATTCAAATTCTGAACATTTAGGTTGCTTCTCTTGGAGAAGGTGTATCGCTGGAAGCTAAATTGTTGAGCAGGTAAACTCAGAATTGTTTCACCTGTGTTCTACCTTTAAATAACGTTCTCCGTATGATGTGCTATGTAACTTATTTGCAGGAAGGAAGCGGCATTGCGTCAAAGAGAGGTGAGTACGAGCGCCATAATAAATAGTTGACAATGATTGCTCCCTTTTTATTGTTGCTCAGGTGCTAGTGCTCTAGGGATGACTTAAGCAAACAAGGACTTGTTGATAGGAGCCATGTTTTTCAAATTTTTTTGCTCCAATTATTCAAATTGTAGATTTGGTTACCCAGTATGATGTGATTTGGTGGGAATCTCTTATGATAATCATCAGGGAGTCTTTGTTGTTTGCTTTGTGCTGGATGTTATTATTTGTCATAGGCTGCCGTTAACATTACGTTTCTTGTGACAGGCTGCCCTTAAAGCTTCAAAACAAACAAAGGATGGCCGAGAGGAGGAAATTGCTTCCCTTCGTGTGGAAATTGAGGTATTGTAAGCCAGTAGTTAAGTCATTCAATAATAAATCTCGTTTTAATACATACTGTTGATCCTTTTTTTGCCTTTTTCGATTTGTGTGGATCAGAACTTAAAGGATGATACTGCAAGTGCTGTAGAACAGCTCCAAGAGGCAGAATCTGAAGCAAAATCTCTTCGTACAATGACGCAGAGGATGATTTTGACTCATGAGGAGATGGTTGTCTTTCAAAGCTGTAACAAGATTTATGACTAGATCTCTGAAGATTCCCTTTTAACTGGAATCTACTTTTTGGTTCTACGTGTAGGAGGAGGTTGTTTTGAAGAGGTGTTGGCTTGCCCGCTACTGGGGCTTGGCTGTACAACATGGTAATGTTCTTGCTAATTGCTATTATTACTTTAACTATTTTTTTGTGTGTGTGTGTGTGTGTGTGTCAATACTTGCTATTATTGTGAAAGAGTGGGAAATTATTGTGTTTTCTTTTAGTAATTGAGCAAGTTAGTAAAACCAAGCAAAGTATGTTTAAAAGGGGCACCTCATCTAGAAAATTGGAAAGATGAGAGCCGTCCCTGGAAAGAACTAAACACAACTGAGCAAAAAGCATAAAAGAGTGGCATATTAGCTGTTTCATCAGTTGAATTTTCATGTCTTGTATTGAATGAAAAATCAGTGCCATTTTAAAAACTTCTCTCATTTTTTCAATCTTCTAACCTATTTGTTCGGTTTATAAAGGGTTGCATACATATCATATGAAGCATGATTTTGTGAAGCAATAAGTTGTTAGACACCACTCTACTTTTATCAAATTAAGTTAATTCCCAGATTTGCTTGTATCCCATTGTTCTGCTATTACCTTTAAATGAGTGGCCAACTTCCGTAGTGATTCCATCACCTTATATTTGTATTCTCCCAATTTTTGCTTGCCTACTCTACAGGCATATGTGCAGATATAGCAGTCTCAAAGCATGAGCACTGGTCATCTTTAGCACCTCTTCCCTTTGAACTTGTCGTTTCTGCTGGACAAAAAGCCAAGGAGTCTTGGAAGAATGGCAAGTCCTCACTTTGCAATCAATTTCAGGGATTTTTTTTGGCCTTTTCCTTTAGGTGTTTGCATCTCTATGTTTGCCTTACCTAGGATTTCTTTCTTTATAATAGGAGCAGGCAATGATGATTCGGATAGGAGGAGCAAAGTTGTTCGAGATCTGAATGACCTAACCGGTGAAGGAAATATCGAAAGTATGCTTTCAGTTGAAATGGGCTTAAGGGAACTAGCTTCCTTGAAGGTTTTTCCTGATGTCTGCTACTTTATTTTTTAGTTCAATATAGTTGTTTCTGTTTTTCATTTGCATTTTCTCTTCCAAACCTATGAAATAAAGCATAAATTACTGGAAGTATTGGCTCATCAGGGTGGTTATTGATTTCTTTTTTACAATAGAAAATTTGACTCATTTTCGTGGTTCACTTTCCTACATCTTTGATGTTATCACATCCTTATAAGGATTTTTTAAATATGTTTTTAAGGTTGAAGATTCTGTAGTGCTTGCATTTGCCCAATCTCGACGTCCAAACTTCGTTCAGCAATTCTCCTCAGGTACTACCAATTGTCCTTCTGTTGCCATTTTTGGATATTCTATTTGATCTTACTGATAAGAAAGTGTTGCATGGTCTTGGGTAGAACTCTACTCCAGAAGCTAGCTATTGAAGTGAGGGTTCCCTCACGCTTATATACTTCGTATTACTTTGATACCCAGGCGATGTGGGACTTCGCTTCACACCCTCCCTCACACGCAGCGTGCTCACTCAACAGTAGCACCCGCTGCGTGCAGGGCAAAGACACGCACCCTACCCATCTTTGGTACCTAGCTCAAATACCAATGGGTTGTGAATGGTTCGGGTTGACCAGCTTATTCCAGTTTCCGGTTTGAACTCCAAGCATGAGAAACACGAGAATTGGTAGCACACAAATCTGGTTTGAACTCCAAGCATAAGATCCACAAGAATTGTAAACACCTTGTAGCACACTACGAGAAAACCAGTAGAATTAAGCAATAAAGAACAAAACCAGTAGAACAAACACCTTGTAGTTTATTTTATTTTATGTTTTTAGGTGCTTCTTTAACCTTTTAACTTTAACCTACTGTTCTAGCAAAGTTTTACCTCTTAAAATACTGTTAAGTGTTGTGCACATCTATATAAATTTATTTATTTTTGGGTGCAACAGAATGTTTATCTATATAATTATTTGATACATATATATACTCCCTCTGTCTCGTAAAGTAAGTCCCTTCCGAAATTACGTGCAATTTTCAAGCTTAAAAATAATGTACTTACGGAAAGATTTTTCTGTGCATTATGGATCTTATTTGATAGTTTTCAATGAGATCTTTTGAACGGTGCAAAAAAATAAAAAATTACTTCAGTGGATACATTATTTTTTAGGTTTGAAAATTGCACATAATTTCATAGGGGACTAACTTTATGGGACAGAGGGAGTGTGTGTGTGTGTATAGGGGTCGGTTCTCCTCACACAAAAATTGACACACATATATGGTCCGGTCCGGTTTATTTCGGTTTGGAAGGTGCCAAACCGGACCAAACCAATTTTTTTTGGTTTGGTTTGGTCTGGATTATTGGTTTTTACTTTCACCCCTAGGACTCATAGTCTCATACCATGTTACACGGTCTCGGGTAGAACTCATCCCCAAAAGCTAGCTCTTGAATGAGGATGCCCTCACGCTTATATACTTCATATTATTTTGGTACCCAGGCGATGTGGGACGTCGATTCACAGAAAGAAATGTGTGCTTATACAAAAACAATTTTCAGCCTGGTTTTGCCATATTCAAAGGTCATAAGTTACCGCTTCATTAGTCTTCATAGTGGCTTTACTTTTGGGTTCCTATTAACTTGTCTCTTTGAATAGGCATGCTGAAACTATTTTATTTCTTTGTTTAAACTACAATCTATCTTTTCCAAAACCAAATATTGCAGCTGTAGCTTCTATTTGGTACTGTTTTTGACATGTTACAAATATAAATCTTCCAGCTGTTGGCAATTTGGTCATTTCATGTAAAGCTGAGAGTGAATTCTATCTGTATAGAAAGTATATGTTACGTACTAAACTCGTCATTCGATTTCCATTTTGTTGCAGATCCCAAAGCATCGGCCGATCCTAAATTTATGGAGGCGTTTGGTAATAATGACTTTCTAATTGCTGTTATGATAGATATTGCAGATGCAATAAATGTATTATATTATTTATCACCTATATGGCTATATCCTGGCTCAAAATTGGTTTGGTCTCTTCTTAAGTCGTTGGCTTTTTGGTTCTCTTTTAGCCTTTTCGGCTAGAGGTAGTTTAAACAGGTGTAACTTACTTGGTAGTTTACGTAATGCCATTGTTTTTCCATCTTGCTGGTCTCACTGATAGAATGCACAATCAAAGGCCGTGTCTCTGAATATGCAGTGCCTTTGTTTGTTCTCTTGATGTTGTCTGGAGAGAGTTTGCATCTCCTTGTTTTTGTTAAAGAAAATAAACAATTGCTTGTGTTACTTATTTCAGCTTTAATATTCTTGGTTGCAGAACTAAGTCCGGACGAGTCGGAAGATGTTCTTTTCAAGCAGGTCGGTTGCTTGCTTCTCTCTGTTTGTTGTTATGTTAGGCTCTAACGTTCATGACCTTTTCCTGGTGATGCATTAGTGTCCTGCATGCTGAAGGGATGATTTTACATCTCGGAAGCATCTTCGGAGCTTTCCACTGCATTTTTTTTTTTTTGGTCAAACGGAAGTTCTACTGCATTTTTTTATCACATAGGAAGTTGAAAAATTAAGAGGGTGATGAACACTGTTGACCATCATGCCATTGGCTACAGCAAACAGGGAGACTAATATAGTTGGCAACTGGTCAATGATGGTACAAGAGCAATCTTTTTATACCAGATATACGTGCCCTATCTAGTATATTGACCTAACATTAAGAGTTCAATTAATATGGATAACGTTCCGCAGGGCCGCATCCAAGTAGTTCGGGTGCCAAGTTTCACTGATTGTTTGTAGTGGAGGCAGTGAACTCTAGTCCTTTATCATTTGTGACAACCATGAGATTCAACAGCCCAAATGGGCCCACGCATAAACCTTTTATATCCCTCTCTTTTTTTTCTGGCTACTGCAAGTTTTATTAACTCTCCTCCCTATAGAGCTGATTGGAGAAGTTATAACCTTCAATTTTATTTAGGCTTTTCTAATCAGTTTTGGAATTGTGGTGCAAGTTATCTGGTCTGCTTCAGAAAGTTGGTCCACTGAGATCTTCATGCATGGTGCTATGTTTGGACTTCAGAGTTACTAGTGTGCACTGTGCATCTTTTGAGGAGTTACTTTATTGAGGATTTTCTGTTTTGAAGTCCCGAATATGATAATTCATCGTCTTTCCGATTTTATGTGGTATGTGCAGGCTTGGCTTACATACTTTTGGCGAAGAGCCAAAGCTCATGGTGTAGAAGAGGATATTGCAGAAGAGCGACTTCAGTTCTGGATGAGCCGTGTTGGGCAGTCTCCGACATCACATGATGCTGTTGATGGTAGTTCTCTTTTCCTCTTCATGTAGGATCTACTTTCTCATAGTATGACATGATAAAATCCTCCCACCACTTGGGGCTCGCTCTCCACAAAATAAAATGGAAAACAGAAATCAAATGTTGTTTCTTTGTAAAGACTAGGAATGGTTAATGAGATGAATCACATAAATAAAGCTAGAAACTTGGAAAACAATTGCCCGCTTGCTTATACAATAATTCTAGAATTGTGTATGATGATGGAAGAAAAGATTCTCAACTTCAGATGTAAAAATACTCTACTTGGTGACTAAGAATTTGAGGTTTTCTGCAATCATCCGTTGTCAAACGATCATGTGTGCACGTGTTTTTTTTTTTTGTGCAACCGTGCAACCTATATTAAAGATGGGTAAAAATTAGCTATACAAAACCTTACATACATCAGAACTACCCAAAGTCTGAAAAACAAAATGAAGTATTGGTTTTAGGTTAAGGATCCTTAGCCACTGGAAAGAAACTGCATAATATATGGACTAATCACAAATGATTTTGTTTAAAAATAAACCAATCTTGCTCTTTGCAGTTGATCGAGGATTGACGGAGCTGAGGAAACTGGGAATAGAACAGCAACTGTGGGAAGCATCCCGCAAGGAATTTGACCAGACGTCTTCAGCCTCAGTTGCTAATACTAAAGTTGCTGCTGAATTAGAGACGTCTTCATGATTGCTGCGGGCATTGTTTGTTGTATCTTTTCATCTCTCTCTCTCACTCACAATTTTTTCCTATCCAATTTTCCTCCTCATTAGGATAGCATTTTCATTCAAAGCCGTGTGGCCACGTTGTTTCTGTACTTTTGCCTTTGCATACAAGAGAATTGGAGTCGATTTGTATTGTGCAGGAAGTTTGAGGGAAGGTGTAGTTAAGGCTGTTGATAGATTGGATTGGATGTTGTAAAACCGAATAAAACGTCATATATGCAATATTGAATGAAATTTTTTGTTAAATAATTTGCAATTATATTTGTTCTCCTATCGATCTTCTGCAGACTGTAAATTTGGAACATATGGGGAATGAGCAATCAACCCATCATTGAGTCATCCAAATTTATTGGGATCTCTGTTGAGCCATGCTCCCGTCAAGTCCTCAATCCTTCGGTTTGGTTTAGTTCTTCCTTGGACATTGATCTTGTTGTGGAACAAAGCACAAATATGGAGTCCACTTGTTTAATAATTTTTCAAATGGTACACAAATCACTTTTTGGTGTATGGTACCTAAAAGTCACTTTAATGGTAACCGGTAAGTATTCCACATTGAGTTGTAAGTATTTTGTAAGGAACGGTAAGTATTTCACATTGAGTGATAGGTATTCCAGATTTATGATATTTATTCTATCACTCAATGTGAAATACTTACCACTTCATATAAAATGATTCCACGCTGAGTGGTAAGCATTTCACATTGAGTGCCAATGTGAAATACTTATCACTTCTTATGAAATACTTACCAAAATACTTACCACTAAAGTGACTTTTTGAGTACCATATACAAAAAAAAAAAATTAAAAAATTGTGTACCATAAATGGACTCCTTGTTTTACTCTTGTATTTTACTCACCATTAGACTAGAATGCCACCTTTATATATAACTCTATTTTCTTACATTTTGCTTCTAGTTAAATTTTCTTCTCATTTCTTACGGGATGGGGCAGGTAAACTCGTCTCTCGATCGGGGTGAGAATAGAAACACTCAAGAATTACCCGTCGGGGTTCGGGTCGGGTAAAACGTCATATATGCAATGTTGAATGAATTTTTTTGATAAATACTTTGGAATTATATTTGCTCTTCTATTGATCATCTGCAGACTGTATATTCAAATTTATTGGGATCTCTGTCGGACTAGGCTCCCGTTAAATCCCCAATCTTTCAGTTTGGTTTACTTTTGCCATTACAGGTCCATATTGATGATCGAAACCGTATCCAAAATTGGATCAAACTGGAGGATATCATCCATCTTTCTTTCTTTTTTAGAGAGAGAGGGAGTCATTGAAGCATCTTAGGAAATGGGTGTCCTTTTCAGAATGATGAAGAATAAGTGAAAAGTGGAAGTTTTATAGATTTGTGAATTGTGATGGGAAGAGTATTTTAGGTCCTAAATGGATGGATCATGGATGAGAGTGATGTCCATTGAGCACGCGGGCAATAGGTTCAATCCAAGGGAACGAGGAATAAACTAGGTACAAGATGTCCTCAAGAGAATTTTTTTTTTTAGAACAAATTATATACATCGGTGGTGATGGAAATATTTATTTCATTTTTCTTATTACATTGGCCACGTCGTCAACATAGTGGTCTTAATTAATAGAACATGACAATGTGACGCAATATAATTGATTTTAAGGAAACTAATGTTTACAACGGTGGTATAAATAATTTAATCTCTTTTCCCATACGGAAAGGTAATGGGATTTTTTGCCACCATTGTGTAACACAAAACAAAAAGGAATAAAAGTAGTGATTGTTAGAATTTTTGGGTAAATTACCAAAACCATCCCTGAGGTTTTTGCAAATTGTGGATTTCCCTAACGTGAGGGGGAAGTCTGTAACATTTAGAAACCTTGGGGTGATTTTGGTAATTTACCCAATGATTTTGTTTAGGAATCCAAGGCAGAGCATGAAATTGCTCACCACCCACTTCCACCTTTTTTTTTTCTTTTGCCTCATAATTTTCTGTAATGCACAATGATGGTGGACAGGTTAGGCAAAAAGTTGCATAGATCGCAGATGGATTCTCATGGGTATCTTTTATATCTTTGTATTTCTGCTCTTTTCTACTTCAATTCTTCTACTACAAATTTATGATACACATCTTGAGTTTTCTGTGGGTTTCAGTTGGCCATTGCCATTGCTCAGGTTCCAAAATCAAAGTATTAATCAGTAATCAATCAACTTAACTTTGACATGGTCAATTCGGGACGAACTCTAGAAAGTGAACAAATCGAAGCATCATCAAAATAGACGCGAGAAAGGTTCACGAGCAACAAAAAAGTAATGGTCTAGTCAATGGAAAGGGACCGGAGAGAATCCACGTCCTACTTAATAAAAGAGGTAAAAAAAAAATTTGTTTTCTAGCTTCTTCTTTAATAACTTTCTTGCTTCCATACTTCTGCATACTCATGAGCTTAGATTGCCTTGAGACAAATGAGAAGGAAATCACACAATCAGAATTCAGAGCTAAGTACTAGCAAGAGAAGCAACCAC
This sequence comes from Rhododendron mucronatum var. ripense, assembly GCA_019656295.1. NCBI lineage: Eukaryota > Viridiplantae > Streptophyta > Magnoliopsida > Ericales > Ericaceae > Rhododendron > Rhododendron mucronatum. The sequence continues at coordinate 3,176,820 of BPLT01000019.1, forward strand.
CCCACAAGCTGCAGCTGTGCCTGAATCTGCCAGCTCTGGTGAAAAAGAGGGAATATACATAATAGTAGTTCTGTATCTATTCCTTTGGCATTTTTTGCAAGTGGGAAAGGGCCAAGGAAAAAAAAAAAAGAAGGAAAAGTAATCCTCTTTTCTAAAGATGTCTTCTGTTATCTCAGAAGGTAGGTGTGGGGGGACCCTGTTTACAAGCTATGATGGCATTCCAAAAGAAAATGAATGGTGGAGCTGGTGAAATGTGTATCTTTCTATCTCTTTTTTATAGGGAAATCATTTTACTACTCTCTTTTTTTTAACGTCACTCATCCGCAAAATACACTTGCAAGAGAGTGACGTTAACAAAAAAGGGAGTGACAAAATCAACTGTCGTTTTATAAGCTAGTATGATAAACTTTTGTCACATAAGTCAAAGAGAATGAACTAATATCATATAAGTAGCCCAAGATCTTGTTAGTTCGGTTGGTTGGTGGGTTTGTTTTCCATGTAATTGAACGGAGTTCGATTCTCGAGGTTAAACCGCAAGAAAGTAATTTCTTGTAAATCTCCTAGCCCGGTGTGGATGATTTGTCTTTGACCAGAGTTGGCCCGGACACCCTTAACCATTGGGAAAAAAATCTCGCAGTACATAAAAATAATGTGTGAACAAATTCATCACAAGATTTGAAAGTATATGCGGTGATCCACTTTTGGATTGTTTATTTCATTGAAATCCTTACCTAGATCATCCGGAGTATTTTATTCCTGGAAGGTAATATATACATGAAAAAATAGTACTAGTTGTTTTTCCCTTGGATTGGCTCGAGACATTGGAAAAACAAGAAGAAGATTACAAGAACAACAAGAACGTTTGGTTAGAGTTAGAAACATGGACCGTAGGTTTTTCTTCTCTGAGCTTCAAAACCTAAATTGCTTCTTCTTTTTTTTTCAAATTTGGAACGTGATTTCGGTAACCGGATTCATGAGATAGAGTTGTGGTAATGGTGAAGCAACTTTGGTGTGTCGAAACAATAGTCTTAGTTGCAATTCCTCAAACTTCTGCGACGATTTTGTTTGCATCATGAAATTAGGGGAGGTGGGCATAATTTTCTTTTGCTGTTTGGAGACACCAACCATAGCGATCATTTTCAAACAGTTTCTTGAGAAATGAGAAAGCAATCTTGTAAAGTGACTTTTCTATGGAACATACCCTAGCCCTTTTCTAGGTCAAGCAGTAGAATGGTTACAAGTCTTATCCTGACTTTCCACTTTGTATACAATATACACTTGGGAAGACAAAAGCAGTCAAAAGACTGTAGAATTTTTGGAAGTAGAAATTCAGAATTTCCAAAGCAGCTGCTCTCTTCCTTCACTTTCACTACTGAACCAACCCCACATGCTGAATCACCCCATACAGATGCTGCCCAAAAACCCAACTCACCCTTTGTCCATTTACTCTCTCTCTCTCTCTCTCTCTCTCTCTCTCTCCACCATTTTTAGGGGCCAGCAAGCAAAAAAAAAGCTAACAATGTAATGATAACAAGAAAACAAGAAATGCTACAAATCTTAATGCCCCACACTACCCATATGCTCTCATGCCTTCCGCCGACGAACAACATATATCACCCCTCCTCCCACAGCTTCATTCGATACTGCTTTTTTCTTCAACCATCCCCTTCTTCATTCTAAATTGACCCATAATGTATTCACAGACTTGGAAATCCATGGCAATGGCTGTGGTAGTGCTTCTTCAGCTTATGACAGCTGAGTCCTCATTGTCTCTGGCAGATAGGATTACTATGTTGCCTGGACAACCCCTTGTGTGGTTCCAACAGTTTTCAGGCTACGTGACCGTTGATGACAAGAAGCAAAAATCACTCTTCTACTACTTTGTTGAGGCAGAAGTTGATCCTGTCTCAAAGCCTTTGGTTCTTTGGTTGAATGGAGGTTTGAAACTTCTCTCATTTACACACGGATATGTTTTTTTACAGGAGTATTTTTTAACTTACTCGCAAACCTTGCTATGTATTGTAGTGATAGGAGTCGAGACAAATTTTTTTTTTTGGGCTAAGTAAAAGGGTAGGATGGGTAATCTGCGTAGCAACCCCCTTGAGGTGACCACAGGGTCCTTACCCGCTTTGAAATGTTGGGCTAGGCGGTGTTCTTACGAGGTAGCCAATGAACCGGAGGGAATAAGACGTCAACATAACCCCATAACGTCAACATAACCCCATAAGGGAGCGAGCTGCACAAGGGTGCCCTCTCAAATGGCTCCCTTGTAGTTGGCTGCAACTACTATCGCAAGAGGGTTCAAACTCGTGATCGGGTGGAGAGAGAGAGAGAGAGAGAGAGAGAGAGAGAGAGAGAGAGAGAGAGAGAGAGAGAGAGAGAGAGAGAGAGAGAGAGGGAGAGGGAGTTTCAGCCCGCAACTTTGCCAACTAGGCGACATAGGGCATTGATAGAGAAACAACTGCATCAACTCTGGACGTAGCCCAGAGTTGTTGAAACATCTAACCCTTTATCCCTGAGTGTTTGTGTAATTTGATTTCTTTATTTTGTTCTCTGCATTCATGCTCCTTGTAGCCTTTCTTAGGATTCCAAAAATTCCTAACACCAATGGTTTTAAAAGTAAAGAAGAAACACCAGCAGAAAATTGAAAGTTGTTGATATATCATCAAATGTTTGTAAGTGTTTGATAAGTTTGATTTGCCTATTGCAGGGCCTGGGTGCTCTTCTTTGGGAGTGGGGGCATTCTCTGAAAATGGACCATTTAGACCAAATGGGCAAGTTCTAGTTAGAAATGAGTATAGCTGGAATAAAGGTACGATTCCAAAAACCAAAAGTAGCAAACCGATTTTGCAATTCTCCAGCTTCTCTTGTGCTAGAAACTGTAGAAACAATCAGAAAATTCGATGTTTCTATGTTCATTTGATCTTGCAGAAGCAAATATGTTGTACTTAGAGACACCGGTGGGAGTGGGTTTCTCGTATGCAACTGATTCCTCCTCCTATGAGGGGATTAATGATGAAGTAACTGGTATGTTCCATCTCTGCTATTCATTGGACTACATTCACCCATGTCACTTTTTTCCCTTTGAATGAGGGCTTTTGGAATTCTTCACTAAACCAGAGACACACACCCTACCCATATCTAGTACCTACCTTTGACACCATGCTGAATGGTTTTAAGTATAACTCAAGTAACTCAACCACAATCCACAGACGTTAGTCTGTAGAAGTTGGGTGCCCTCACGCTTATATAGATTTTAAGTATAAACTCAACCATAGAACAAAAGCTAGCTGTTGAAGTAGGGTGCCCTCACGCTTATTTACTTTATATTACTTTGGTACCTAGGTGATGTGGGATTTTGCTTCACAAGTTCATGTTGGAGGTTATACATACGTCTTTTGTGGACAGAGGACATACGCTTGCGAATTTTCTAAGCCTATGTTTGTGTTTTAATTTCTGAAGCCAGGGATAATCTTGTGTTTTTACAAAGATGGTTGCTTAAGTTCCCCCAATACTCTCATAGGGATTTTTACATTACAGGAGAAAGCTATGCAGGTACTTCTGCATCCCACTTCATCTCCTCCTCCAAATCCACAAATCTGCACATCTTCAATTAATCCTTTTTGGTCTTCTTGTTTTCAACTTTGCGTATGGCAGGTCATTACATTCCTCAACTCGCGAAACTCATGATTGAATTAAATCAAAAGGAAAAGTTGTTCAATTTGAAAGGAGTTGGTGTAAGTATTTTGTATGCATAATGTAATATCTTGAGAAACTTACATAATTTTTCTCAAGCACTGCTTATTTAATCGCGTGCCTTGTTCGAATCTGCAGTTGGGTAATCCGGTTCTTGAATTCGCAACGGACTTCAATTCAAGGGCTGAGTTTTTCTGGTCTCATGGCTTAATATCAGATTCAACATACAAATTGTTCACTTCTGCCTGTAACTACTCTCGCTATGTGAGCGAGTATTACAGGAGCTCACTTTCACCTGTCTGTTCCAAAGTATATGGCCTAGTGACCAGGGAAACCAGTAGATTTGTGGACAACTATGATGTCACACTCGATGTCTGCATTCCATCCGTTCTGTCGCAGTCCAAGTTTATTAGTCCTCCAGTAAGCCTCCCTCCTCCTCAAACACTAATTGCCTTTTCCCCCTTCAAACTGATCATTTGTGAGGTGACATATGAATTCCTTAATTTCTCCTGCAGCAAGTTGGTGGTCAGAGGATTGATGTATGCATAGATGATGAAACTGCAAATTATTTAAATAGGCAAGATGTGCAGTCAGCATTTCATGCCCGGCTCGTTGGAGTACACAGATGGGAAGTTTGTAATGAGTAAGTGTGTTATCATTCCTCCTCTTCCTCTTTTAACCGGACTATACACATATAATATATCGATTGTTGTTCAACATATGCATGATAAAAGGTATCTTTCTTTTCTTTTCTTTTCTTCTTTTTCTTTTGGCCTCATACTTTTGAAAGTGTCTAGTCTCGTATTGCATCTTGTGTTCATGCCTGTGCTTCTACGGTATCTACAATGAAAGATGAGAATTTTAGTACGAAAATGATCTGCAGCTTGAAAAAACTCTTTATCTGGTTTAACTGACTATTTCTTCTATTATCACAGCATTTTGGATTATGAGCCGCTTGATGTGGAGATACCTACCATCTCTTTAGTTGGATACCTTATTAAGTCAGGCATTCGAGTCTTGGTTTACAGGTGAGAGTCGAAACTCAGACACATCTAATCGTCTGTAATAATGTATTAGCTTAATTGAAAGTTTTACGTTGTCTTTTGGAATGCTATGCTAATTTACAAGTTTCTGAAACCAGTGGTGATCAAGATTCTGTCATTCCACTCACCGGGAGCCGCACCTTGGTTCATGGCCTGGCAAATCAATTGGGATTGAACTCGACTGTACCATATAGAGTTTGGTTTGGTGGACAACAGGTAATCTCTAGAATCAATTTTCCTATCTTAATTTCTCATCAAAGGCCCACCCACTTGCACAAAAATTTCATCTGGATTACAGAGACGAGAAACAAATTTTCAACTCATCAGACAAAAGATGAAACAAATAGTCATCGAAAAAGGAGAGCTTGTGTCTTTCATCCAAGACATGAGCCACAAGCTCTCCAACAGCGAAGCAGACCGAAAACAATGGCACTTGTAAGAAGTCATTTTTCATTTCCATTTTGTTTTGTATCAGGTTGGTGGATGGACTCAAGTTTATGGGAATATCCTCTCTTTTGCCACCATTAGAGGGGCTTCCCATGAAGCTCCTTTCTCACAGCCAGAGAGATCACTTGTGCTGTTCAAGTCATTTTTACAAGGCATGCCTCTACCGGAAATGTTCTAACGCCTTCCTGTTTGCATGATTTCGATATCCTCAGACTGTGAATTCCCTGTTTGTCATAGTAGAATTCTATTTGGAAAGAAAAGAAAAAAAAAATAGTACATGCAATTTTTTGGTTTTATTGATGTAAATAAATACTGTCTGGATTGGGATTTTTCTTTTAAACACAATTAGAAAAGAACAGCTACGCCTTTCATCAGTAGTATTGTAAGGACCGTATTTTTGGAAATTATTTAGAGGTTATATAAGTGCAAGATGGGTTCAATGTGAAATTTGTTGAATTTATTTGATTCGAAATTAATGTGTTAGGATTGTTACTTGATGAAGTGTTTGTGTAATTTGCATATATGCTGTATATAAGGGGTGTGTGTTGTAGAAGAACAACTTCCCATCATAACCCTCTCTCTCAATCTCTCATGTCTCTCCCTCTCTCTTCAGCTCTCTCTCTCTCTTGATCATCCTAGCACAAAATCTCACTCAATCAATCAAAACCCATGAAGTCTAACCTCTATTCCATCTTCTACCCGTAATTGTAAGCTCGTGGTTCGTTGGGCGGAGCTCGGAGAGAAGTTCTTAGTTGATTTCGAAGTTGGAAGGTCTAGGGCTTGCTTGCTTGATTTCTTGTTTGAAGAAGGTCTAAGGCTTGCTTGTTTGATCTCTTGTTTAAAACTTCTAACCTTGAGGCAGAGATTTCTTGCTTTCTCTATGTATTTATGAGTTGATTGTATACTTAGATCGTGCCATAGTTCATTGTTTGTTGTTGGGTTTCGCCATTTGAAAGTCTGAAAATCACTGAAAAACACCGTGAGATCGATACACGTTGAGTTTTGTTTACCCTCCACTTAAAAGGGTGAACATTACCCTCCTCCTTATTGGTTGAAAAGGTGTGGATCCCACCGTAAAGTGATGTCATACTTACTAAAAAGTACTTTGCATGGTAAGCATGATATCACTTTGTGATGGGATCCACACCATTTCAACCAATAGGAAGGAGGGTAACGTTCATCCTCTTTTAAGGAGGGTGAACAAAATTGCACTCGATCGATATCCATCATGGGGGTATCGATACCCAAGTCTTCTCTGGACTTGCCAGCTGCCAGGTATCGATACCTCCCACTTTTCTGGACAGCTTTGTGTCACGTTGTTCGTTCCATGCCCGTTTGAACCCCGATCACTTCAACACTCTCTAAACACCTTCGGATCACTTCTAGACTTGATTGTTGGTACCTCAAGCGAAGTAAAGTGTAAGAAAGTAAAGTGTCGAATTCAATGGATGTGGTGCTCTTTTGTCGTTTTTACATTTGAACGATTATGTGGACATTATGGCATGATATTCTGGACAATACATATTTGTTATATGTTAAGCATGAGGTGAGTAAGGAATGTGAAATGAAAAACATGAAATCGAATGATAAGAACAACACAAGGAAGCCACGGATCCACCGTAAGGTGTGATGCCGGAAATGAGACGGACGGGGTCCTGAATGCCCAGAATTAAAATCGAAACACATGACATAATGAACATGGAGAATTCTAGTGATTGTTTAGCCACTTGTATGTAAAGGGTGTTGGTTTTCAAGTCTTATCATCTTGCTCTAGTTCATGTGGGAAACTTTGTCGTAGTCTATATTCTTTCCAGTACATTAACCATCTCATTTTCATATAGCTTGAGTATAAATTTTTCTATTGGACTAGTATAGCTCAACCTATAGTAATTTTCAGGTACACCTCAAAGGCATTGATATGGAGTGCTTGATGTGCATATGACGTCATTATTTTAAAAGCTGACACTGAAGAAGTTACCATAGCATCTCGTATAAACCCTACTTTTAGAAGATGTAATTGTAATTTTACCTTTGAAATCATGTAAAGAGGGCGTGACAATTATTGTAAATAGGTTTCGACTCTAAGTCTTTTTACTCATTGGACAAGTTCTAACCGCGCAACATGTCATGAACCGTGCCAGCTGCTTACGGGTTGATTCATAGTCTAATGACCATGTCGATCAAAAAGTTATAACTCACACTACAAGAGCTCGAGCCTGGAAGCTTGCAAGTTTGATTAAGCTTAAAATGGAGATTATAAGTAAGATAACCAACTACGTACTGAGATATGTCAATCTTCTGCGTACAGCCGTCCAAACCCGAATCCAAATCCAAACCCAAACCCAAACCCAAACCCGAGTCCATTGGTCCATATCCAAATGCAAGCGCTAGATAAAGGGGATCGACAGGCTGACCCAAGAATTTAATCTAGGAGAATTTTTCATAAGTCCACTATAGCACTTTCCAAACCCATCTAGTCCACTTCTAAGTTTCATAACCCACTAAGTCCACTAATAATTTCAATGACAAAAATATCCCACCTAAAAAATAAGGGCCTTGTTTGGCTAACACGAAAATATATTTTTTACATATTTTTTTGTTTTTGATGCAATCAAGCCGCCGCCACCACCACTGCCGCCGCTGCCACCATCACGCCACATATAACATTATATGTGTAACAAAAAACGTATTTTTTCATTTTTTTCGATTTTTTTATTGAACCTGCTACACTTGACATTTAACGTTATATATGTAACAAATTTCTCTTTTTATTTTCCTATTTTTCTTGTATTGATTTTTTAATGTTATATGAGTGATACAAATTTTCTAACATACAACATTATATGTGTGGCAAAAAAATTCTAACATGCAACATTTCTTTTTGGTTTTTCTTGTTTTAAGTCTTTAACGTTATATGTTGGTACATACAAAACATATAACATTATATGTGAGTTTTTGAATATCTAAATATCGCAAAAAAAAAAAAAGAATATATAACATTATATTTGAGCTTCTGCAACTCTGAATCTCACAAAAAAATAGAACAGAACATATAATATTATATGTGAGCTTCTATAGTTCTAAATCTCACAAAAAAAAACAGAATATATAACATTATATCTGAGTTTCTGTAGCTTTAAGCCTCACAAAGTATGACATATAAAATTACATATTTTCAAAAGAACATCATATCTTTCCAACAATATTAAATATCTCAAAAAATAACATTATATATTCACATATCATGCCATCATTATCCTTATTTTCAGTCGCGCCTTGAATCCCAAATTGAATGTTGATCGAGCTTCATTTTTTCACCGTTTCTTCATCAAAACCTTCATCAAATCCTTCAAAATTTGTGATTTTCTGCCTCCGAATAGCATTCTCATGACCTCTATATCTACATATATACATATTCAAAACAACATAAACAACATTAATATATCTCAAAAATGAAATATAATATTATATGTCTAACCCTAGGAAAAGCACATATTACACATGATAGAAGTTCACATATAACGTTATATACTCCGTTGTCCATCACTTATTGAATTGGTCCGTGCAGCGGCCTTTTCGACTTACTTCTAATAATGTATGAATATATCCATATGTGTTTTTGAGAGACCGTTGCGCGGACCTATTCAATAAAAGAACATATAACGTTATTAGTTCCTTTTTTTATTTGAGTTTTACAGAACAAAATCTCATATACAACGTTATATATTCTCTATGCAAATTGAAAATTTTTTTTTATGTTAATACAAGCACATATATATGTACATATGGTCACAAATATTCTCATATAACCATGTATAATCATATATATGATATATCCATATGTGTTTTTGAGAGGCCGCTGCACGGACTAATTCGATAAGAGAATATACAACGTTATTAGTTCTTTTGTTTTGAAGTTTTGTAGGACGGTATAAAAGGTCATATATAACGTTATATGTTCTCTTTATTAAATAACATAGAATATTTTTAATATAGAATGTTATATATAACAATATAACGTTATATATTATTATATCTCTCTCTAACTAAGAATGTTTTAAAAAAATGATATTAAATAACAACAAAAATACACATATAACCTTATATATTTTTTCAAAAAACACAACCTGTTCCAACCTTATATGTCTAGCCCTAGAAAAAACACACACATAACCTTATATATTTATTCAAAAAACTCCAAATATATCATAAGCAAATCAGAGAGGCCGCTACGCGGACTAAATCAATAAGTGATTGATGAAAAGTTCAAATATAACCTTATATATTTATTTAAAAAACTTCAGATCTCTAACCATAGGAAAAGCACACATATAACCTTATGTATTTATTTAAAAACCTCCAGATCTGATGATAACCGGACACGGGACAAAGAAAAGACCGGATCAACCTTCTTATAATATTATATATATTTTTTTACTACTCTAGATTTCTCTCCAGTAAAACAAATAAAAGACCGAATCAACCTTCTTAATACGATAGACAAACCAACTTTAAAGCACGTTTATGAAAAAAAGGAATAACGTTATATAATTGACTGAAACTATAAATTCCATACACATAACAAGTCGAAAATCCAAATTCATTCAAAATTAGTGCAAGAAATAAACTATAACCTTAAACATCAAATAGCTAATTTCGTCTAAACCCACCCTAACTATAATGGACAAAGAGCTAATTCCCCGATTCTTCATTAAAGCTACACTAAGCTTTTGTCGACCTGTTTAAACACGTTTTTCAAAATCCTGTCTTCACATATTTGAAAAACTGAACAGATTGAAGCATTAAGTTTTGTTGAAAGATGAGTGATTTTTACCAAAAGGAGGATGAAATTGGAGAGGAAGCGATCGGAGTCGGGGTCATTGCTGCGGCTGTTGTTAGAAGAAGAAGAAGACAAAAACCCTTTCGATTGCATCAGTAGTATATGCTGCTATCGAAATCACGGTGGTTGATCAGGGATCCCGCACCTTCCAATGTCGTCGCCGTCGTCACTCCGCTGTTTCCTCCGCCAATGACGCCCTCGTAATGGCGGCGTCTGTGCCCTCCCAAGGCCTGCCCCGTCGGAAAGCACTTGTGGCATATCGAGCACTCGTGCGTTCGCCCACCACTCACGTACGGTGGCAACCTCGCCGGAAGTGGTGGTGGTAGAGCTATCAACCCATTTGACGTAATGGGATGGATGTGGTTTACAAGGGGATTCTTTGACATATAACTCATATAAGGTTATTGGGGAGGGAGAGAGAGGGGGAGGGAGGAGGCTGCGCTCCAGATTTGTTTTTGGTCTAGGGTTTCTTTCTATATGACAACTTATATAGGAGGGTATTTTTGTCGTGGTTTAATTTCTTTTTTGAAATAAGTGGACTTAAGACCTTACTAAACTATATTAGTGGACTAGAGGGGTTACAAATATTAGAAGTGGACTAACTGGGTTACAAGTTCTCTATAGTGGACCCTAGACCAATTTTTTATTTAATCTATCTGGATTAACCTTTGAGTTTCAAAGTACGGTTACTGAACTTTCGGTTGAACCGTGCTACTTGCACGGACGGGGTTCATACCGATGGGGACCGACGGACACGCAGGGTTCACTTTGGGTCTCACACATACAGATGATCCGATCCGTTCAATAATTTTAAAAAAAAAAAACTAAGTGGGTCTTGAGAAATCAGCTCAATCCGAATAAAAAAAATGGAAGATTGGATTGAACACTTATACATATCGGATTGAATTGATTTCAAGCTAGCCCACTCGGTTTTTTTTTTTTTAATTATTGAATAACTCGTATCATCCGTGCGGGATCCAGAATGGGCCCCGTGTGATCGTCAGTACTCGGCATCAACCCCCGTTGGTCCTTTTAGGATTAGTACTGCTTTCGTTGTGGGAACATTTTTGTTTAATTAACCCCATTCCGCTTTTCCAAAAATAAATATTTATTTGCAAGCTTAAAAATAGTGGGTTTACGAAACTAATTTTTTAATTTTTTTTGCAGGATTTGAAAGATCTCGATAAGATCTATCAAATAATATCCATATTGCATACTCCAGTATATTTTTTTTATTTCAATAAGCCTATTATTTTTACGCTTTTTTTTAAGAGAATTTGATTTTTATTTTTAAGCTTGAAAATTGCATATAAGCATTTATTTTTTAAGGGGGTCAACCAGAATACTACTAGGGTGGGTAAACTTACCTTATTTCTTCGTTTTGTGTGTTTTATTTGTTTTTTTATGAATTTTTATTAGATTTGAGCGATATTCTTTGGATTAATCATTGTTTGGGCGAGAGTAATCTAAAAAATATAAAATTATGACCAAAAGAAAAAAAAAATCACTAAAAAAGGAAAAAAAAATAGTAACAAATAACTGTCTTATTTGTCTAAAGTACCGTCTTATTTAAATTTTTCCTAACATCTATACGTATTTTTATGCAGAACAAAAAGTTACGATCTTGGATTCGTGGATGGGCACAAGTTTCGTAATGGGCTCTGTGATTGGATTCATAATGGGCCCTTTGTTTTCAGGAGAAGGCTCTGTGATCAGACTTCAGAGAGCATCTATCAATCCAGAGAATGGTAGATCTGTCGATCCATGGCTACTGGCTACCAGCAGGGGGGAGACTAATATAGTTGGCAAATTAAGAGGGCGATGAACGCTGTTGGCTCCATCATGCCATTGGCTACAGCAGGGGGGTGACTAATATAGTTGACAACTGGTCAATGCTATCTTTTAGACCAGATATGCGTGTCCTATCTAGTATAATGACCTCACATTAAGAGTTCAATTAAAAATTCTCCTTTTATGGTTTGCAATCTTGCTCTTTGCAGTTGATTGAGGATTGACGGAGCTGAGGAAACTGGGAATAGAACAGCAACTGTGGGAAGCATCCCGCAAGGAAATTGACCAGACGTCTTCAGCCTCAGTTGCTAATATTACTAAAGTTGCTGCTGAATTTTTGACGTCTTCATGATTGCTGCAGCCCGCGGGCATTATTTATTGTATCTTTCCATCTCTCTCTCTCTCTCTCTCTCTCTCTCTCTCTCTCTCTCTCTCTCTCTCTCTCTCTCTCAATTTTTTCCTATACAATTTTCTTCATTAGGATAGCATTTTCATTCAAGTCGAGAGGGTTTAAGCACCTCATCCGCCATGGCTCACCTCCAGCTCAGTCAACAAACTAGTAGTACTACATTTTTTTTTAAGCCAAAGAACATTCTAGCACTATTCATTTGGCAGCCACAAATGAATTTAGAGACTTACTATAATATAAGACGAGATATGTCGAGTCACTACTTTGCCAGCAAGCATAATGTCTAAACAATAACACACATATCAAAACAATTGGGGAATAAATAAACGGAAATGCTATGTCCACCGACGGTGGCCATACCGACCTTGCATCAACTGCCACGCAAGATCCACTAAGGGTTTCACACAAAAAATCCGAATGATTCAATAAGTTCCTTAATTTGAATAAAAAATGAAAAAATTGGATCGATCAACTACACATATCGGATTAGCTGATTTTTCACCGGGCCATTCGATTTTTAAAAAAAAAATTATTGAATGGCTCGAATTTTCCGTAGGGGACCATGGTGGGCCTTGCATGACTGTCGATGCAAAGTCGGTATGGCCACTGCCGGTGACGGTAGAAGGGTTCATAAATAAATGGAGAAGATATGAATACATAGCCGAATATGAATTTTCCGTAGGGGACCATGGTGGGCCTTGCATGACTGTCGATGCAAAGTCGGTATGGCCACTGCCGGTGACGGTAGAAGGGTTCATAAATAAATGGAGAAGATATGAATACATAGCCGAATATGTATACATGGCAATAATACAGGGATTTCGTGAAGCAAAATACCTAACACAAACATTATATATATAATGCTGATTAAAAAAAAAAACATTTTATAATCAGTCACCCAAATGGAAGGGTAGTAGAGTCAAGACGTGTAAATGCTGTGAGTGGCATTATACGGGAACAGTCGAACAAATGTACAAACACTACTTTTTGGTGCGAGCGGCCTAGTCCCGTTATTGTCTACAACTACTCCGTTCAAGTTTGGGTTTTTTTTTTTAAAATTTTTTTAATCCGCAATAAGAAGTTGAACTTGAATAAAAAACAAAAACAATGATAATAACTATTTATTTTATAAAACTTGTTAAGTAGGTCATCTATGTAAAAAGTAACTAGATCATCTACGTACAAAGTTAGCATGATCGTACATCAAGAACTCCATAAACAAAATGAATTTGTGCAAGAAAAAATGGAAGGTTTAAGTTTCAAAGTCCTGTTATTTTTTCAGCCAAAAAGTAAAGGACTTTTGTGCTATTAAAACGGTGTTGTAAATGTAGAAAATTATGTACTTTTTAGATTTTTAATTGAAAATAACATGACTTGTAAAAAAAGGGCAAAAAACACAGACGATAGGATTCTATGTCGTTCACTTGATGGAATGGAAGGTTAAACTTTGGTTTATTGTAGCTTCTTTTTGGGCCTAATTTAATGATTAGAATTATTCTTTTTTAGAACTTCTTGATAATATCAAACACACCAAAGATAAAGGGTTATTGGCCATCGTTTGATATGATTAAACAATATAGTATCTTAAAAAAAATAAGATTGCAAATTGGGACCCACTTCTGCGAGATAAACCATGTCCGAGTAACGTGATTCTTCAGTGTTATTATATTCTCAATATACTCTAAAAAGAATTCTAATCTTTAAAATAGACTTAAGAACCCGCGGAGTCTGCTGTCCCCTTTGCTGACCAGATTTGAGTTGTCTAATCCATGAAGTGAACCGAGAGGATCAAGCTCCAAAATCATAGTACGATGGTGGGTTGGCTGAAAGAATGCTAACCTTGAGTCAGCCTTAGGAGTTTGTTTCATTTTAAAGTCTCGTGTTCAAAAACTTTCAAAGTGTTACCAATCCCTCTAGAGTCACTGGAGATTTGTCTGTTGGTCAACTATAAAATTCTCAGAATTATCGTAATGTACGCAAACAAATCCGGACATCTAGTTCGATAAAAAAAAACGGTAAATTGGGCTAGGGTCCGTTTTGAAGGTGTTTTTGGGTGTTTAGTCCAGCCCAATGTATAATAGTGGTGAAGGTCCATTACTATAACATTTATTAGGTCTACAGTCCGTTTTTAGACCAAAATGCCCTTACCTGCGTTTATATATATAGTGTTATTTTTGAATTTTGTTTCCTGGTTCTTCTCAACGTGCACCGTACTGGAGATAGGTTTCCGTTTCTAGATCTCGAGCAAGACGATCAATCGCTGGTTCACATTCCGTTTTCGTTTTTCGTTTCTGGATCTCAAGCAGGAAGATCAATTCCTGGATCTCGAGCAGGAAGATCAATTTCTGGTTCTTCTCAATCGCTGGTGCGCCTCTCTCTCTCTCTCTCTCTCTCTCTCTCTCTCTCTCTCTCTCCGGCGATCACAGCTCAGTTCTCTCTCTCTTCCCGTGATCACAGCTCACTATCACTTTCACGATCACTTTCACGATCTCAATTCTGAATTGCGATCACGATCTCGTTTCACTTTGTGACGATCTCTCTCTCTCTTCTCTATCGCTCTGTTCTTCTCTGTTTCAGTATTTATTTTGATTTTTGCTGTGTTCTTGTATTTTTGTTTTATAGAGTTTATTTGCTGAGATAACGTTATCTATTGCTTTATTATGCTAGATACTGAGATTATTTTTGTTGAGATAACATTATCTATTGATTTATTCTGGTAGATACAGAAATTATTGTTGGTGAGATATGTGTATCACTGTGAACTGTATTTGCTGAAACACTGTTTTTGTTGAGATAACATTATCTCTTTCTATTTTTGTTTATTTGCTGAGATAGCATTATATCTATTTCTTTGTTCTCGTAGATACTGAGACTGCTTTTGTTGAGATCATTATCTATTGCTTTGTTTTTGTAGATAGACTATTTTTTTTAGATATGTGTATCTGCTTTGTTTATTCTGATATAATGTTATCTGTTTGCAGATTGAACTGTTTTTTGAAGTTGAAATGGATTCTTCTATTCTTCTATTGTGCAAATATGGATCCTACAGTCTTGTTGTTAAGGTGACAGAAGGTTATCAATTTGAGGATCTTATTGGAAGTATTTCTAACAAGTGGAATGGTTTGGTATCAATGAGGTTATTGTATTCTGTTTGTGATCATCTTAATATACTCCTTGATGATGATGATGATTTTCATAATATGATGGATTTAGCTGCTGCATATGGTGCTCGTTGTGTTGAGGTATCTGTTGAAGACAGTAATTGTAGAGTTAGTAGCCGTTTTGAAATCGGTGAAAGCAGTCATAGCAATGAAAATGGTGGAGTAACTAATAGTTCGCATTCTGAAATTGTTGAGGATCCTCTTGAAAAATTTTGTCCTCATCATGAGACAAAAAGACTTTCTGCTGATTGGGCGTATTTGATTAGTCATGTTGGTCAAGAATTTAGAGGTGGTGTTAAGCATTTTAGGTCATCTTTGTGTAAGTATGCAATTGAAGTTGGATTTAGGTTCAAGTATTTGAAGAATGACCAATCCAGAGTGACAGCTGAGTGTGCTTTTAAGGCAGATGGGTGTAAATGGTTTATTCATGCAATTCTAGACAAATCAAATCTTTTTTTTTGCATTAAGGAGCTTGAAAAAGAACACAGCTGTGGAGCTACAATTTGTAATTCAAAAAATTCTCGGATGTCTTCAAAGCTTGTTGCGGAAGAAGTTCTTGATGAAGTTCGTTCAAAGGCGTCATATAAGCCTATAGATGCTGTTAGATTCTTCAGGCAACGATACGGTACTACAATCGGTTATCACCATGCGTGGTTAGGTGTTGAGATGGCGAACAATGATACTCAAGGTGATTATGCATTGTCATTTAACAAACTTCGATTGTATGCGGAGGTCGCGAAGGAGAAAAATCCTGGTAGTGTTGTGGACGTTGAATGTTGTGAAGATAATCGGTTTCGAAGGTTATTTGTGGCATTCGATGCATGCATCAAAGGATTCAACTCTTGTCGACCTTTTTTGTGTCTTGATGGTACTTTTTTGACGGGGAGATATAAGGGAATTTTACTCGCAGCCGTTGGGAAGGATGCTGATAACGGTCAGTTTTTTTCTTTTTTTTTCAAATTCAGAGAATGTTTATTCTGAGATAAAGTTATCTCTCTCTTTTATTTGTGAACTGTATTGACTGAGATATTGTTATCTCTTTCTAGTTTTGTGATTATTGGCTGAGATAGCATATTCTATTGCTTTATTTTGGTAGATACAGAGACTATTATTTTTAAGATACCGTTATCTCTTGTTTTATTCTGGTAGGTAGAGACCGTTTTTATTGAGATATAATTATCTCTTACTTTGTTCTGGTAGATACAGAGACTGTTATTGCTGAGATACTGTTATCTGTTGTTTTTTGTGGTGTAGGATTGTTTCCGGTTGCTTATGGTGTTGTTGATTCTGAGACCGATGATAATTGGCTTTGGTTTTTGTTGAAGTTGAGATCTATTCTGTCAGCTCGTGAACTTACTTTTATAACGGATCGCCATACTGGTCTTGTGAAGCATGTGCCAGAGGTTTTCTCAAATGGATATCATTCTTATTGTCTACAGCATTTGAAGAATAACTTGAGGGATAGGATGTCAGGAAGAGCACCTAATGGTTTTCGGGAACGAGTAGTGAGTCTCTTCAATGATTGTGCTCTTGCACCAACAATATTAGATTTTGAAAACTGTGTAAACGAATTGTTTGAGGTTGGTGGAGACCGAGCTAAGGAGTTTGTTGCTTCCATTCCGTTGTATAATTGGGCGAATGCATATTTCCCAGGTAAACGATATGGGGAAATGACTTCAAATGCTGTGGAGTCTTTCAACAACTGGATTCTTGAAGCTCGTAAGTTGTCAGTCCTTAAATGTGTTGATACGATCAGGGTTCAAATCATGACTCAAATGTGTGAAAGGAAACAGTTATCAAGAAAGTGGAACAGTGTTTTGTGTCCTGAATATGATGCGAAATTGAGAGAGTTCTTTAATAAAGGACGGTCATGGACTGTGTTTGGATCAAGTGATGAGGTTTTTGAAGTGTCTTCATTACCAGCTGTTGTGGTTGACATAAGAAACAAGACATGCACATGTTGTCGTTGGCAGCTCAATGGTTTTCCTTGTGTGCATGCATTCACAGCTCTTCAGAAGAATGGCATAGATGTATCTAATCATATTGATCCATTATACACTGCTGATGCTTTCCGACTCTCCTACGATTGTCCTATACATCCTGTTCCTATTTCTACTCTTGGAGCTGCACAAGTGTCTGAAAATTCTGCTATTATTCTTCCTCTTATTCTTCCTCCTAAGACAAGGAGGCCACGTGGGAGACCCAAGGTTGCAAGAATCCGGTCAAGGGGTGAAAAGGTGAGGCAAATAAGGTGTGGCAGGTGCAAGAAGTTAGGAAATCATAATAGGAAGAGATGTAAGGAAGCTTGCGATTGATTCATTGTGTTCTATTGTTGATTCATATTCATTGGACATTGAATGTTGTCTGAGATACTGTTATCTCTCTCTTTTTTTGGTTTTTACATAGCATGTTTAGGGTTTACGGTTTATGAGTTTTAGGGTTCATAAAGAATGTTTTGTATGAGATAGCTTTATCGGTCACTTGGATCAAATAAAAAAAAAAACTTTATCTGTCAATCTACTTTGTGAAATTTATTGTTTAAGATACTGTTATGGTCATCTAGTGATGTTGTCATACAACACAGCCCAGAATTGTTGGCAGTTAACCACATCTGTCTGTGTTCTTATCGACATTCAGAGAACAATTTTTGACAGTTATGGTCATCTACTGATGTTGTTGTCATACAACACAGCCCAGAAAACCTGGCAGTTAACCACATCTATCTGTGTTCTTATCGAGATTCAGAGAACAATTTTTGACAGTTATGGTCATCTACTGATGTTGTTGTCATACAACACAGCCCAGAAAACCTGGCAGTTAACCACATCTATCTGTGTTCTTATCGAGATTCAGAGAACATCATTCAACAGTTATGGTCATCTACTGATGTTGTTGTCATACTATCCGGAATTCCACAGTTATTGTAATTCCATAAACCAACAAATCATGCGTCATTATGCTCCAAGAAACATGTACAGTAAATTCCCAAAAGATCAACAATTTTGCATTAGACACCAAGAAACATGTACAGTAAATTCCAATGTTTTACTTCCCAACAAATTAACAGTTTAGCATCGGACACCAAAAAACCTGTACAATGACTAATTTTACTTCGCAACAGATTAATATTTTTGCATCAGACACCAAGAAACATGAACAGTAAATTCCAATTGTTTGGAGCTGATCAATTACATAAAACAAGACAAAACACAAGCATTTGTACTATTCCCTCTTGTTAGACAAAATACTACCATTTACAGGATTTTATCTATTGTTCTATCTTATTAGCCATTTGGTTGTCCTTCCACAGATCTTCTGTCCATGTCCTTTGGTCATCATTCAGAAATTTGTGAACCATATGTACTCTGAATTCTGCAACATCACGTGGTTGTAGTGTTTGTGGTATCTCCCTTTTCTCTGCCAATCGCTTAATGATGTAACATACAAATATGCCACAATCAACACTGCACATATTCAAGTGAAAATAAGTTAGAGAGGAAAGAATGATGATCAGAGCTTAAGATAAAGCAACTTTGTTGGAAGCTTACGATGATTCATTCTGCTGTGGGGTTTCATCCACTGATTTTATCGGAGCACCAATTTTAAAGATGGGCCGTGCTTGTGATAAGAGCTCGAACTGTGGAAGGTCATTCTTCTTTAATTCCAACTCCTTCATGAATTGTTCTACGCAGTTTTTCTATGTTTCCAAAACAAATAATGTTTTTAGTCTGTTATATTTTCAAACATGCATTATGTGAAATAGAATAAAGTGCAAGACTTCGTACCACTGTGATGGCATCTTGAAGGTAAGGATCAACTTTTCTTCTTGATCGGAAGGAGTTGTAATGTCTCCATTCCTCCGCTTCAACATCATAAATGACTACTGTCCAATGGTATGGGCTGGTATTTTTGGAAGTCTTTTTTCCAAAAGAGTTGATCGGGAACACAATTAATCTATAGTAATCGTTGCCCTTTTGTTGTGCTTCCTCTTGCAGTTCTGCAATCTTCCTATGAAAGTGACGTTTGAGTGACTCATTTGCCGAGGTGATCAGTGTCTGTTGAAAATATTTAGTTATTACGCATCAAAAATACATAACTTCTGTGGGAAAATGAGATATAATCTGTATTCTTATTGAGATTCAGAGAATAATTTGACAGTTATGGTCATCTACTGATATTGTTGTCATACAACACAGCCCAAAATTTTTGGCAGTTAACCACATCTATCTGTGTTCTTATCGAGATTCAGAGAACAATTTTTGACAGTTATGGTCATCTACTGATGTTCTGTGGGAAAATGAGATATAATTACCCAACAAGTGGATGTGATGTACGCAACATTTCCACGATCTTGGCCTTTTTGTTCCTGCTGTGTTTTCAGCGTGTCAGTATACCCATCAATCACCTGCATAATTTATGTTTTCATGTTATATATTAAGGTCAACAAAAAGTATATTTTGGCACATGATAATACAAATTTTCTTTACCTCATTTCCCATATCTCCTTCTTGCAAGAGCTTGATTATGGATTTTAGAGTCACAGTTTCTTCAGTTTTGTTGTTTTGCCAAATAGGTTCATTGTGTCTGTGAAAAACAAAAAAAATATGGTTATCTACTGATGTTGGAATACCAGAATTAGAGTTTTTACTTACATCTCATGTCCTTGATATAATTGATGGAAGCGTTTCAATAAATTCATGTCCTTTTCTGACAGGAAACGACCCAACTTTGTATTTTCAGCCTTCCACATTTCAGTATCCTTCTTCTTCTTCTCATCCTCAGGATAGATATAACTCGAGTCCCGCTTCTCCACTCTTGAGTAAACTCCTTTGACCCTATTTGTCATAGATGATGGGGTCTTCCCGGTTTTCTTTTTGGGTTTGCCTTGATCATGTAGAATATCATGTACTGTTTCATTTATTGTCTTGTCAACTTCTACATCGGGGACCATTTCTTCAAAGAGGGTGGCACCTTCATTGGTAAAGACCTCCTTGTCTTGTTCTTTCCTTTGTTCATCAGGGAGCTTTACTTCTTTTCCCTCCTTGACTTGTTGGGTAAGACAATGTGCTGCCATGTCGTCCAAATTTTCCTCAGCCATTTCAAGCTTGTCAGCAATTATTTCATTTTCCACAAGTATTCCACAAATCTCCACTTCCTTGTCCTTAACTTCGTTTGCCATGAAATTCCTCTCAAAATGAGAGGTTTCTACTTCAAAACTAAGGTCAGGAATAGTTTCATGTTCAAGCTCCAAAATCCTTTTCTTAAGCTCACAAATGGTCTTCTCCTTTTGCTCATTTTCCTCTCTCAATCTCTTGATTTCGTCTTCAAGGATTTTTATTCGATTTTGTTCTCTGTTATGCGCCGCATCCTCAGTCTTCGTAACTTCATTTGTGTCCTTCTCCTCCTCATCATCATCGGCAAGTCCAACAAACTCTTGCTCTTCATCATGCGGTCCCAACTCCGATTCCACGACCTACATTGAAATTAAGGACATTGCATTGAAATTTTCCAAAAGAATAGATAACCATAACTATTGATAATGTTGGCATAGCAAACATTCCAGAAATTCACAGCAAGATAGAGAGTATAAACTTTTACAGTTATACTTAAGCATTGATGTTGGTATAGCACACAATCCAGAATTCAATAAATTATATTTTACCTTTTCTGGATCAAGAGAACACAATGGGTGTGTCACCAACGCTTCGGTCAAGTCAGAAAGCCTCCACTTCATGAATCTTGGCATATTATCTGGCTTTGCTTCTTGTATTAAGGTCGTATGTTCACACAACCAGTACTGTATTGAATGAAAATACAAATTCGTTTACGATACAAAATAGAAAAAAATTTAGATCAGAAAATGGTAGAGGTTTTTACCAAGAGACCCACGATGCATCCACCTGCAACAGTTGGTGTTGTACAATTGGTGTTCAACTGCTTAATCAGCTCTTCCGTAAAAAACGTTGACCATGCATAGGAGCTGCACTTCTCCAAGTCTTCAATAAACGGAAAGAAACTCCAACTGATTCTCGATGCTGTGCTTGGCAAAAACACCGTTGAAATGAGATAGAGGGTTAGCACACGTGCTACATCCTTTGCATCTTGTTCATTTTCTCCTGCCATAACTTTTGTATTGAAGAATTCTCTCAAACTAATATTTGTCATTATCCTTTTCACACTAATTTCATAGGCAAACGGTATTTCTGGCATCCTGGGTTTTTTTGATAGTTCAATTCTATTGGGCCCAGATTTGATTCCAAATATAAGGCTAAACTCTCTAGCCGTTATCTTTACTAATTTGGCTCCTAACTTGAACCTCCCTCTTTGTCCTTCATACTGTTCTACCAGCTTCAAAGCATCATGATCACTTTTTTTAAAATATGAGTCATCCCATTGTGCATCAGCTACAGCCAAGATAAGAGTACTAAAAGGTGATTTTTGTATCTCTCTTTTTTGGGTTTCTGTGAACTTTATATCTTTAAGAAGCTTGGCAAAAGACACCATGCTGGACCTGCACAAAATTTGAACAAAATAACGTATAATTTAAAACATGTAAACATAGAAAAATTTATCTAACAAGTAATTCAATTGTGCAAAAAAGAAAGGAATATATTACCTATACTGAAATTTCTCCACTTCCTTCTTCACAGCTTTCTTTTCTTTCTTTGCATTTTTTTTTGTACGAGTCTTCTTTTTTTGCCCCTTGTTCTCAATAGGCTTCCTGCATGAGTTTCAGTTTTCAGACTATTGGTCCATATATGTATGGATTCATATAGGATCAAATCAAATAAATGATTACTATTGAAGTTGTTGGCAAAGTTCGACAGTTATGGTCATCTATTGAAGTTGTTGTCATACAATACAGCCCAGAATTGTTGGCAGTTAACCACATCTGTCTGTGTTCTTATCGACATTCAGAGAACAATTTTTGACAGTTATGGTCATCTACTGATGTTGTTGTCATACAACACAGCCCAGAAAACCTAGCAGTTAACCACATCTATCTGTGTTCTTATCGAGATTCAGAGAACAATTTTTGACAGTTATGGTCATCTACTGATGTTGTTGTCATACAACACAGCCCAGAAAACCTAGCAGTTAACCACATCTATCTGTGTTCTTATCGAGATTCAGAGAACATCATTCGACAGTTATGGTCATCTATTGAAGTTGTTGGCATACAACACAGTCTATAATTCAAAGTTAAGCACAG
Organism: Rhododendron mucronatum var. ripense; assembly: GCA_019656295.1. Lineage (NCBI taxonomy): Eukaryota > Viridiplantae > Streptophyta > Magnoliopsida > Ericales > Ericaceae > Rhododendron > Rhododendron mucronatum. The sequence continues at coordinate 3,199,420 of BPLT01000019.1, forward strand.
TTAACCAAATTATTTAGTACACAGATTGACTGATAATCATACCTGGATTTAGAGCGGGCAGTCTTTTTCTGCAGCTCTTTTTGATCCTTTTCATCTTCATCATCATCTTCATCTTCATCTTCTTCTGATGAAGATGATGATGATGACTCATCTTCTTTTTTTGGCCCCCCTTCTTCTGGCACCCATTCTTCTTCTTGTTCTTCTGTTCCCTGTTCTTCTTCTGACCCCTCTTCTTCCTCCTCTTCTTCAACTTCATCTTCTTCCACTTCTTCATCTTGTTCATCTTGTTCAGGTCTCTTCTTTTTTTGGCCCCCTTTCTTCTTTGATTTCTGAGTTTGAGACCTGGATAAGTTTAAATTTTTAGATTGTCCCTCTTCCAACACATATATAGGCAGATTATTATATATAACCACATATAGGTAGCTTGTTACTCTTGCAACGTTTATATTATGATAGATTGAGTCATAACCATACCTGGATTTAGGATGAGCAGCTTTTGTTCGTTTATTAATCTTTTGTTTTTGTTGTTGTTCTTCCGCATCATCATCTTCTTCATCTTCTCTCTCTTTATCCTCCTGTTTTCCCTCTTCCAACACAATACATGTTTTGGTTTGTTTTTTCTTCTGGGGACTCCTCACATCTTGTGTGGCAGATCTTGTTCTTTTTGTCGGATGCTGCTCATCCATATGTTCTGTATTTGATCTTGTCCTCTTTCTTGGACTCCGGACATTTTCAGCAGATGGTTTAATTGGAGTTGTCTGCTTTTGAGGGGGAGAGGAAGCCTTCTTTTGTTCCAGATTTGTTGGACTTGGTTCAATTGTCCTCTTTCTTGGACTCCGGACATTTTCAGCAGATGGTTTCCTTCTTGGACTCTTTGTTGGAGTTGTCTGCTTTTGAGGGGGAGAGGAATCCTTCTTTTGTTCCAGATTTGTTGGACTTGGTTCTATTATCGTCTTTCTTGGACTCCGGACATTTTCAGCAGATGGTTTCATTGGAGTTGTCTGCTTTTCAGGGGGAGAGGAATCCTTCTTTTGTTCTAGAGTTGTTGGACTTGGTTCTATTGTTCTTTTTCTTGCTGTCTGTTTCATTCTCATCTTTTGCGAAGGCAAAATAATTTTTAATGGCCGAGCTTTACATACTTCCATCTGTTCTTTACCTTTCTGTTTTGTCATGTCCTACACATATAAAGAGATAACCATAACTGTTAAAAATATAGTATAAATATGAAGTAAGCAAATTGACTACAAAAAACCTAAACTCTTTCCCAACAGATAACCATAACTGTTAAAAACAGAGTACAATACTAAGCAACCAAAATCAGAATACCTTATCTTTAACACAAATAAAATTCAGAGCATTTATTTTGCACAGAATATGAGAGAACAAAAACACGAAACCCTAACTAACAGACTACAATAGCCTTAATCAGTACGAATACACTCCAAATGTAATGCAAAATGCTAACAAAACCCTAACCAACGAAGAACACAGTCACAGTTATCTACTGATGTTATAAGGAGATAACCATAACACGAAACAAATAGACTATAAAAAACCTAAACTCTTTCCCAACAGATAACCATAACTGTTAAAAACAGAGTACAATACTAAGCAACCAAAATCAGAAGGAATACCTTGTCTTTAACACGAAACCTTATCTGTTGCAGGTGGATGCACAGAATATGAGAGAACAAAAACCCGAAACCCTAACTAACAGACTACAATAGCCTTAATCAGTACGAATAAACTAAAATCCTAATCAACGGTCTACAAACCCTAATGCAACCATAATAAGAAGAACCAACAGACTTTAACTGGACTCCAAGATGCTTACCAAACCCTAAGAGCAGTAGAAACGAAATACAAAGTCTAATCAATGACGAGCACTAGGAAACCTTAACGAAGACAAGAATGTGTAATATTTACTTACCAGTTCCGTTTGAAAATTACGAGGTAGATGATAACGACGACGACGAAACCAAACGAAGCCGGCGATGGAGGAAAACGAAGGTGGCGAATGGGGTTTTTCTCTCTCTCTCTCTCTCTCTCTCTCTCTCTCGTACGTTCTCTCTTTCTCGCTCTTCTGGAAGGGAGATCGACTGATAGGGGTTTTATTTTTTCAGCCGCTTGTGTTTAAATGAGGGGTATTGTTGGAAAAGTAGTGGAGAATGTACTGGAACCACTGTTAAAAGTTTTGGTGGACTAATTACATGTTAAACCCTGTAGTATGTCCTTATCAACAAGGCTCCCCAAAAAAAAACTAGTACTTCCAAAATCCAAAAGAACCTTGCAAAATCAACTACTCCTATGATGGAGTATAAAATAAAATATTGTGACGCACATGGTGGGTACTGGAAGCGAAGGAAGCGTTTAGATTTTAATCATTTGTCCGTTATAACCACCCACCAACGCAACGCAACGCAACTCAAGGGTTACTTCCCAAAACTACTCTCCGTCGCCGGCGACCGAAACCCACCATACCCTAACTCACCACCCCAACACTACTCTCTCTCTCTCTCTCTCTCTCTCTCTCTCTCTCCAAATTGGGTCCGGATCAGGGAGGAGGAGGCTCCAGGAAGAACCAGAAAAAAGCGGGAAAATCCGCTGAAAAATAGTAGGCAAACTTCCGCCGCCACGTTTCTCTCTAATTCCCTTTTTCTCTATCTATTTTTAAACAACATTCGAAAAGGTGAAGAAGAGAAAAAAGTGTGCGCATGGCTAAAGAGCAAAAGGAAGCACCTGCTGCAACCACCAATGCCTTCCCGGTACTCTCTCTCTCTCTCTCTCTCTCTCTCTCTCTCTCTCTCAACCTTTTCTGACAAAGTGTTTACATCTCGCTATATATATAGTTATAGATATACGTATGATTCACTGGATCTAGGGTTATCGATTTCCACTTATTTATTTGCACATTCGATCTATTTTTCGCACAAATCATATGCAGGGAGAAGAGGAATACAAGGACTTTGATCTCGGATCTGAAGAACCTCCCAACACCCCATTGCCCCTCACCGTCACTTCTAGGGTAACTTCTTCACTCTCTTTCTCTCTCTCTCTCACACACACACGGAGAGAGAGAGCAATTTGGATGTCCTAGGGTGTGTAGAGAAATCGGCCAAACCAACAAACATAGTTGTGGAGAACAATCAAGAAAAGAAAACAAGAATGCAATACAGGGAGATTTTTTTTATTTGTTTCCCCTAGTGCGTAGTTGAGTTCGTCCACAGCTCACACCTGTGGCAAGTATTTATATCCTACGGTTATCATGATAGATATATATGTAGAGAGAGAGAGAGAGAGAGAGAGAGAGAGAGAGAGAGAGTGCGCAATGTAATTAAGATATAATTGGGTGATGGTGGTTGTTGGTTGCAGGTGTTGTATATGTTGGGGGATATAGCAACAGGACCGGCATATCGGTTCAACCAATGGTTGGAACTGGTTCGTAAACGAAGTGGCAGATACCGCGCCTCAGGGTTCCCCCACCACCGATCTCCGGGAGTTGATACTTCTATGCCCTTGAGGTTATTTTGCTGATCATATTTCTATTTATGCTGTAATTGAATTTATGTGCTACCTAATCCATTTTAAATTCAGCAACTGGGTTGAAGTACATCAGTTTCTTCTTCTTTTTTACTTTATCAGTGCGGTTTTTGTAGTCAGAGTAATGAAAATCGAATGTGGTGGATTAAGTAATAGTGTAATACTGGAGTGCAAGGCGGAAAGCTTTCGTGATAGCTGTTGCCAGTTTTAGCTTTGAAAAGTAAAAGTGTGGTTTGAAAGAAAAGAATTACTGGAAAGGGGTTTAGCCAAAATTTTGGCAAATGGAAACTAATACAAGTTACAGTCGAACTTCAAACGAAAAAGTGATTTTAACATTGGCAATTTAAAACCTTGTTATGGATTTTTGAACCCACTAATAGTTTAAACCTTTTCATGAGGCCCAATCCTGTGAAATATCTTTCTTGTGCAGGACAAAAGATATTTTTGGCATTTTTTGCACTTCGAAGGTCACGGGTGTCTACCAAAATATGAAAATCTTTGCTTAGCATTTCACTGTTATCTTATTACCTGTCATTTCAGTATATTTCACATAAAGTACATTTGCTACCCTCTAGTAGTTGAAAATAGGATCATTTATAGGTTCTTGTTAGAAATGTCTTTTGTACCAATAATGTGTTGAGCAGAAGAACTTCTACAGTTAATAATGTCTTGTGTGCCTTAATGATATGGTTCTCATTATCATTGTCATTCAGTGCAGGAGACTTTATTTCTGATCCTGTAAGGTCTCTTCCTTCTGAGCAAGCTACAGAGATCAGTTTATGGGAGAGATTTGGTAAAGCTGCAATGTTGGACATTGAGTCGAACTCCTTCTCATGGGACATGCTTTCTTCACTGCACCACACTGAACATGGCAGTAGCACTGAACAGTCTGAAGATGAAATGAACAAAGCCTTAGAGGTATGGGATTCATCCAAGCTTTGAGTTTATGAGTGTCTTCAGTCTTCCTTCAAATCTGTGTCGTTGCTTTTAAGTTTGAGCAAGAAATTGAAAGTCGGAAGGGAAATTCAATACTGATTTTGCAGTTTTAGAAGGAAGCATGTTTGGCACTGTCCCTTACAGTAAATGATTGCCTCGTCTAAATTGTTAAACCGGAGAAACACTAAAACCTGGTTAAATTTCTAAGCCTCCTGCAGTTCTCTTAATGCTCCTTTTGAGGTTAATTTGAATGGATTCTTGGGTTGTTAGCTGTATCAGCTTGGTGGTGTGAAATCGGGCTCTGGTCCATGAAGTGATCGAAATGAGGACTTTGGAGGTTATTGTCAAACTACTAGAGTTTATCCATGCGCAAAAATTTTACGGTCTTATGTTCTTTCCAGGGAAAATATCTGGGTCTTACGTGCACAAAGGTACAGTGAGTATTCAGCTTTGTGTGTGTGTTTTCAATTGCATTGTGTCTTTCCTTAGTCATGCACAAATTTTGCCATCACCTCCTATATAGTCACTAGGACAGTTACTATGCAGCACATTTTTTGAGTTTTTCTTTTAAATAGTGGCTTGTGTCGGTTTTTGAAGCCTTGAGTCTGAGGTTCGACTCCCACCTGCGTGCTATCAATTCATGTGCTGGCCAGTCCACAGGGGGCTTGGGCCCAGCTTCTATTGGGCCCCCAGTAGTTGGACGATTGGATTGGTCACCCAGATTAGTCGGTCCATTCACCTGGATACGGAGTTATCAAAAAAAAAGTGTTAACATATTTACCTCATCTTGTTATATTGATGTGGATACAGGTCACTGTCAATTCTGGGGGAGTTGTCTTTTTTGCTCTATTCAACCAATCTGTGCTTGATGAATCTTCCTCCAAGGAAGCTGCTGCTGTTATCAAGATATCGTCTTCTAGAATGGCCACACAGTCGGAACGCCTCGGATATGAATTCGCAAAGTGGCTTGGAGTCCGAACTCCACAAGTTATATCTTCTTACTTCAGCTGCTACTTGGATTTTTACATCAAGGGACATAAGTCTAACTGCCTCGGAAAAATATTGTGTTTTAATAGCGCAGGCCAGAGTTGTTCATAACTCTAGT